>JAJTWR010000299.1:977500-1237500 GCA_021613335.1 Whitmania pigra
TTATTTATATGTAACCGATTTTTTGAGTGCCTTATGTTGTGCCAAATAGGATGGGAAGGCATTTCTTAATCGATCCACCATTTATATAGCGACCCTACCCGAGGGCGCTTCCTGGCGGAGCGAGCTGGATTGCGAAGGCGACTGTTGCTTTCACAACCGTCCGCAGGCATGTTTCTCCCGTCCTAAGCCAGCCCGCACGCCAATTAATAAATAAAAATTTCTACTAAAAACTTCTTCTAAAATTAAGGAGTGATGTTTCTTAAAAGCAGAATAAATTTTTTGCAAATAACAAGTTATTCCCCTTACATTATCATGCAACATTTTTAATAAATTTTATGAATAAATTTTACGCTTCGCTGATTTTCCCAGAGCACGATCTCACAAAGTGATCAAGTGCATGGTGATTGCAGTTTAACGTGAATATGTTTCATTCTAATGAAGTTGTTATTAACCAATGGATTGTAAGAATTTTAATTCTAATTATTTTTAATATCGTCTCTCCACCATGGGGTTTTGAATTTCTTTCGCTTATTTCGTTTATTATTACATAATTAATTAACATGTCTTAGTTACAATTTGGCACCTTGAAGTTGTTTGAGAACAAGAAAATGAGTATGTATCACCGAATGTTGTGCCTTTTTAACATATTTGCTCAGTTGAAAATTCTTGACTTAACAATTGGACTGAAACAGCTCCACAGCTCATATTCAATGTGTCTTGATAGGCCGCAATGACATTAATAATAACAAATAGAAATAAATAATAATAATAATAATAATAATAATACTTTTAACCGTTGTTTTTCAATATTTTAAATATCCCAAGTGCAAATTTGAAATAGATTAACAGCATGTTGTTCACAGCCAACGAATCTTATGTGCGTCGTTTAAATTAAGACTTAAAAATTATTGTCGTCCGTATGGTATTAGAGTTCCAATGGGAAAAGTATATAAGCTTTGTATTGCACAATAAACAGACTAAAACTTTGTGGAATTCTGGCATCCTATGCAAGACAGTCCATTGTTAAGAGTTATGGTGCGACATTCAACTGGAAACTTGAACAATGAATTCCTGAAGTGTTTGAGTTTTGCTAAACTGAAGCGATTATTTTTCAATAAGACCCTCTTAAGTAAGAATTAACGACATAATCAAAACGTCAAACTTCCTAAGCACCTAAAGTAATCTTGGTAAACTAAGAAGATTTAAAATTATTCTCTAGCTTAAAAAATTTAATGAGACAAGATCAGGTTTCTCTTATAGTGGGCTGTAATGTGAGTCTAATGTGACTCTAATGTTTTATGAGACACTGCAGTGAATATGTTGGCAAACTACGTTTTGATTTGTAAAATGTTATGAAATATGAAAATATGAAAATAACAACTCAAGTCTTTTAACAGTCGACGATGGCAGACGATCAAAGAGGAAACTTACTTGGGTCAGAAATGCTCGAACCATTCTGCGAACCATTTAAGTGCGAAAATAGATTGTGATTAAGGAAAAGCTGTTAGACATTCAGTTTCTGTTTCCACTTTTTAAAAAAATTCCTTCATCACGGAGTTTTGTTAGTTTATGATGGAATAGGATGTGAAGAGCTCTCATGAGATTTCTCAAACATTTTTGAATAAGCCTCCTACCCACATTCGAAAAATGTTTAAATTTCAAAGTTATTTTAATTTATCAAAATAAATGAAATGTCAAATGTCAGAATGTGATTTTAAATAATTACTTCAGAGATTAAATTTGCAATTGAACTTTTTTCTGAAATTACAGAATTAAAGAAGGAATTAGTCTCTAGCGTTATGCTGAAGAAGCCATGCAAATAAACTATGATCATTCATTATAAAAATGGAATTTCAACAAAAACATTATTTCGTAATTGACAATTTCATAAAACAAATAAAAATTTGAAACTAAAAACTTAAAATGGACCAACTGAACCTTAAAAATTGATAAAGATCTAATTATTGACAGTTTAAAAGTAAGGCTAGAAGTATCATCTTGCTGCCATCAGAAAGATTGGTCAACATTTCATGAATACCATCAGTGCCAGGCAGACGATTGTAACTGTGGCAGAATATCCAACCTGAAATGTGACATTCGCAAATTAAATAACAGTAAAACTAAATGCAGTTGTTTTGGCCTAAAACCACAACAATGAATATATAATTTTATTAGCAACAACGTCTCTGATATTATACACGGTAATATTGACAAAACCAACATCAATTAAATTTAAAAATACATGAATACGGGGATTTCTAATGATATAAAATAAATGTAATGTTGTAGAAGAATTATTATTTTTAAATAAATTACACTTAGAGCATGTCATCAAACATGTATTTAAATTATATTCCAAATGTGAATTACTATGGTTATCATACTGCAGTAATCAATAGTCAAATCAATGCAATCACTAATAGTCGAAATATTGATTTCATTGTTTAGCATTAACCTTATTTCTCACCAAATTAGTGCGATTATTTTATATATTATATAATTGTTACCATAACTGACAATATAAAATTACTTGGAGTGAACTGGTAGATGTAGTAGGAGTTTCAGCACTTGTTATATGTTGAAAACCACTTTCAGTGCCTTGCTCATCACCGGCACCCAAAACCACTGAAATAATTTCAAATGTGCTAATAATCAAAGACAAACCCACTCCCTTGATGTATTGTTATATTTAAATGATGTTATTATTAATCGTGTTTTAAAATGTACAATTGTTTGGGTGTTTGGCTATATGAACAGATGACTTATCCAAAATTTAAAAAATAACGGAATTTTATCGATTTTTTATTGATAAAACTGTTGCACTTACTATATTACAAGCTTATTTATCCATATTTCTCGTACTGTAACATTTCTTTGGCTTCAAATTAAACTTCAAGACTAAAATCCCACACATAAAAAAACGTCTCAAAAACGCTCTGTCCGTATCCCTTTTAATATTCCCATCGATTCCCATCATCATTACATCCTCTAAATCCATATCTATATTCAAACATACTTACAAAGCATATATTTTAAACAAGCTCATGTTTTAAATCATCTCTTGTGAAGTTTTTTGTTGAACTGCCACTTTATTTTTTATTTTTTAAACTTCTGGTTGATTCATTTCTTTTATTACGATTATGACTATTATGATACCAGGCTTTAAATTATTTCATTGGAACAGACAGCCCATTAGTAGGAGTATATCTCTTCGGGTTGTCCCTAATTTTATTTACAAAATTTGTGATTATATGTTTAATTAGGCGGGTTTTTAATTGCATTTAATGTCATTTTTGTTTAAAAAAAAACCTTATTGCAAAAATTTAAAATATGAATATCTAAAAATATTTGATGATATTGGCTTGAGAAAAATTATTTCTCTTTTTTTTTGCAACACTTCGAAAAAAGCATCTAACCTAACCTAATTAATTAACCTAATCTAACCTACTTGTAAATTTGCCATACTAGTTGCAAAAGTTTACATTCCTAAAATGTCTGAATTTATTAAAATTGAAAAACTCCTGCACCAAAACTGAAAAATGTTTTTAATAAATTGCAAGATAAATATAAATTTATAAATGGAGTTTTAACCTGCAACAGCAAATAGAACAATCGAACAAATGAATAACTTTGACATTTCGTTTAAATTAGCGAACAATTGTTGATTATGCCAAATATAAATTTAAATTCAGGAAGATGCCAAGTTTTATAAAGTTGAAGTAATTGACATTACAGGCAGCTTTTAATTATTATTTTGCTAATCGCCGCATGAAGGAAGTAGGAATAAATAAATAAATAACAATTATGAAACCATGTCTGCTGCCAATTATGCCAAATATAAATTTAAATTCAGGAAGATGCCAAGTTTTATAAAGCTGAAGTAATTAACAACTCAGGCAGCTATTAATTATTATTCCGTTAATAGACGCATGAAGGAAGTAGGGATAAATAAATAACAATTATGAAACCATGTCTGCTGCCAATAAAATGTTTTGTTCCCAAAATTTGTTGTTGCTTATAATATTATTCATTATTTACGATGGTAATTTCACTTATTTGAATTTCTTAAGCTGTTTAAAATAAAGTTTTCAGATTTGATGCAATGATCTTCATGTTTTGAAAAGTTGGATCCACTTTTGTAAATTTAAAAAAAAACAATGTTTTAAGAATAACTTTACTTTAATTGCTTAATGGTCCCGGTTTTGTGTTGTCAACCTCAATAATAACCGTAAAAACCGTAAAAGTCGTAATAACGCCTCATCGTGGAGAACAATTCACATCCTGAATCGGATTCGAAGTTCAGAATTTCTAGAAATCGGAAGTTGCACGAGCGTGATATTTATTATTTCTAAATGAAATCAATTTGTACTTCTTTTGTACTTGTTTCGAAATTAGTTGTGTTATTTTAACTATTTTATCAGATATATTATGCATCTACAATGAAATACTGTGTGTCATTAATGATCATTTCACTTATAATTACTTGAAACACTATTTCCTTTAACCCTGTACCTATCAACAAGTTTCAAAAGACAGCTAATCATAACGTGTATTATTTTTATTATGGCTTCAGTAAAAACAAACAAATAATAGAAATAATAAACTATAATATCTTAATAATATTTTATGATATTGCTCAATAAAAGTTCCAAACTAATTCAATAATTAATTTTCTAAATAATTTTCAGTTTCTAAGATCATCTCAACGATGCAAGAGGAGCAATGAAGAAGAAAGAACTGCTGCCAAATAGAAGCACGGAGACTGTAAAAAGAAATGGTTTATAAATAAATACTTTTCACTTAGTTTTAGGAAAAATAATGATTTTAATTATTATTGTTATGATTATTATATTGCAATACAATTAATATTATTTAATTAATTTATTATTATTATTATTATTATTAATATTGTTATTATTATTATTATTATTATTATTATTATTATTATATTATTATTATTATTATTATTATTATTATTATTATTATTATTATTATTATTATTATTATTATTATTATATTATATTATTATTATTATTATATTATTATTATTATTATTAATTATTATTATTATATTATTATTATTATTATTATTATTATATTATTATTATTATTATTATTATTATTATATTATTATTATTATTATTATTATTATTATTATTATTATTATTATTATTATTATTATTATTATTATTATTATTATTATTATTATTATTATTATTATTATTATTATTATTATTATTATTATTATTATTATTATTCTTATTATTATTATTATTATTATTATTATATTATTATTATTATTATTATTATAACAACAAACTAAACAAGTTTACATCTGACAACAACAACAACTATTAACATTGAATATAATAATGTCAGAGATTTTCAAAAACTCACGAAGTTTAGCGAAGGAATGGACAAGTTTTTGGCCGTTGTAGTTTCGTTGGAAGGCGCTTTTGTGGCTGCTGAGGAGGTTGATGCAGTCATAACTGTCGAACTCGATGCCTCGGAAAAACTTTGCAACGCTATTTAAAAGAAGAAAGCTCTTTTAAAGTACAATTTATATCGATAAAGTCAACCTTTTTGTGATTAATAAAATTACAATAACTAACATTATTAGTAATGTTTGTAAATTACATGTTTAGACTCAATAATTTTTAAGGTAAGATTTAAAAATGCACAACATGTCACAACAATACTCACCGACAAAAGCCAAAACTACGAGGACGAAGACTGCCTTCATTTTCTTCTGGTAAGGATCTTTTTGATTCTCAACTCAAGTTACAAAACCTAGAATTAAATCATTTACTTAAGCAATATCGCCAGATGAAGTAATATTCTTAATGTTTCGATTTGTAATAAGTTAAGTGCTACTAGTAATAATAATATCACAAAGTCTTATGATCTAACCACTTGGAAGGCAGTGAAATAACGAATGGTTGAATATCGAGATCGGAGACTCAAATTTATTTATGGTCGCTTACTCACGCTCCGATGATTTTGTCACGATATGGTAATTTTAGTTCGTTCCTTCCTCTTCTTTCACGCTATTACTGACAAATGTTCTATTACATGCATACCTGTGCATACATACATCCTTTGAGTTATGACGTTCTTAAATGCATTCAATAGTCACAGGAAAGTCTGTAAATGTAGGTGAATTTTAAAATTTGCCTTATTTGCAAAATGTGATTCTAAAAAATTCGGTTTTCTTTAAGCCTTGGTAGTACTTGGTAGAGTCTAATACAGTTTTTGTCGAAGATGTTAATAACATAGTTATGTCTATTTCGTGCTTTTCAATTCTTGTTTCTCATTATAACATATAATTTATATGTTTCTTCCATATTCTTGGAATGACCTCTTCATTGTATAATTAATGATTATTTATTAATTTCACCATCCAATTAATTTTTTTGCGAAATATCTCTGAACAGCCGTTAACAGCGATTTTCATAACCGACTCCAAAACTTGGCATTGGTTATCCTGTTGCTTTCTCTTATGATTGGCAAGTAATATTTTGCCAAGCATAATAATTATGTGGAAGATCAGAATAATAATGTGAAATAATTTGTATTATTCATCTTTTCACAACTTAACATAAAATATTCCCGATCCATTTTAAATGTCAAATTAACACGCAGAAAGTTATAAATATAACTATAAATAAAAATTATTTTCTTTGAAACTTCGATAGTTCAGCTGAAAGGTAGAAATTCAACCCTAATTTTGAATTGCGCATGTTGTAGTTCACTTTATATTCACTTGGTTAAATAACTAATTATTAATTAAATAGTAACGGTAATTAAATAGACTAATAAATATTTTAAATTTATATATGGTTCCACGTGCAACATACATTTAAGTATCATAATTAAATCTTTGATAAATATTCTTAGCATTTTAGTTTTGAACTTTCTTAAAGTTAAAACTGCGCAGAAGTAATTATAAATTCAGAATAATTTGCATTCGGAAGGAAATAACGTAAATTTCCGATGATGAATGTTATTCACAATATCATTGAATTACTACTTCAAAACGTCAGTATCTCTGAATCACAAGAGCCAAAATATTAATAATCAGGGCTTGTTCACTTTTAATTGGCGGTTAGTCGCAGTGTATAATTAATTAAATTAGAAATGCAGATGGATCCATTTTGAAATTTTTCTTGTAAAACTTTCCACAGCTTCAAATGATCAAGTATCGTTGTCTCATTTTCTGATCATAAAATTGTGTCAATAAGTGTTCTCCTTTAATTTATTGTTATTATTTCGAATTTCTGCGCAGTTGCAAACACCATGTTTTCGTTCAAAATTGTAATTTCGAAACTCATTCATCACTGCTGACTTAGTAAAACTTTTGTTTGTGAAATGTCGGTGGATTTATTTTTTATATAGAATCGATCCTTATTTAATGATCGAAACACAGTAGCGTTCAGTGTGTTCATGCAATACATAATAAAACATAGATTTAACCAGTGTTGTGCAGTATCGAATTACATGTAATTCGTTACTGTAATTAATTACATTTTTTGGTAATTTTTACTTGTAACAATTACAAAAAAGATTTTGTACTCTTACTGTAACAAATTACTATTTTTGGTCATACTTTTAATTCGTTACCTTTTTGGCGCAAGACGTTACAAAGTAACATAAATAACATTTTAAATTAGTTTAATTTATTTAAAAAAAATTTAAATTCTAGATTGTTATTCTTTGGTTCGTTCGAGAACCTTCCCCTTCCCGATCATCGCTCTTTTGTTATTGTGGTTATCGCCGGTCGTTTTTGTTTTAAATCGGAAATTGTTGATTAGTCATACCGAAGCTTTTTTAATATATAATATTGTATACATATAATAATATAAGATAAGATTTAATATATCGTAGTATGGCTTCATTTGAAGCCATTTTTAGTGTCGTTAGCGAAGATAAGAGGAACAAGGGTGAAGATAGTCCGTGGCCGTATTTGAACAAAATGTTCAGATTTCAATCAAAGGAAAATCATATAAGTATGTATGCCTACTCTGCCAACAGAAACAAAAACTACATGTTCAGCATATGAAGGTTCTTCATCTAACTTGAAGAAGCACGTGGAACGCATGCATCAACAGAAGTTAAGGAATATGGGATATCTTTGCTAACGATTGTCAAGCTTGATGAGAAACTGGTAGCCAAAATAGCATCTTCTAATGCAGCAAAGATGGACGAGCTTTGAGCTCTCGTTCATCTGATGCTGACAGTATTGAAGACAGTTTCTTCAATTGCACAAGGTCAACTGATATTCTGATGCAGTATCTTCGAGACCGATCAGTTGACATGAACATTATTACTGGAAGCGATACCCTGAAGAAATTATTTATCCAGTTGAACACTCCTCTGCTAGCTAGTGCAGCTGTTGAACGTTATTCAGCTCTTCTGGTATGACAAAGAACAGCTGAAGGACCATAATGAGTGACAAACTATTCGAGGACTTAGTTATGTTAAAAATTAACAAAAATTTGTGATTGTAATGTAATAAATAATATAAAAACACCAAAAGAATGCATTAGTTCAAATGTTATTACTTAATGACTGTTAGTACTACCAGTTAATACCAGTAATTGTTTTAACGATAAGAGAAACAATTCCTTTTAAATAATACGGAATGATGTATGATCACAATAATGGCGGCATCAAAGTTACTTGTAATTTTTTACTTAAAAGTAACTTTTGGACGCTGTAACTTTTAACTTTTACTTGAGTAATTTTTGAGACAATACTCTTACTTATACTTAAGTAGCTTTTTGAGGTTTACTTTTACTTGTAACTAGTTACCGAAATGAGGTAATTTTTACAACACTGGATTTAACTGCCGAGCAATACTTGTGGAGCAAACAACTATTAATGAAAACATGATTTGACATCTTGAGTGTTAACCCTGTTAATATTCTGCTAATGATCTTGTAAAAGACAAAACTAAGCCGGAATAGTCAATTAATTCCTTAATAATCCATGACTGAATAGTCAATAATTCCTTAATAAGTCGTGGCTGAAATATGATAAGCGTTGGATAAGGTTAGAAATTTGCCTTTGTCACGAAACGGTGAGCAGCCAGGCTAGAGCGTTGCTTGATTCATGAAGAGGTTTGTACCGGTCTATTATGACTTATGAATAGATTTAAGGTGGCACCATGAAACTGAGGACATTTGATTTTAATGAAGTTTAATGAAGCGGTGATCCATTACAAGCTTAATTACAAGAAGCAAATTAAATGTATAAATGATCATTATTACCAATTCCGCTGATCTTTCACATTCACAGAAATTGAAAATGAAATTGTTGTAAAATAAATTATGCTTGCTTACCAAGTTGCGCTTCATTATATATAATTAGAAATTGGATGTTACTAGGACAAAGAGCAACTTAATAAAGGCAAAAAATAAATTTATTAATAATAATTATTATTATTAGGAAATTTTAAAATATTTATGATAACTTCGTCGAACTTCTAATGACATGTCTCAGCGATGAATGGCCTGTCGTTTCACCTGATGTAGCACACTTTTCTTCAAAGCACAATAATTCTCGGAAGCTCATAATAATTTGAGTGCACTTTTGAAATTCTTGGAGATGTGACCAGGTAGAACGTGACGTTCAAAATTAACTTTTATTTGAAATGTGATTCTTTTATACTGTTTTCATCTACTCAACAATTCAAACAACTTAAAAAGAATTCACGTACAATTGTACCACAAAAGATGGAGACAAAATTCAATAATGATGTTTGAAAATTTTAGAATCTAAGCTAATAACAATTCAACCGCTATTTAACAAAGACAAAAATATTTTCAGACATAAGTTCAGAAACAAGAAACTATTTGAAAAAATGATTGTGATGTTTACCATTTTTCTAGAGGCAGAAATAGTAACAATGTAGTAATAATTTCAAAATGATCACTCGACATATTCGAGCTTAGTGATGAAAATATCCTGCCATTCAATCAGTGGTCGTAGCCGCCTCCATCCCACCGTTGGTCGTTAACCTTCAAAATTCCTGAAAACGACCCTGTTTTTTTACGTCGTTATGTGACTTCAATATTATCACAAGCGTTGCTTAATCATTGAGCCAGTATAATTTAAATTGGGTGTACTGCAGGTACCAGTTGAGCGTCAGTATTATTTTTCATGTCAAATCATCTTATTCCAGCTCTCAATTTATTAATCAGTGGTAACACTAATGGATTTGTAGTGATTTCCGAGAGCATTCAGCAGGTTCGTAATAACACACGAAACCCGTAGTCTTTCCCCCTGCAAAATATCCGGACTGCAGGCCGCATTGCTCTGACGTTCAAAGAAAGGCATTGATATCGAATTTCGCTAGTTCCAAATAGTATCAGCGACACTCATTTCGATACTGACGGGTATCAGCAACACCGTTACTGCGTTATTAACAACCCTACCAAGCGGTTCAGTAAGCGACGTAAAGAAGCCTCCTGATAACGATAATGATAACGAGAGTCCTTGGAAAAATGAAATAATGTCCCTGCATCCGAACTTCCTTTTCAATAGCGAACACTGAATATAGCCTGGTTTCACTCTTCAAAGAAAAATACCCTCATTCTGAAGTGGTCTTGAAGCTCCGTTGAACGTGGTAAAATTCTGAGTTAAAATACCGCTGCAATCAAATTAGAATTTATTGTCAATTAATTTTTATACGTTATAATTTAAATAAAATAAATACAATTTATCAACAATTTTAAATTTTATTAATTTTACATTTATTCAATTTTTAATGGACATCGCATTTTATGCGCTTAATTTGGTAAACAAACAAGAGTCCGATCAGCTTTTTCTGCTGGATTCCCCTTTCACCTTTTTTCAGATATTTTGAGATTTTGTTTTCTATTATTTTTTGCGATTTTGATGTAAATGGCGTCAAGTTCTAACGAAGCGGATTTTCAAGATGACGACTTAGAAGATCAAGACTTCAACCTAAACAGGGACTCTGATGAAGGTTTTTGCCTTGATTTGCCGGCTATATTACAAAATGCGCGTAATTTTTATAAATATTAAATGCGTTGAATTTAGCCCTTGATTAAAGGCTTTAAATGTATGTCGCAGATACAGAAGATGCTAGTGAAACAGAAGACAAGAAAGATGAAGAATTTACTGGAATAAAAGACCAGTATAATTTGTTTTTGCAAATTTACTTGAGCTCACTTAAATCTTAGCATATTGTCCATCTGAATGTGTTTACATTACTAGACATCATTAGTTAGCCCTCTATGGACTAAAATTTGCATCTAGCTAAATCTAGCATATGCATTATATAAGGAGTACACTATTATATCAAATTTTCAGAGTATATAGGGACCAGCTTCACCAGTACAAGAGACAGTTGCAGCAATTGAAGGAAGGAACATATGCCCCATATATCAAACGATTGAAGAAGTTGGAGCAAATGCACAATGACAGGCTCCTAATGAATGAAATTTATGTCAAGAACGAACTCCAACTCATAGAGGAGGATTACGAAAAGGAAAAAGAACTTGCTCTCCAGGAGTTTGAGGTTAACAATTTACTTTGTGGATATTAGTTAATGTTTCAATGGCTATTAATAAGAATAGATTAAGCCTTCGCATGTTAATGTCACTTTCACCTTATGGTTATTGTATTAGAATTGCTGCTTTAATGAATTGTTATCCTTGTTAAGTACATTGCTATAATATCATTCTTGTTTGATAAATAATGCCTAACTGATGAAAACATAGGAGAGAAAGCAGGAATTGAAGGAGAACTTGATAAAAGAATTGGAACACAAAAAGAAGATGATGGAGAGTGAGAGGCAAACAATGGAACTCACAGGAGGTGAAAGATTTTTTATTGTTATTTTTGATACATGTTTCAATAATTAACATTATCTCATTCCTTAATGTTTAATTATTGCACATTTGTTAGAATTTTAAAGCCTCTTTTGTTGCATTATTCGTTGTTAAATATAAGAGTTTTTCTAATTTACATTGGACTATTCCAAATAAAATTATAAATTTGTTAAATTGATTGATTAATTGTGTTTTAATGATGCCTTCAGTTCCTCGATTAACGTTGGTGAATGACAAGTTTTATAAATACTCTGAAAGATTGCTGTTTGTTGCTATTATAATACATTATATGAATATAACATGGGCAAAGAAAAATTCATTCTCTAAATCAACAGTTACTTCATTCTTATTGATGTTGCAGACAATAACTCTGCCAAGCCCGTAACCACGAGGAAGCTTCGGAGAAGACCCAACGAACCTCTTCCTGCCCCTGAAAAACGTTCCAAACCATCACCAGATATCCTTTTCCATCAATTTTAATTTCACATACCAATGGCCGCTAGTTAATGGGCTGAGAGTTTGGTTTGCTTTAAATTAAGATATAATTATGTGAATCACTCCTGATGCCACACTGTGGCCTCATTTCTGAAAGGTTTCCTTGACTACAGTCATACTTCAGTTGTCCAATGCGCTGTACGAGCAGGACGTGAACGAAGACCTGTCGAAACTTGCTAAGCTGAAGAGTTCAAGCGCCTCCTCTTCGAACAATTCATCCCATCAGAACTCAGAGGCCTACATTGAAGACTCACGACTTTGTCTGGACAAAAGATGGTTCTTAAATTTAAAATTCTCAATTTATTTCTTTGTTGCTTTAAAAACTACTTTAAATTGTGTTCTGTTTATTATGTAAACACCAAATCTTGTAATGACTCATTAACAAACTTTACTTCAGGTATATCAGAGATCAACAGGTAAGCGTGGATGCCAAAGAGTTTGGAAGATTTGCTGCGATCATCACATCCATTGGACATGAAGAAGTTAGTTGCTTATATTTAAATAAACAATCGAAATTGGTGTTAAGCTGTAGCATGTCACCTTGCATGATTAATCAAGTATTGTAAAACTTATTACATATGATCTTTGCAAGGTTACCTTGAAAAAGACCTCAGACAACTCAAAATTCAAAGTCACTCTCCAGCAGTTCCAAAGGGGCCTCTATTCATTCAAGAAACGTTCCTAATAAGCTTGTTGTTAATAATATCATAATTCTCATTACTTTCAAAGTTCAGTATCTTTTTAGAGGTAATTTTTACAAACTTATAAATAGCTGTTGCACCAAAACAAAGCCAACCAAATTTGTTTTTGTTTCTCAATTGAACCAATAAATAAACAACCTCTCAAGAAATATAAACAACTCAACATAGCATTTAATAATCTTGAAAGTTTTAAACGTTGGTATTCTAAACATCTTTTTAGGATGCATGTCATTTCCTCTGAAATTTTAATAACGTTTTAAGGATTATTTTGCAACTGCAAGAAAAGCTTGTCTTGAATAAAACTGCATTAAATAACAGAATAATGCAAGCAAAATGAATTGCAGTTAAAAATTAACACTAAAAGTGGAACTCCCTCTAATATTGGAAATACCTGATAAGCAGGTTTAAGAAGTTAAGGATTAGTTTCTGGAAGCCGATCGTTCATGCTCGAGTTCTGATTGCGTATTTATAACCAAAAGTAACGACGTATTTGCAAAACTACTTGGCTTCCACAAGAAGTTTGTGGAATTGTTTGATGCATCTTGTGAATGCTTCAGTTAGCTTTCTGCCTCACTTCCTCCTCCAGTTGGCTCAGAATTTCTTGCTCGAGGGCAGCATCTGAAATCTCATCGCTGACCACTTCGTATTCCTGAAGTTCGGCCTGCAACTCTTGCTCCCAGTCAGAGACCTCTGAATGAAAAGGCAATTAGAAATTAATCAACAACAGGCATTGACAGTATGTATCTAAACAGTGTAATTACGTGTTTATAGATAATGAGAATTGTCAAAAACCTGCTGCAATAGGTGAGTTGGTGGAAAGCTGTTGCATGGCTGAGGTCAGATCGGGATCCTGAACATTGGTTGGAATGAAAGCATCGCTGACAAATTCTGAATCCTCCACCTTTGTATGTTCCTTGTCATCACCAGCATCAAGATGGTGATCCTCATGGAGAGCCTCATCTTTTGTAATAATTTAAGAAGCAATAATAAAGACTAAGTATTGTCTGTAACCATTCTTAACATTTAAGAACCATTGACCTTAATCAAGTCAAAAATACATGCATAGGGTCGCTGTGTCAATATTTTAAAAGTCACCTTTTATCGATACCTTGTCTTTAGGAAGATCTGTAGCAAAATGAATGAAAACAAAAATAATGACAATTTAAATACAAAGAGGAATGCAAGGAAATAGAAAAGTGAAGAAATCCCATCTTAAAAAACACATTCTATCCACCTGTTGAACCTGTTATCCACATTTCCACCTTATCATTCATTTTATTACCCTGGTTTTTTCCTCGTTGATTACATCGCTTATTCATTATTCCGATTATTCCTCGTCTCTCAGTTGTCGCCATTAATTTTCACCTGTCGTTACCATTAGAAGTTTATATATATGCAAAGACCCTTTCAAACACCCCTTTAAATTTGTCAAATTGAAACAACCTATCCCCTAGACGGGAATTAATTCCCTTGGGATAGTTTATTAATGAATTTGTGAATCTTTTTTTGGTGTGATTTTTTTGGCTATTTGAATATAGTTTTTTGAAAATAGATGAATTCAAACCTGAAGAAATGCAAACCTTGTTGATGTGTGAGTGAAGTAAGTTGAGTGGACTGCTTGATGAGCGAGACTCTGTAGAAGTAGTTTCTCCAAAAAATCTCTTCCTTGATTCTAAAAATGTCATTAAGTCTATTATTATTAATATTATACATATTAGAGATATTGACATGGGCACTGTATTCAAACAAATTTTATTCTTGAAGGTTACTTGGGCAAAAGGATTAGTCTATTCTTATGGTAAACCTCATAAAAAAACATATTAACAAAGCTTTCAAAGGTAAAACAAACTTAAAACTTATGTAGAAAACAAGATGATTAATAAAAAAGACAAACTGCTTGGGAACGAGTTCAAATCTCAAAGCTTTCAGGCGTTCATCCTCCTCAAGCATGACCAGTGCGATTGGAAAACTGTTCTCAAAGTCAAAGTGGAATTGGATACCAGATGGGGGATTTCTCAAGACATTCCTCTTGTCCTGTGAATTTTAATAATTGCATCTTTTTTTTTAAAAACACAGCAATTCATAAGTTTTATGAGGGAATACATATTTAAGTTTTATAAGGGAATAAATATAATTCTACTTTCCATTTGAATTATTCAAGACCATAAGATAAATAAATACATTTAATTTGGAGTATTCCAAACATTTTCTGAAAATAAAGGGACCTTTGACAAATCCATTATTTGAGTTTTCATCAGTTCCTCTTCATTGTATCCAACCCATGGTGGCACTGCCGCATCAGCCATCTTCTTCTTCTCACGGCTCACATTCAAGAACTTTTCCTGCTCCTTTGTAAAGTCCCCGATGATGGTCTGTCAAAACCATTCTGAGTTAATCAATATATTAATAAAAATAATCAAAACAACGAAAATAGAAATTAAAACACAAAAAATAAACTTACATTTTCTTCAATTGTTTCCTTCAGGTGTTTTGCTGTCTTTGCTACTTGAATGGTGTAGGTCTTTCCCAGATTAAAGATATATCCTAGGATAGAAATGTTTTTGATAAACCTTTCAACAATTAATTATTTTAAATTATTTCAACAATTACTGACGTTAAATCACAAACAAAAACAAAGATGCACTCAAGAAGTCCAGTGACAAACAATACCTCCTAGATCTTTAGCTGCATTCATTGCCAAATGTGAGACTTCCTTTAAATCTTTCTCCAATGACTGGTTTTGTTCGTTGTCATTTGTTTTGTTCTCGTTCTCACTGGTGGTTATGTTTTCTTGGTCATTCTTTTCATCATTTTGCCCTACTTCTTGCTCATTGTTCGACTCTTCAACGGTTGCGTCCTTTCCTACGTTTGAGAACCAGTTTGCTACATTTCCAAACACATACGTCATGTTTACTGGTTTAAAAGAACAAGCTCTCTAAAGTTAATACCACTTGTTATTGTTGTCAAAAATATGTACGGTCAGGAATAGCTCAAAGATTATAGGTGTGGTTCACCTTGAATGAGTGAATAATATAATTATAAATTATCAAATAAATTTCATTTGTAGTTTTTTTTAAATAATTAAAAATTGAAGTTACATTCGGCACTAAGCCAATAATTTTTAGCCAATAGTCGCATGAAAATATTCCGACAAAGGTATCCCACTAAATCAATTTTTTGCCTGTTTATCTTTCAATGTTTGATCTAAATTTTTTTGCTTCGGTTTTTATCTTCAAATAACGACGGCAATCAGTTACAAGTCGTGACCAGTATAATCTCTACATCGCCATGTCATTCCAGTTGACAAACAGCCCCTTACTTTCCTATCTCCCGAACATACTAATCCATTAGTTTCAAACACTTTCACACAAAGAAATAAATCTCACATAATGAGCGGGTAGAAGCAAAGAATCGAGAAGTTTCTCCATGCTAGGAAAATTTGTTCTAAACAATGCCATCGCTAAATGCTAATAAACATAGCCATCCAGGTCAAAAAAAGGTAGGTCAAAAATTGCTAAATTTGAAAAAATACTGTTCTTTATTTTACAACAAGAGCTGGAGCGACAAGTTCATTGGCGAGAATGGTCTTTTTAACGCATCTTATAGTTCATGGTTCCATCGAGGCTGGACAGTTCTCCCTGGAAGCTCACATCCAAAGAAAAGTCTAAATCCCTCTGAAAAAATACAAAAAACATTTAGTTTCTTATCGCCCTTAATTGGAGGTAATAGATGAAAACCCTTACGTTGTTGCGAGTATTTGGCTTGATATGGAAAACTCCAGTTATCTCCTCATTAGCTTTCACAGTGAGATAATCATCTATGTAAAACACTGTCTGCTTCCAGTGTGTATACCTTGATCCAGGGGCTACAAGCACATAAGCACTTAACTTCAAGCATTCAAAGTTGATCCAAAATATTGCACCAAAAAATATTTAAATGTGGATCCACAAGCCCAAAGCAAAAACTGACCAGTTGAGAATCCAGTAGGTCTGTGGCAACATGTGAAATCAATGTTGAAGTAAGTCACAAAAGCCTGGATGTAGTCATTCCTCTTGCATGTGAGGTTGAAGGGAGCTGAGAACTCCAGATCACCATCCTTGACAGTGTACATGTCAACCTCCTGCCATAAACAAAAACATGTAATGTAACTGACATCATTTAAACCTTTCAATTCAAACCAGTTACCTTTAGAAGACAGCTGTTGGTGACAACTTGTTTCGGATCCACGACATCAACCAAAGGCTCAGATATAGCCACCTTTCTGATGCAACTCATGTCAAATCCATAGACATTATCCCACCCTGGTAAAGAAATAATCATTAATTGCAATATTGTTGAGTCACCTTTAAACAGTGTTTTCAAAAATAATGTCTGCCTACAGTTGATCTTCTCATCCTTGTACTGACGATCTTCGATGGCACAAACATAAAGCGTTGCACGGTCAGGCAGAATGATTCCTCCTGGAGCCTGAAAAACAAGGATAGTTGAATTCCATACTACTCCAGCAAATAGAGCAGGAGCTTACCAGCCACTTATCTCTGGCATAGATGACAGTCTTGAGCATGGACTCATAGAAGAGGCAATAACCCATCCACTCGCTGATTAAAATGTCAACCTTCTCCACACCATTTGGCAGTTGAACATCCTCCACTTTTCCCCTTACCAACTTGATAACTGATGTAAAATTAGTCTCATCACATATCTAGCTCACGTTAGCAATAAATAACTAAAAGCTACATCTTTAAATATTCCATTCAGTCTTCAACTTACTGTGATCAAGTTTGTTAGCCTTGATGATCTTCTCTGATTGTTCAATGATACTTGAGCATTCAATCTTAAGAATCACAAGATTAGTTAAACATTTAAAGGCACCAAATAATATGATTAGCAATACTCACTCCAATAACCATCTTAGCTCCAGCCTTGGCTGCAAACATGCACAGAATTCCAGTACCTGATCCAACATCTAGAACAATCTTATCTTTGAATAGATGTCTGTTGTGGTACATGGAATTTCTGTATGTCAGAGTTCTAACTTCATCCTTCATCATCTCCTGTTGATCAAAAGTCATGAATAATCCATTCTAGTAAAGTCTAAAAATATCTATTTTCTTACCTCATGGATGCCAAAGTGAGCATAACTGTCAAAATAATAATCCTTCGAAGTCATATCTTCCAGTCCAACTCCTCCATTGTCCATAGCCTCAACTGGTGCTTCATTGCCTTGAACCTAGAAGGAATAGTACGATTTTTTGCAAAATTGACCAAAAAAATCAATAATTTCATTCGAATTTCTTATTCTCTTTATACAACCAACTTCCACGATGAGTAGGCACAAAGCAAGACCCTAGCGAGATAACCATGCTTTCACGCACCTCCACGTTTCGACACAATTAAAATAAACAAACCACTTTCAGAGGCAAATATGAGCACGCTAAGAAGAAAATAGTTTTAAATAGCAAGTCTAGGAACGCCGTGCATAGTCAATGCGTGCCGGAAACCAACACTGAATAAACCAGAAATAAGATATTACAGAGTGACATACAAGTAAAACATTGCTTTATAAAATTGCCACATTGAAATAGAAGCTGAAATACTCAAACATTTCAAAGTGAAACAACAAACCTCCATTTTCTCAAAAGTGCCTTCTCAATGAACGAAAAAATAGACTCAGTCCAACAATAAACTGAAAATCGTGGTATCAGAAATGCGCCTCTTAGATTTCATATATTAATTTAACATGCTACACAAAATCAAAAGTTTTAATTTTGAAATATTATTTCTATTTTTATGTAAATAATTTTAAATATTTGTAATTAAAAACTATATTGTTAAAATGATATCGCAGTGGAAATTACATAAAAATAAATAAATAAAATAAACAAAATGTTGCAAGTAATGTAGCTATTAAATAAAATAAATGCAATCTGCTAGCTTTTTCATACATAATCCATCATAAATGTAAAACTAGATTCGCAAATTATTTAAACACTTCTTAATTATACATTAAGTAATGTTATGCCGCTATTATGTAGATAATCTAATTTAGGGGCAGTCAAATACATTTTACAAAGGGCCAAATTTTGTGTGTGCCTGGTGACCGACTTTTTGAAAACAACGCTCGTTATATGCTTGGTGAAAAATGGACTTGGATGGTCCAGACGAATTTAAGTATTACTAGTGCTATTAATGTTTAAGAGTTATTTTAGGTGGCTATGAATTTCGGAGATGGCACAGTAATGGTCCGAACTGACATTTATTTTTCGATTGCTTCATCCAAATTTGTTTTCTCAAAATTTATAGTTAATTCATTAAAATACATAGACCATTTTACAAAATTTGAGATGTTTTATCCACTTTCTAGAATGTGTTCGCTTAAACATTTCACGGCAGACAAAACTTTTTCACCTGGAAAGGAATTCTTAGCGGCCAGCTTCAGACTTTGAGTCAAAGTTCAGAATTTGAACCTCCCGCGAAACCCTGTGGAGATTGTCTGATGGCAAAATATACTTTAATAGCGACCAGTGTGCTAGTGTTCCACAACTGAATCAGATCTAGAATGAATTAAGGAGTCTGAAACTTGCTGAGGGTCGTCGAGGGGGAAGGCCTTGATCCACCTACACTAGCTTCTCTATGTATCGCATCGCATTTACAGCGAAATGTGATACGGTGGACCTCGATCAGAAGTAGAATTGTAGCTCTTTTAGTTGTGCATCATAATTTTTGATATGTACGAGCAACAAGTTTTTCTTTTTTTCATTGCTTTATTTTCAATAAAAAGCAGATTAAACATTTACCAGAGATTACGCACTGAGAAAATTATGAATTTCGAAAAATCAAACTGCAGATTGCAACAAAAACTAAAGAAAATGACGTAAAAGCTGCAAATCAATGTTGCGAATCATGATCAATACAAAAAGAACCTCTAATTACCCATTATTTTTGCCTCATTAAATTGCCTATTTTAAAAAATTTTGCAGCGTCGCTTTACAGGAGGGACTAAAATTAGTTAAAAGAGAAGTAAAATGGATCTCTCTTGACTTTGCAAAGGACTTCTCTTGCTCTCCTCCTTGTCTCCGAAATGGTTGGTGTGAAAGAACTCTGCAAATTAAGTTATGTGTCATTATTTTTTATTTTTATATTTTGTTTTAACGTTAATTTGTTCTTCAAAAACATTTTGCACGATACCACCCAAACTATACGCTAAATACACCCGTACAATATAAATAAAATCATTATCAAGTACTTACGGGAACATGGTAAGTGTACGTAGCTCTGTAGGACCTGGTGTTTTGTGCTGGTGAATAAGGCTTTATAATTGTAACATGCTCTGAGACTTGTTCGTCTTTATTCTCTTTCTCTTCTGCTTGAACTTCTACTTTACTTCTTCTCTCAATGAATGGCAGCCTATTCATAAGATGGTACATTTAAGACGATTTAATCAAATATATTCAATTCAAAATTTAATCTCTGTGCTGTCTAATTTTAAAATTCACTATCCGATACACTTTGTTTTAATGTACAATTTTGTTAACGCGTTAAATTAAATTACCTTTCAACGAGTTCTCCGTATTTGTTTTGGATTTCAAATGCAACTTCTGGTTCGGGTCCCAAGCTGACAGGCAAGTAACGATCCAGCAAGATTCTGTGTCTACCAAGAATATTCTTGGCTTCCAAAGTTCTGTGTCTGAGGTCATCGAATAGTTCGCTGCGATCTGGGAACGCTTCTCTCTCGATTTTAGTCTAAAATTATGATATATCCGATTTTTTGGAACTGAATTTGTTGAAACAATTCTTATAACATTTTTTTTACAAAGAGCAATAACGAACCTCGATAACTGCAGATTTGATAGTTTTAGGTTTCTCTAGCTCAACGACCTCTACTGAGCTCTTTGGGCCATTTTCAGTGGTTGACTTGTTCACCACGGATATTCTACGCACAGGTGCTGGGGGAAGGGAAGCTAATGAACCACGGTGAGAAGCGGAGGAGGAAGACCTATAGCAGTAGGAAGCAACCTCTCTGCGATTGGGGGCGACCCATCTATCGACATCAGAACGCTTGAACATGTTCATATTGCGATCTGACATGGCTGGAGTTTCAAAGCGGAAAAATGAAGCTCTTTCTTCATCTTCTCCTGCTTCTTCGAGAGTTTTCTGAGTTCCATGTGGAGTTTCCAAGCGATAAATCGAAGTCTTTTCTTCTACTTCTCCCTTTTTGTCAACAGCGTCTTTACGGGCAGATGTCTTCGTGACGACGTTGCTCTCAGCAACGACTTTTTCTTCAGCAGATGCAGACTTTGTCAGGGACGAACTTCTAAGTGGAGTCTTTACTGGTGATTGGTGGAAAGAAGTTCTTTTCATGACGAGCTCGCCACCATCGGAGCTATTGCCGCCAACGGTGTAGTATGGCCTACTGAATGAATCCCATCTTGACAAACGAGGGAAAGAAGGTACTCGGGAGAACGAGGTTCTCGTGCGAATCGGCGAGAAGGAGCTATCCCAAGAGTCGAATGTTGACATTGGCCACCACTGAAATGAATAAACGTTGTTATAAAGCCAACTGAACATCGATTCTGAACCGAATCGTTAGATAAAGCGTCTAAATTTTAGTATTCATTTTAAGTTGTGATCTAACAATGTGATAATAAATACGAAAATCACTTACAGTAGGCTCGAGGGAGAAGGATCTTCCTCTTCTGAAGAAAGAACTTCTCACTGGTGAAGTTGAATAGGTGGAGAATCCGAAATTTGGTGAATACAGAGGGCTGGTATCAATGTGTCTAGTCACCACGCATCCATCTCTTCCAACGTCAGAAAGTCTGCATCCAAAACTGGATCGAGATCTTGGGAAACTTGATACAAAAGATCGCCTGCTGCCTATGAATGGAGCGATGCTGCTCGAGCGACGAACCTAAAAAACAGTGTTCGATGCTAAAAAATTGTCCAACGTCCACGCTAGGTTTAACATCAAAGCTCCTTACAAAGCTATCTCTTCTAACGACTCTGGGAGTTCTAATGATAGGTCCGAAGAATTCCATGTTTTTGGCAATCTAACAATCAACAGACAAAAACAAAATTGGTCAAATTTATAAACAGATCACTGATAAAATAAATTTTTATTATAAGTCAATATTAAACCTACTACACTGTTTTCCTAATCGCTTGAAACTCAGGCGCTCAAACCTCAATGTCTGTTAGAATTGCAAGGAGAGCGACTTGATATACCCAGATAGGAGCTCTATGTAGGCTGCTGTGCTGGATTCAACAATCCTGCTGTGAATATTTTCAGACCAAAATCTCAACTGATGAGCGTGCGTGAGTGGCTAGTGTTGTTATCAATGAAATGCTATCAATGCTGTAATTACGACATCTTCCTGACATCACAACAAGGTGATCTTCCTCATCATCCAGGTGGTTTCTTGATTAACTAAATAATTTATTGAACTAAAACGGTGGCTCAATATCTATCTAGTCATAAAAAAATATTTTAATTTTATAGCTTAATTGGATTTATTAACAACTATTTATTTTAGTAAATCTAGCCATTAAACCATATTAGGCAGAATTCTCGGATGATTGAGAATGACCACAGACCAAGAATGTTTGAGAGACGTCATAACTACTTAATCGATTGCACCGAACATAACCAGCTAACTATTAATCTCCAAACCTGGCTCGCTTTCAGTGTTACATTCTTCTCGCAGACCGATCTTCAGGTCCAGTATGTTTTTTTTTGTGCGCGGAATTCTGCATGTTTACCCTTGGCGAACTAATTTGCCTATTTTTAGAACATTTCTAACGTTTAGGAACAGATCGAAGTTCAGTATGCTTGTGTTGAGAATAAATGCCAACAATTCGGGTCTCATCATCACCTTACGTGGCATCTGTGAATTCTTCCTAAATTCTGGAATGAGGCATTTCTATGTTGAGTCATGAAATTTGATTCCATTCCGCATATTATTTCCAACAACTCATATTCTCAAAGCGTGCAGCGCAATTTTCCGCTGAGATGTTTATCGATGTTGGCGACAAGATATTTATCTTTTTATCCTTATCTGTTATTTCTTTGTTTTAAAGTGACACACGCCATTTTAATACATGAGAGTTATTGAATTGCGAGTCAAAGATGTTGCTATTAATTAATTAATTAACAAACATTTATCAGTGTCATTAGTTTCTAATTCGGTGACAAAAATAAATCGCGATCGACGACATTAAGTGAACCGGTCCAGAAATGACTGCTCAATTGATGCCTACTGGTCATTAAGCCTAGTGAACAATTAGAGGAGTTTTAATGCCGATAAGAATTTCACATGATGACGACGACGGTGCGGAAATATCGAAGCTCTTAAGTAAACTATCACAGCCCTCTTGTTACGGTCCGCTGAACCACTAATTAATTTTTGTTCTGCCTTCGCTTTCCCTTCGATGGAAGAGCTTCCAAGCGGACTGGTTTCCTCACCAGGGACTCGTCATTCTCAGGACTTTGAGGAGATGACTTTTTGATCCTTGAGCTGACGTTGTTTTCCATTAGCATAGTAGCATCTGGAATTGAAATGGTAAGTTGAAAGGTTGACATGTGTTAACATGGACCTATGAGGACCAAATTACGAGTTACGCTCGTGAGAGATTCTGATGGCCTTATTTAACTTATGTTATTATTGCTATTATTATTAAGGTTTAGTTGCTAGACAGACTAACTTAAAATCTCTTCAGCCCTTGAGTTTTTGAAGTAATTTTTGGCAATTTCTTGCTCGTCGCTGTTTTGCAGTCTCTGCAACAGGAGAAAGTAATGAGTAGAATTAAACAATGATAAACAATACTTAAGAACGTGAACAGATTCTAAGGTTTTAATCACCTGGATAAATCTTTGATCGTCGAATGAATCAAAATCATCGAGAAGTTCTTTGTTTTGAGGTTGATTATTATCTGAATCAGACAGTTATTTTATTTAATTAAATATTAAAATTCGATGAAAATGGTAAAAAATAATGATATTTGCATCTTATGAACATGCAGGAATGCGTACTAAATTGCGTTATTGATGGAAAGCCACACCTGCCTCATTTCGAGGCAACTGTTGTTTGGCGCGGTTGGCATAAACATAATAACAAGCATTGTTTCATATCGACGAACGCAAACAACGAAAGAAAGTTCTTTTGTTGGATGAAATTACTGGTCGGAGTGTTGGCCGAAGGAAGGTGATTCTTTTCAACGACAACTTTTGGAAGGACCCATGTCTTGTTGATTTCATCCCATTCTGATTGAGACTTTATCCTCTCCAGGTTGGTAAAGTTGCAGTCTCTCCGTATGAGCGGGTGGATGCGAGCTATGACAGCTTGGTAGTATTTCAACTGTTGCTCTTGTTTGCGAATGGAGTCCAGATAATCCTTCCTATCCTGTTCAAATTCTGCTTGAAGATCCAGTATCTCGCATCTCAATACTTCCGACTGGGCGAAATAATTTAGTTTTGTTTTGATTGCACTTGTTTAATATTACAATTATATCACTTATACTAATTTTGATAATTGTGTAATGATATTATTTCTATACACACCATTCTCAGCATCATATATAATGTTTAAGCAATTACTGCAAATCAGTTCTGACAATAGTGCGCCCGCATGGCCTAATGGTTAAGACCGCGCCTCTCACGATGGCAGCGCGGATTCGAAACCCGCTGCGGATCATCTAGCTATGCAACGGACGTTAATAAAACATGCAGTTCTGATAATAAAGAATTTCCAATTCTGCAATAGAAGTTATTTTTGATGTTTAACTCTTAACAGTCAATTGAAATTACTTTTTGTCTTTCCTTCTCCAGAAGTCTGTGCTTGTATTTGAGTTCATCCTGAACGTCTTTGAAAATTCCCGCCACAATCTCATCACCGTCTGCATTGGCCAGGGCCTCTGTTAAAACGATTACATTTTTGGCCTCTTTTTTAAGTATTTTATAACTAATTTTTAAATAACTATCATTCTAATTATTTCAGGTAATCAATGGCTTTGTCTAACAAGTGCATGTTATGATGATGATTTGTAACTGAGTACATAAGGATTTATGTTTGAATGTAGTTAATTGATTAATGATAAAAAAATTGAAAGTTATGAAAGAATAGTTATAAATTCCAGCTAATGACCCTGTAATTTTTTATTTCTCTCCTCTGCATATTTCTTCTTCTTCCTTCTCCTTTCTTTCACTTCTTCATTGTTCGATTGTTCGCCTCCGACGAAATTGCCTTCTAGTTCTTGTAATCTATTTAATAAATATTAAAATCCAGTTGGTAAATATTACAACGAAATTACTCCATTTACTAAATGCAATCAAGTAATTACTTTAAACTTTGTTTTTGTTTGTTTATAATAATAATAATAATAATAATAATAATAATAATAATAATAAGAATAATAATAATAATAATAATAATAATAATAATAATAATAATAATAATAATAATAATAATAAGAATAATAATAATAATAATAATAATAATAATAATAATAATAATATAATAATAATAATAATAATAATAATAATAATAATAATAATAATAATAATAATAATAATAATAATAAGAATAATAATAATAATAATAATATAATAATAATAATAATAATAATAATAAGAATAATAATAATAATAATAATAATAATAATAATAATAATAATAATAATAATAATAATAATAATAATAATAATAATAAGATAATAATAATAATAATAATAATAATAATAATAATAATAATAATAATAATAATAATAATAATAATAATAATAATAATAATAATTAATAATAATAATAATAGTAATAATAATAATAATAATAAATTAATATTTTGATTCCCTTCTGAATAAACGAAACAGAGACATAAACACAAATTACCACAGCCACATTGACATGCAAAAAGTGAGTCAATAACCTCTTGGAAGCTTCCTCGGCAGATGTGACCTTGTTGGACTTCTTCTTGTGAGATCCAAGGTGAACAGCGTGGACAGGAGTTGCTTCTGAATCTTCGATGCTGTTCAGCAACTTCAAGCCACAAAACACATGTTTCTTTATTGTTTGTTGGGAGTTTATGAAGGTTTATATAAAATGAAAGTACATTTGTTTTTGTTAAAAATTAACATAGCGGAATAAAAGTTAACTAAGATTACCTCTTCATCTTCTTCCTTGGAAGCTGCAGAAACTAAAATAAGAATAAAAGATGGACATATTTTAAAAAAATTAAGAAAATTTTAATTGTCAAAACTAATATTCGCTATACATGATGTTAATTGTAATGTAAGATGATAGAAAATAAAGTTGAATATAAAAATATACAAGACAAATAAACAAACCCGTGTTGGTTGTTCCGTTTTCAACTGAAGCCATTTGTTTCTCGTACCTCGTCTTCAACTTGTTCATCTCGTTCTCCACTTGCTCCTTCGAACCTTTCATCGATTTCAGCTCTTCTTTCAATGTCTTCATTTCGATCTCAAATTCCTTCAAATGAATTAATATCAACAATATTATTATGATTATTCTATTACAGGACACATTGTTTATTATTACAATGTTTGATATTGTATAATTGGAAAATGTGTCATTGGTCGAAGAAAATTTTGTTGTGTAACTTTGCTCTGCATAACAATTAAGTGCAAATTTAAATTTAAATGTGAATATTTCCATTGAAAAACCTTCCTGAGTCGAATCTTCTCGGCCTCAATATCCTGAGAATTCCAGGTCTTTTGTCCTTCACTGCCTGATGGTGATAATGATAGTCAGTTAATGGATGTTAGTTAGTAAATAACAACATCCAAACTTAAGTAGGTTGATTATAAAGCTTATAATCTATACATAAATAATATGAATCTTTTTTAAATTACTGATAAATTTATTTACATAAGTCCAAGTTGGCGTGCAAGTTGGCTCAGAGTGTAGCGTGCCTACGAACGACGGTAAAAGCAACAATCGTTAAGTGTTATGTTCGCAACCCAGCTTGCACTGCCACAAAGCGCCCATTGGATGCGGCGCTATACACATGGTTGGGCGCCCCTGACGCTTGCGCTTATGGCGATATACAAATAAATATAAAAAATAATTTGCATAAGATTTTGTGTAATTATACCACGTAACGGACTATATTACTTATTTTAAATCTCTATCCTACATAAAACAGTCTCTTTAGCCTCAGTAAATGACTTCCGACTGATAACCAACCTTCGAGAGCAGTTTCTCCTTGAAGCATGGCCTTGAGGCGTTCAATTTCCATCTGATATTCACGAAGCATGGCATCTTTTGGATCTTCGTTGATCTTGGGTTTGTTCTTGATGTTCTTGGCTCTGTTGGCGTACCTGAGAGTGCTGAGCGTTTCATCGTAGTTGTTGTCGGCAGGGGAGAGACAGGCGATCATCAGTGTCTTTGTGTTTCCACCCAATGAGTCTTGGAGAAGTCTAGTCAGTTTCGAATCCCTGTAAGGAATGTGAGTCGATTTTCCATCAACGAGAGCGGATATGACGTTACCCAGAGCAGACAAGGATAGATTGATCTTCGTCGCCTCCTTCAGTCTGTCTCCCGTTGCACCTGCATCATACGTGGAAGCATTATTTGAAAGTATTTCTGTTTTATACAGGTGTACAACAACGTTATTTTTTCCGACCAGGATGTTCTTATATTCAGAATAATATTACTGACATCATTCCAAATTTGTCATATATTTATTGAAAATTTACTCAATTAATTAACAAAATTACTACGAAATCTTTCTTTCGTGAGCCAACCTGTTTTAGCCTGTCTCTCGCTTCCGGCCAGATCAACCAGGTTCAGTTTAGCAGCCTTGATGTGATCGCCTTTGGAATCAGTGTCGCATCTTTCCAGGTGAATGGTGAATATGGAGTGACTCCTCGATGAATCTGCGTTCATCAGCGTCGCACCGGTAGATCGATTTTTCCATCCTCTTTCCATGACCCTTTCGCAGTCTCCGACATTTTTGCATGGATGCTTCGACAAACCTTCCAATACCCGATGTTGTTACAAACAGGCGCTAAAAAGTTTCATAATAATCCAGATTTATTGAAAATCCTGCTCATTGCTTACTTTGAACATAAATTCCTTTATCTGGATTCTCCTTTAAATCAAGTTTTTGTTTTATATCCTTTCCCAGCAAATCCCTGATTTCTTCGTTGTATATCTCCAAGTAAGAGGCGTGCACCAAGTATTTGCTGTTATCGGATGTTTGGATAGTTTCGAAGATGTGGTCAAAAGCCCTAAAAAATAAAATGGAATCATATTTAGGTATCCATAAAGCAATGCAAAGTATGTTAAACAAGATTTGGAGGATAAGCTGACCTCGGAATGATCCCTTTCTGCGATGCTGGATCAAGAATTCCTTGCATTGTAAAGGACTTTCCACATCCAGTTTGTCCATAAGCAAATATAGTGCCATTGTATCCTTCTGTAACACCCTGAAATTTTTTATTTTAAAATTGAGATAGGCAAAACATTACGGATTTGTAGTAAGTTTTTTTTAATTAAAAAAAATAGTTTATTGGCTATTTCAGGCAAGATATATTTGATTTTGCTAATAATGTCAGTAATTTATTAGCACCTCTACTAGCGGAAAACCGATATCGGCATAAATTTGTTCCGTGGTAGAGTTGAGATCATAAGCTCCATCGAATGTAAATGTCTTCGGAGGTGCTTTTTTATCGGAAGGATTGGAGATGGAACAAGAAGCTGTCCTGTTCTCGATTGCTACAACATCCTTGCAGCTGAGACCCTTTTCACGGGCATTCATCGGTCGGCATCGTACTATCACTTTCACAGATTCGGCCATCTCTAATCTTTAAGGGTCGATTCGGGTATACAAGGACCAGTTAAATATTTCTTATCAAGCTCAGTCCTTTATCTTGTTTACAATATGTTTTCGTTGTCGTTTGGCGAATTACACACTCCGCTTTAACGTCACGAACAGCTGAATGTTTCTCTACAAATACCAATTTAAATAAATCTCTTAAACACTCCCGAACGATTCGCTATAGCCAAGTTTCACTGCAAAATGTCTGAGGCATGGTTCTGTAACGCAGCACATATGTTTATCAGCTACGGTTTCTATGGTATCAGCTAAACAATGTCAACGATATATCACATAACTTAGTGGCTTATATACAATAACAAAAATCAGGAAATGTAACATTATCATCTTTTCCGATACAAAATATTTTACACCCGATTCTCCGGCTACTCCTATGAAACGTGTGCCTATGAAACGATAAAACGCCAGGTGATGTGTACAAGATTTATTTTCATGACATTACTTATTCTGACAATAAAAGTGATTCAAAATACAAATATAAAGTTAAATGCTTGACCTAACAATCACATAATTACATATGTTGCAGCAGTAGCAACTCCACAGTTGTTGTCCTTCTGAGACATGAGTATATACCCATCATTTCCCCAATAAGTGCTCCACGAGTTCTTGACCAGCCAATAATCCTCTCCGTTCAGTGTCCCATAACCAACAGCCAGAACGGCATGATCAAGGTCCTCCATTTTACTCCCTACAATTGAAGTTAACACTAATTTTTAGAGAACAGAAACAGTTCAATTCATATTACATTGAAATAAATTAATTCTATTGCACCTAGCTAAAGCGACCAACAGTCCAAGTCTGATATGTTCAGTCATAAATTGAGACACTTTATATAGGATGCAGTTTATATTGTAGATTTAGAAAAACTCATTCATTTAAAAATTGAAAAGCATGCCTAGGACTCACAAATAATTAATATTATTACCGCAGTTAGGCTCGTAATATACTCCATTGCTGTAAAATGAGAGGCTCTTGTGTGAGGCATCAATGGCAACAGAAATAGGGCCATATTTGAACAGCGACAACTTAACTGCTTCCGAATCACCCGAGGTGATGTTGACATAACCCTTCAGGAAAGCAGTAGGTTTGACTGTCTTCATCTTGCAATATCCATCCTAATAACATCATCAAATGATCAAATTTTTAAAAATTATTATTAAGCTTATTAAACACATTTTAGATAAATCACAATTGCTAAAAATACTGAAATGACAAACTTGTCCCAAATAGGCCCCATAATCCTCCTCGCTGGCAAGGCCATGTTTCATGATCCACTGGTAAGCCCTGAAATCCTCTCCACCATCGCAACCATTGTTTCCTTCACCCCAGCTGCAGTCAACCAACTCTTGTGACGAGAGTCTTACCAATTCTCCTGTCTGGAGTTTCATCGATGGATTTATGAGGGTTAGTGACATTTATAATTTGATTTTAAACGAGATTTTAAATTAAATATCGAGTTTCTTAAATAATGCACACCTTCAAAAAATGTGCTCCTTCCACACAACCAGTTGTTCCAAAGCTCCAGCATGATCCACAGGTAGCCTGATCTTTGACTGGAGTCACAGCACCTGAAAGCAAATATAACATTAGCAGAATAAAAGATAACAGTTGTGGTGCAAAAAAAAGATGATAAGGTTTGCAATGAAAGTAATACCAAAAGCAACTAATGAGTCTAGCTTATTATCAGATATTTTAAAACACTTCAAACATGACAGTTAAACTTTCATCATATTTGAAATGTTGAATTAAATTATAATTAATATTTAAACAAACCAAATAGTCTCCAGTCAAAGTAAGGGGGAGCTGTGAAATCAAATTCAGTTCGATTGAACGGGAGACCTCCATTGTACTTCACTGATGACTTCCTGCTGCCTCTCATCAATCTCAGTTCTTCATTACTTTTGTCAGCAAGGTGGTTTACTGCCAATGTAAAGCTGAGGCCCTGCCTGTTCTTTGAGTGGATGTACCTGAAACAATAAAAATTACAAAATGTTAATATTTTAATGCAAAATGTCATAGGTTCCTTTAGTACATTGAAAGCAAATAATCAATCGACATTAAATTACAATTACAGATTTAAATTAAAATTAAATAGCAACCACATACCTCAGATTCTGGTGGAAAAAGGCTTTCCTCATGGCATGCTCAGAGTGATCATCATATTGCTTCCCATGGTTCTTTTTGAAATCATGAAATGCCTCATCAACATGTGAATCATCATGATGCAAATATTCATTCATGGGGTTCGTAGTTGCCCTGTGGACACCAGGTCCAGGAAAACTCCGACATGTTAGACCTTTAAAAACGTGTAAATGCACCTTAAATCAGCAATTGGTTTAAATTTGAGTTACAAAGCTTACAACCCAGCTAATCAATCACAAAAACCTTAACATGTCAGCCAAGTACTACAATGTAACAAAACATGACAACTTATTTACCATTAGGAGGAGTGAATATTTTTCCAGAAAATGATTTCACAGGTATGTACTTGGTGTAGTCAAAGTAATATCTGTCATAATGAGATCCCAGGAGAGTATCATAACCCACAATCTCATATCTTATGGGAGCTCCTGTCTTGGTATTCTGATAAAATTTGTATGAATTCTTTCTACCTTCTACCTTCACTACTTTATAGAATACTGTGCAATTTTCACCATGCATGACTTCTGACTCAACAATCTAAATAAAACATGCAAAACATTTTTAATTAGGCATAATAATTAAGCTATCTTCTAATCTTACCTGAAAATCTGATAAATCTGGAAGTAGAATTTGAGATGTTACAGGATAAGAATCTGTTCCATTAAGTCTGAAACATGTCTTAACATTAAGAAGTTCCTCTGTGGTCATGGGAGCAACCTTCAAGTCATAGCCATAGTCACCATCCCCTTTTCCCCCAATTTGGTAAGTAGAGACAGTGTCTTAAATAAAGATATTAGATTGAGATTACTATTATAGGTAGTCATTACTGCTTAATCCAACCATAATAATCAATTCTGCTCCTGTTCTTTTCTCCTTCGTACCATCCAATAAATGGCTCGTTAATCTCTGCATAGGGCAATCGGAGAAATCCCTCAACGTAGTACCTTGTGGGCCACTGGTAGGTATGCCCTGTAGCAACTACGCTCAAGCATACTGTAGAAATACAAACAATATATAATATTAAACAAGTGCAATTAAGCAACTCGTAATTCTACAAATAATAAATCTAAAAATTTTACACTCACCAAAAACTAGCACGTTCCAACAACCCATTATACAGTAACGTAATAAAAGTTTCCAAACCAAAATCGACGACGGGCAGTTTATTTCAAATAAAGGTATCATGTGATACCTTGTCTGCGAAAGAATTTCATGCCCTCTATGATCCAAAAAATATACTACCTATTTAAAAATTTAAAAATAATTACAGCATTTAAGAAAATGAATAAAGTTTTGACTTATTCTGAAGTTGCGTTTAGTTTCTACTTAAATAAACTGTTCCGTACTATTTAAATAATATTTAAAGTATTCATATTAATTTATTTATTAGAAGAAACAAATAAAAATTAAGTTTTATTCAAATATCTAAGAACTGTTCGATATTTTGAATAATGACATCTAACACATACTTGAAATTGAGCTAAGTCTTCATAAAGATTTTATTCAATAATGTCACTCGCTTTCCCAGAGACAAAGCAGGGACGTATTTTTTTGGGGGGAGACCCCTTTGCCTTTAGACTTAACGCAAAAAAGGTCCTTTCCTCATGTTTTACGAAGATTTGCCCTCCTGAATTTTGACTAGAAGCCAAAAAGGTCGTCCCCTCGAGTTATCCGAGGGTTTGCCCCCCCCCTTTGACAAAGCTGAATTGACGCCCCTGAAGCCACGGGCGAGTAGGATTTATTTAATAATTATTTTATGGAATAGATTGTGCTGGGACACCACTGAAACCACACTAAAAATTGATTGATTCATTGTTTTAGCCCCAACCATTGTTATATTTTATTATCTAAATCCATTTGGATATATAAAAGGTCATAAGTATCATCTCCATAAATGTCAGGTTTCCAAGGCTTAAAAATGACGTACACATAATGCGCACAAGAATACGTGATGAAATTTATTCTTTATGGTGCCAAATAACGAAAAAATTAATATGCCAAGTATGAGGCTCACAAAGACTAAAGTTAACATTGGGACATACTGAAGGCTCAAAAACAAATGAATGGAGCAATAATAACATTAATTTCTCCTTCTCTGAAGACATGCTGGTTTATCACACAGGCATCAATTTCAATAAGCCACAAAATAATGTTTTGTTACGTACAAGTATAAACAGAAGCAGACATAAAATACCTACGCATCAATACAATCAAACTTCATTAACTGTATAAAAAGCATCTGAAATACTATGGAAAAATCAAAAATCCTCAATTAAATTTAAATTGTTTTTTTTTCAATCTAATGTACATTGCAAAGTAATTACTACATGTTCTTCAGAATCAATTAAATGATAATTTATTATGATGTAGCATCCTAAGGGAAGTGAAGTTTGACAGAATGTTTATTGTTTAGTCATTAAAAAGTTCTGCGGGTATTGCAGACGTACCAAACTCCAATTCTTTCCTTCGCTTGTTTATTTCCTCTTGGAGTTTCAAAGCCTTAAAATAGGATACAAGCAGAACATGTTATTGAAACATATTTCGGTTATTGGAAGACTTTTTACTAACAATTTCAAGATCTTTTTCTGCAGTCAACATTATTTGGTGGGGTTCCATAGTGGAGTAAGATCTATTTTTCATCACAGCTATGTGTTCTGTAACTTTGTTTTTCAAGAAGTTTTCATGACTTAATCTGCAATTTAAAACAAAATGCACAAAATTAGTTGACACATTTGTTGAATGAAATTATTTCACTCAATACTTTGCTTTTTCTAGTTGAACCTTCTTGCTGAAACTCATGTTACTTGGTTTGACCTTCCTTTCTCTATTCATTTTGTTCTGCAATTGTGTTCAAATACATGCTTTTGCAACAAATGGCAAAAGTGCTTAAGGTGTAATTCTCAAAGAGTTGTTCAAAACTCACAAATATCCTTTCACCATCTGAGATCATTCTGAAATTACTTCTTGACACTCCAAATGGTGCATTAGCTGCTGGTTCCACAAAATCTTCAAAATGAACAAAACATTCACCATTCCAATAAAATACCAAAATGTGGTAGTTGTGCATCAGGAAAGATTTCATATATCTATTTATAAAATAATCCTTAAAAATTCCACATAAGTAATAAATAATCCTAAATAAATAACTATCTACTCAGAAATCAAACTTTACTAACCTAATCTTCCTCCATTTGACATCTTTTCCTGTATTCTTATAATCTGCATCCTCTTATATTTGTCCTTCCATTTCTTTACATTTTCCTCACTTCTTTTATTCACAAAATAACTTTTAAGATATCTGTCTTCGAAATCATCATTATCAGCATCTTACTTCAGTGCTTGAATTTCTGCATCTTGTTTCTGCATTTTTTGTTTCAACTTTGCAAGCATGACTTCTTTTTTAAATCTTTCTTCTAGCATTGGCTCTGATATCGGTTTCCCATAGGTGTCGTTGAGGTATTTATCACTCTGTTTCTTGAAAACTTTTTTCATGCTAAATGTTTTTGATGTAATGATAAATAATTAATTAGAATAAAATTTATTTTTTTAATTTATTACCTAGCATTTATTGCTAAGGTTACATTCACATTAAAAGCTTACATATTTTCAAACAAACTAAACATAGCTGCAAAAGATGGTGGATGAAAAATATTAATTGAAATGGCATGACATGTTACACTAAACATTATTGAGAGGATGAAAGTGAACAGTCAATCCCCAGGAATTGTTTTCAAATTAAATTTCTAGGTTATTCCATGCAAACACCTGGGTTGTTGAGACTTTTTTTGGCAGAGTTTTTCATGAAGTGAGAAAAATTTCTTGCCCCTTTTCTTCCCAGAGTTTAACTCAATTAGGTCATCAGTTGTTATGCCGTTATTATTGGTGTTATTTTGGTTGCTATCTGTCTCTGTAGACAGATACAATTGTTTAATTTAAACAATTGCTAAATATATTTCAAACATCTAATTTAAATAATTGCTAAATATATTTCAAACATCTAATTTAAACAATTGCTAAATATATTTCAAACATCTAATTTAAACAATTGCTAAATATATTTGAAACATCTCATTTGAAATGTTGTGAGACCTTGCTTTGCTTGAAGTATAGCCAATAAATGTTGTTTTATCTGTTTAATGCCTCCGTGGATGACATGATTAGGTGGATATTCCAGAGGATTATTTCTGACATTAATGGCCATCAGACTATTTATGGCTCCTAAAACAATGGACAATTTGATATTATCACAAAAGATGAAATCATTATTTATTGTAACCATTACCCAATTCTGAAGGCAATGACTTTAGGTGATTGTTTTCAAGAAGAATAACTTCCAATGATTCATGATTTTGTAGACCTTCACTTGGTAGAGCGGTTAAATGGTTGTTTCTCAGATCTAACCATTTTAATAATGGTAAACATTTAAAAAAATTCTTTGGCAACTCAGTTAAGTTGTTGCCTTCAAGATTTAATCTCTGACAAAATTTAAGATTGATAAATAACTATCAAACTCTTATATTTACGTAATAACATACTTGAACCAAGTCCAAATTATCTATATCCAGCCAAGATTGAGGAAATTCTAACAAGTTTTTCCTTGATAAATTTAATATATTATTTTTGATGACCAATAATTCATTCTCGATGTCCTCTGTGGATTCTTTATTATCAAAAAGATGACCTTCAAAATCTGCTTCTTTTTGATTTTCTATCGTATTCAATGTACTTGTCTCATCATTTGGTTCAAGTTTCAAATTCGACAAGTTTAAAGAAATACTGCAAGATTCTGTGACAGCTTCACCACTTTCACTATCATCAATAAGTATATTTTCCATAGTTCAAGCGATGCCTTCTAAATAATCAAATCTAAGAAACCAAATAATCTCATACCGCACCGACACAAACTTTTGATTTACCAGGTTGCTATGACATCCAAACAACAAAAAATCTTAAATGCAAACTAAACATTTTAAATACATTAGCGGTTGAGCGCTTTATTTTTTGTTGCAATTACAATTTTCAAAACAGTTTAATTTTTTAGATTGTACTACATAGTGGCGTAGCTATGATGGGTTGTCCGCCACGGAAGCCGTGGCTAAGGGTAAGCCAAATTGAAAATATTAAGCGGGAGGAACAAAATTATCAGTTTCGCCCCGAGCACACCCCTAGCGTTAAGTCTTTTTTAGCTCTGGCATTACTCTAACGAGATGACCTTTTTAGCTTGTCGCAAATGTCAATAGCAACAAGAATCGGGGAGAGGGCGCTGCCATTCCTGCTTTTATCCCATTTGCCTTCATTTACTTAATAAATTGCATGTTACGTTCACACAAAAGTGCCATCGAATGTCCTGCCTTGAGCCTATGATTTTACCAACAAGTCACTCAAGATTAGAAAAAATGATTAATTTATTTAGCTATAAATAATAAATAAATCCCTTCATTTTTTCTTTATTACTAAGAGGCATGAAAATCACTTCTTTATTGTGCATATAATATTAGGGAAGTCTTTCATTTCAGCTTTAACCAGGTAAGAAACCTTGCACGACTTCTCACCAAAAGTCATTCTCAAATTATGTCCCTGCATAATATGCAAATTACTTATTTTATTACATTTGCAGCAGTCATCAAATAAAAGTTTGTAAAAAATAATTATAGAAATTCAACAACAATTTCTGCTTAATTACCTTTGATACGAAATAACAAAGCTCAAGATGGTTAGATGTTTTCCTCAGGCATATATACTGCTACATCAATTCTAGGGAAAGACATATTGTGCCAACTTTCTTCAGAAAGTCTTTGTGAAAGGCATTTTTCTCTTATGAGGTAAGAGCTCATATTACCAGTGAGTCTTAGAATTTGCTCTTCGCCAGTTGGTAAATCTTGAAAGGTTGGAACATTTTTGTAACTGGGGGAATTCTGAGGTAGTTCTATGTCAAAAGGAAAGTCCCGTATTGGCCAACATTGCACGAAGTTCTTTATTGTATTGTCAAGCTTATTTCGGAAAGTGACTGATTCAAAATCAACCTCAACTGATGGCTGTTTTATTAAGGATCTTAATATCAGTGGTAGCATTCCTCCTGCCATGGTAGCCAGCATTTGGTTGGTGTGAGAAATATTGTAGGCTGTTCCGTAGGTCAACACTATGACAAAGAGGAAAAAAATGAAAGTAAGAATTTTGAGAAATTGTTTTGTTGCTTCCAGATGACTTTCGTACACTGGACCCGGAATACCTGGAACTTTTATCGAGCAAACATCTTCGAAAAGTTTTCTAGATATTCTTGGAACATTGTGACTGTCAATGAACATCACCAAGTTTCTTATCAGCCAGTGATTTGGAGGAGCAGTTGAAATTTCGTCAGATTTTACACTTTCTCCGATTAATTTAAGACCTCTGTTTTCTTGCTTTTCTTCCGGCATCCCCGTGATTTCGCTCAGATCAGACTCTAGAATATCGCCAAGGGTCTTAAACAGAGACTTGTTGAGTTTTAGGTACCTTTTGTTGACACTGCTGTAACACTGAAGACCGTAAGCTATTATCGTAAAAACAAGAACCACATACTTTAAAAGCTCAGCTGCATTGACTAATATCCCCATGATGATGAAAATTACAAACTCAACCAGAGAACCAACGATTTCAGAAAGTAGAATGACAACCGAAATTACAGTAATTATCCCGACAAGCATGGTTACGATGTACATGAAAATGTCTACCCTCCTGATTGATCTGTGTTTCACGATAGTGGAAATTGAGGAAAGTGTGTCATCCCATTCGTCTGCTAATCTTGACTCTAACGTATCAATATTCAAATAACAGATTTCTTTCATCTGGTTTTCCAAATGCTTTTCATCATTGGAACTTCTGTTTGAATATCTTGCAATATCGAATATTTTAATGCTGTGATCAACTAGCTTTTTTGTCTGATAAGGTTTGTCTTGCTTGTGAATTCTTGTCTTGCTGGTAATTGCAGTTATTGAATGTACAACGATTCTGATTACGAGATAGAATGAGGGGACAAAATAAAAAATCGCAAGTAATCCGTTCAGAGGTATCATAATCGGCCAGTAAATGAGACCAACTAGAAAACCCATTAATCCAAACCTTTTTAGTGGCCAGATGATGTTAGACATCACAACTTTACAAACTTCAGTCCATTCCAAAGAATGCAAATCTTGAAAGGAACTGAGAATAATTTTCATAAGCCTACCTTCTTCCAATCTGTTGGATGCAATCGCCAAATTGAGAGCAGTTAAGAAGTAGAAAATGTAAATAAAAATGAAGAGTGGATGGGTCGGCAGGAGATATTTGAGTAAACTTCCGTCAAAATTATCCGAAAGTCCCAGACGACTCAAAGCATTTTTCCTAAAGAGAATGTCTCCATATTCATAAGCATAAAAAACTACCAAGCGCACTCCAAATGGTACATGGATGAGCAAGACAAATAGCAGCATAGACATGTAATAACAACATCGATTCCAAGTGTAAGTCTTTGTTCTACAGCAACAGCTTTTCAAAGTGTTTTCGAAACAACAAGACTTGAATGGTTCTACATTTCTTATGGAACATTTAAAAAAGGCATCAAAAATAGTTTCCAACAAGCCTGTATAAACTTTGTCTTCCGGCATCGTCCTCCTGTAGTCGACACTGATTTCCAACTGAGTTATTTTTACATCAGTTGGTTGTCCATAGATTACTTGTTTCACAGAATTCTGTAGCTTCACCATATTTCTGAAGCTCCTCAAATCTAAACATTTCTTAGCCACATTGTCGGTCGGGTAATCATCACTGAAGAAAATTACTTTTCTGATAACTGTTTCTTTTAACTTGACTACATACGGGATAATTTCTTTTACCAGGGACAACATGAACGGAACAAAGAGCAGTGGTCCAAAGAAGTATAGAAGAATTCTAACTGCTATCAGCATGTCTTTAAGCAAGGTCAACCAAATATTTACCTTACTATAGTCTTCCAAGATTTCACCAGTGTTTTCGTCTTTGGTATAACAGACAACTTCAATGTAAGCAACGTCATAACTCTCCTTTATGACACGATGGCAAATTCTGTCGTCGTAAGAAAGAGCTACAGGTCCATCAAAAATAAAGTCTCTAACCAGCAAGTACTTTATTGCATTTATTTTATTACTTTCATCGAGTAATGCAAAGCAATTTGTTGGTCGGTCAATTAAACTGACACGAAGGTGTGCTGCATTGGAAGAAAGAGTCAGACTCGACAAAGAATCGTGCTTGAATTGCAATTCTGCAAGAGTCCTTCCATGGCTGGTGGTTATTCTCATCCACTTGTGAAGATCAAGAGCAATTCTTGTGCTTTCCATGGGATCGCCTGATGAGTTGGTCTCTATGTTGATAGTGAATTCTATGAATGATTTCTTATCCACTTTGAGAAGTTTGGAAAGCGTGTTATTTATGAAAGCATCTTTTGACGCTAGATAACATCCAGGTTTGCCGATTGTGAGAGCAGGAACTAATTCTCTTTTAACCAGGACGTTCGAAAGTGCATGTGCAGTGATGAAACAGAGTATTCCGTTGAATAGCATAAAGCCAATTCCTGTGCAAGTCACGAAAGTCATCATAGCTGCTGATAACCGTTAAGTAAACAAATTGATATTATTAGAATGGTCTGCCCTTGCGGTCTGAGAAAAGATATTATCGTCGAAACAGCGGTCGCAGGCATGCTTTTTGACCAAGGACTAGCCTGAATGAGTTACAAGCTCCCGTTGTCGCTTTTGTTACTGCACTTTCATTACTACAAAATAACCTAGCTAAATTAATCCGCTTCTTATTTGTTAATATCAATTTTTAGCCTGTACGTAGAACCCATTGAACAAATCGACGTAAAGGTAACAAATAATCTCAAAACCTAGCTCTTGTAGACTGTCTACAATGGCAACAATGCCAGGCGTTTGTTTTGTCGCGAGGGTCTGAATTGAAGAGATAACTGACAGAGTGAGAGGAAATATTGGGTAATTTAATGCGGGAACACGACGATTGTTCTCAGTGTGATCATGATAATCATCTCAGTAAATATGAGCTCACTTCCTAAGTACATTATTCCTGAATTATCAATGTGGATGAATTTTAATAATAATATAAATAACAACAATAACAAGATATTGTAGTAGAGAAAGTATGTGTAGGGATTGCATGGATAGCTTGTTTGAAACCACTCTCATCCACAAGTGCGTTCGTCGTGCAAATAACAGGGACAATTTTCTTAATAACCTCAATTTCACACTATTCAATTCTCTCGTGACTGGAGTTGGTTATAAAACTCCGGATGTGCCGGGTAGCTAATCTTCGAGTTTGAAAAATGCTGAAGCTGATTTTGTTCATGATTTTCCTGCACCTTCTCGACTGCTTAGGTTGGTGATGTTTTTCCCCAAAAAGATACAATTTACTTTCTAATCGACTTATCACCAATGGTAACGTTTACCAGATGTTGAAGGTGATGAGCTGAGAGAGGATATCTTATCGGCTTTGGAATCGTGAGTAGTTGTAAGATCTGATATGGTCAATCATCCAATTTAATATGGAGAAACAGCTAATTAATAATCGTAAAGTAATTAATTTTAAATTACACATTAGAGAATCTAGTAATTATCCGCTTCATGGTTACGACGAGGAGCGAAGCCTCAGGGGACTATTTGACTGCAGAGATGAGGGCAGTCGATGCGGTGGCTTCGTATCCTGCTGCAAGGGTCTCTACTGTTACTGGAAGAATGGCTATAGTCTCATTAGAGTAAGCATGAGAATTTATATTATATAGATATGAGCACGTTAAGTATTATTTGTTTTTAATTATTTTTACTTGCTCCATGTATTACTCTAACAATGCTTTAGTATTTAAAATTTAAATTTTAAAAATTAAATTCACATAGACTGGAGTCTGCGTTACTTGCGTGGACAAGAACCAAACATGTCAACACCACGCCCATTGCTGTGGGGGTCTGGTATGTCAGAAGGGCAAGGCTTTGTACATCGATGGGATCTGCTCCGACAAGTCAAGTCAAGGTCAACCTTGTTACGAGAAGGCTCAATGTTCAAGCAATAACTGCATTCGAAATGCATGGCAGAGGATGGTGTTTCAAAATGGATACTGCGAGTGAAGAAGTTTTCAATTTCAATTGGGAATTTGACTAGTTTATTATTCCGCAATGAATTGCATTTCAATTACTTATGTTGTATTTTGACTTTAAATTAAATATTTGGCATGTGTATCGAATTAAACTCTAATTATATTTGTGAGTTCTCGTTGAATGTCACTTGGTAAACATATTCATTAGGCCGTGTATACCTAGTAATAGCAACCTAATCAATATGTGATCAATGAGGTTTTCACTGCTGACAGGCATGTGGTATTAATATAAAGGGGTTATATGTTGTTGTCATATTCTAAGCATCACAACTTCTATCACTACATGCAATTAGTCTAAAACTTTGTTATTATTAAAATAATTAAATTAAAATATTATTATATTATTAAATGCTTAGAATCATCTCGACCAGAAAATGAAAATGCTTGCCTTAGTCTTAATTTCAAGTAGTTCGGCAATTTATTTAAAGGAAATATTTTGCCTTTTGGGGATTTGCTCGAATTTTTCATTTTTCAGAAACATTTGGTACCAGTTTAAGTCGATTATCAGGGAATCCAGAATGTAGTCTAGAGGCTACAAATCTGCTTTCGTCGGAAATTAAAAAATATGTAAAACTTTTATCATAAATAAACTATAAATTATCAAATATATTCTAATAATTTAGGAAAGACTTAATAGAAGTACTTGATCATGTTTCGTTTCTCGATTTAGTTTCGATAAAATTAAAATTGAAACTAAAATTGCAAAAGGAAATTTTTTTTTCTATGAAAGAATTGACGTTCACGATATGAAAGAGAATTTATTATTTTTAAAATTTGAAACGTTGAGAAGATCGAATATCTTCGAAAACTTAAATAGCGCTGTTGTTGCGCAGAACAAAAATATTTTAGTTAATTGTCACATGAATGTCAAGATAAATTAGAATATTTTGCATTTATTAACTATATTTCTTCGGTAACTTTATTTAAACAAACATTTATGATCTTAGGCTGTCACCAATAGTAGTGTTCTTTAATAATGCTTGCACTAATATATGATTTTAATAATTTTGTAATTTAGATCAATACAATAAAAATACATATCTTTGTTTATCATATGTGACTTTACCCATGTCATTAACATGACATCATAGGCATCATCAACATAAACCCGAAGAGGACCGCAAGCTTCGCTTCTGTTTAACTCATGGCACGTAAATCCTTAAAAAGAAAAGGAGGCGAAGAAAATTGTTTGCAGCCTTTAAAAAAGAGCTCAAAGGGCTTCTATTCACCTCAAGATGATGGTTTAAATTTAAAGTTTTTCACTTGATTTTATCGCGATGTTTATATTTAAAATTCATAGCTTGCAGCACAAAGATAAACTTATACATTATTATGTTTACAGAAATACAAGAGCTGGTCCATACAGCACAAGAACTGACTTACGATGTGGACGTAAGATTTTTTTTTTATGAAACACTTTTTTTTGAAATGTCAAAATAAATAGCGAATTCAACATTAGGTAGATCAAGAACCATGGAATCATTTTGATAAATTTATGAACACATCGATGAAATTGAGGTTAGATTTACCTGAAAATATAAAATTTTCATAAAGCCTGTTGTTTAATAAGCTTCAAAATTATTAAAAGTCGATCGCATAACTTTTAATTGACTTTATACAATGAATGTGGAATAATAATGTAACTATGACTTTATGAATCACAAACAGTGAAACAATAATTAATAATGATGCTGAATTAATTTAATAATTAATATATTTACTGCATAATTGTGAATCATTTCAGCTCCTTCTTTCCAAGAGTAAAACATTCAAGTATCTTTGAGATAGACGACTTGCTATATCCGAACACTAGCGTCCCTGTTACGAGCATGTCGTGTTAGATAATTAGGAATTTTTTGGAAATTAAACATAATTTAAAAAAAAATCATTTTCAAATTTGTGATTAAACAGGTCGAAGTACTGAAAAACTGAGAAGCTTTCTTGCTTGTAGATGTTTTCTTTTCTGTAACTTCGTAATAACTCTATTATTGCATTCAGTAATATTGTAATAAGAATCTCATATCATTAGATGGTTACACATAATTAAAGTAATTAGAAATGTTGTTCCGCATTCGATACAAGAATTTAGATTTTAAATCCACTTTAACATCTTATCAGAATAGAGAATTAACTTGCGCACTTAATCGCTCAACGGACACATTGCTTCTCCAGATGATTGAAAACTTGTCAAATAGGGATTCCGAAGACTCTATAAGGATATTAATAAGGTGATTCGTTTTTTATATATTTATAATGCGATATTTTTGGTCCCAAGAGTTTATTTATTTATTTATTTGATTATAGTCCTTTGCATAACTGAGATGATTTGGACTTTGAACCAGGGTCCCAAGAGCGCATGGCTCTAGCTATTCATTCCTGAATTGAGTGATTGGTTGTGGTGCTGTCGGGCTGTTTTTGTGTGTTATTAAATTTCTTTTGCTAATCTCAGCGATTTCAACAGAAATACAACCATGATTATAGTTCAACAAAAGCCTCTACAAGTCACTTGCTGCAACTTGCCACTTCAACTCGACCAGTCTCTGATTTGTTACGACGCCTTTCGAGTCCCTAGAACCTGTCAACAACTTAGAACAACTTATAGAATTATTTAAACATTATTACTATATTTTTGACAGTTTTATCAGCGAGTTGTTAACCAGTCGAACCGGAATAAATACATGTCGTGCTATTAAATTTCTCAAGTTCTCCCTGGATAAGTACAATAAATTGACCAAAAAAGCGCTAGAGGAATCGTACGACGGTCGGTAAATAAAAGTTTCCTGACATTTGTTCGAGTAAATAAAATCTAATTCTCTTTTACAGTTTGCAATTTACTTGCAATTCATTCGGCAAGAAAGCTTCCTAAAGCCTAAGACGACAACGTCAGAAGGATGGTGTCGTGGATGTCAAAACATTGTAAGATGAAAATAGGATTTTAATTTATTTTCTATCATATTTTTCTTTATTTTAAAGATTTTTAATGTTTTCAAAATGAATGTCCTCAGGGTCTCTAATATTTATGGACATTCAAATTGAAACACTCAGTGAGGAATTGAGTGACAATGCGAAGATGACCAGGATGTTAAGAGAGGTAACATTTAATATTTCATTCGTGACTTTCATCGATTTATATAGTTTTTCCATTTGCGATTTTGCTTAATTTATGACAATCATAGGCGACATATATTATCAAGTTACCAGCCATTTAATCATATCTTTTTATGATTAGGACGGTATTTGTTGAGCTGGGCAAAAAATAATTCTCAGCTTGTTAATCCGTCTCTTATGCATTAATTAAAAATCCTGAAATCCAATTATAATAATAATAATAATAATAATAATAATAATAATAATAATAATAATAATAATAATAATAATAATAATAATAATAATAATAATAATATAATAATAATAATAATAATAACAACAATAATAATAATAATAATAATAATATAATAATAATAATAATAATAATAATAATAATATAATAATAATAATAATAATAATAATAATAATAATAATATAATAATAATAATAATAATAATAATAATAATAATATAATAATAATAATAATAATAATAATAATAAATAATGAGCTTAATTACAATATTTATATAACAGAAGGAACACGATGAAAGATACATCAAGACTTTAAAAAAATATCACATTCATTTGACGTCACCCACTCCAGTATTAGTCGATCACTTATACAGCTTTTTCTCCTCTGCCAAAAATGAGACACAAAAGTTAAAACGTGCAAAAGATTTTTTCCAAGGATATAAATCCGTTGTTGTAATTATCAAAAGACATCTTAATGTTTCACTTTGAAATTTCTATATATTTCTTTAAAAAATATCATTGTTTTGCAGGACCTTGTTCCCCGTTATCGTAGTATATGTTTTGATGCCTCACACAGTATTATGTCCAGTCTTTTTAGAGACTTTATTTTGGTTTGGCTATTAATCTACATAATGAGAGCAGTTCATAACTCCATTAAATAATTAAATTTTAGACATGCGAATATCCTAACGACTTAATGAAACTTGTTGATAACCGACACTGCAATGACCTCGAACCATATATAGTAAGAAATAAAATCAATTCAGAAAATCAAGAAATGACCGATTATCAACCTGATTTCACATTAGTGAGAAGTCTCATTTACGATCACTTCCTCAAATGTCTCTATGTGATATCTAAGCAAGCTTCACGAAGCTTACATGATGTGCGAAGAATCGCTTGAGGTTTGAGGAGATGTGATAAGTAATATTAACAAACTTATAATAGTATATGCAACTCTGTTTTTTTTTCATTTTAGGCAGAACAACTTGCGGATCAATTTTTTAGAAACTCATACGATTTTCAAACATACTTCGTCATAGGTAGACTTATTTTTCCCGCCAAACGAGGCGATTTACCGTGGTGGTTTCAAACCATGCTGAGAAAATGGTAAGATCGTCAAATCAAAAATTGGCATGAATGAAACAAAATAAAATTAATATTTTTCTACAGTCCCATTTTTTTCCTGTCGAAGTGCCATGAAAACATGATTGACGATTTAATTAAAATGTTAAAAGGAGAAGAAATTGATGAGGTTCTAAAATTAACTCGTTATTTGGCATTGACCTAATTGGCGTATAAAATTCAAACTTCAAAATTATATATAATATATAATTATTTTTGGTTTGATTTTTATCAAATTTATTTTTAGGTTACAACGGAAAGACTCTGTCACGTTGTGAATGTAATTGATTCTTCAAGTATGGACCGTGAAATGCTTTCATTCTTATTTTCATAATTAAATTTATTATCGGCGAAAATTTGTTTATCCTTAGTTTTATTGATTTTGGTACAGACGAAATCACCAATAGTAAATAATGTAATAGAAATAGAAAAGTATTTTAAAAAAAGTGGATAATAAGATGGGCAGATGCTTCTGCTACAAATGTTACAAATTTCTACACAAATTGTGTTAGCAATAAGGCATTTTATAAATGCTTGATCAAACTGTTAAAACTGCTCTTTACACATCTTCAATAATTTTCTCATTACTTTTTCGTTGTCTGCACTGTTTTTTTGCGAACCTCATCCACGCGATCCATTTTATTTTAATGTACTAGAAACGTTTCGGTCAGACTCAGGGGAGCGGCATATTGAGGGAATACGTAAAAATTAACAAATTGAAGAAATAGCCGCCCCTTTTGTCAAGTTTTTTTTATTAAAATTAACTAAATTTATATTTTATGAAGTTAAGACGATATATGTGACCTCATTTCGAAAACCATCTGTCCATTCACAGCGCCTAAATTGGCTAATGCATAAATATTAATCAGCCCGGCGTCATTCTAGACACGGGCTTGTAAATATGCAGGCGGGCAATTGTTTTGGCCACTTTGAGAGGACCGTGGTTAGTGTGTTTGTGCACCTCATATAACTGAATGCTTCTGCTGTCTCAGAAAACTTTGTAGCTAAATCTCACTCCTGAGCTAAGGTATCTTAAATACTAACCGGAAAACAAGTAAAAACTTTAAAAGTTTGAATTTTAGTCATTTAATCGTCAAATGTAAATATGGAAAATATTAAATATTCAAAAGAACGTTATGAAAATATATCTTTCAACGAAGTATTATCACCCAAGTTTGTAAGCAAAATGATTTTAAAACCAGAACGACTATACGCACCTCAATATTTAATATTTGATCAGAAAATGTGAAAAGTCATAATCGGAAGAGGAGTCATAATCCCAGAGTAATAATTGCACAATTTATGGAAAATTCAAACAAGAAATCACGTGCACATAATTAAGTGATTAAAGGTGGAGCTCGAGTTATTAATTACGTATATTTGCAAAGTAGAAATAACACTCGACAGAGGTGTGTTCTTTTCAAGTGATTTATGCAGCGTTTATAAATCCTAAATTTACAGGGACATATTGGACATTTCCAAAGATGTTGTCCACTACCTGTAAAACGAACAGCTGAGTTGAAACCGGTAATAAAAACCAATGCAATAATATTAATACTGTAAAGTAAACAAACTTGGCGTGAATTGTAGAAATAAAATAATACCAATAATTAATATTTATAATAATAATAAGTTAACTCACAAAGTTCACCCTTCCTGTTTGAGTGTTTGTAAAATGACTTCAACTTTCTGAACGACTGTTTGCAATGTCCACATTGAGTAACTCGTCCCAGAAATAACTTCGGCGTTTCCAGATGTTTTTCCAGGTAATCCTAAAAGATATTTTGATAAGTCTTATCGATTCCAATAAAGTCATATCACTAGTTTTACAATAAATAAATCAATTACTCCTAAATCTAATAGTAAATTAAACACATAAGATCAATTAATACATGATAAAAACTAATTAAATAAAATAGAGTACCCAGTTATATTTCTCTTGGAAACCATGGTTGCACAGTGAGATGGAATTTGAAGCTTCGGCAGAACGGCGACGGGGTGACCTTGAACGGCTGAGAGTTGATTCTCTGGCAGGCCGAAGAGTTTTCCTTGAACGGCTGGGAGTTGATTCTCTGGCAGGCCGAAGAGTTTTCCTTGAACGGCTGGGAGTTGATTCTCTGGCAGGCCGAAGAGTTTTCCTTGAACGGCTGGGAGTTGATTCTCTGGCAGGCCGAAGAGTTTCCCTTGAACGGCTGGGAGTTGATTCTCTGGCAGGCCGACGAGTTTCCCTTGAACGGCTGAGAGTTGATTCTCTGGCAGGCTGACGATATGCCCTTGAACGGCTGGGAGTTGATTCTCTGGCAGGCCGACGAGATGCCCTTGAACGGTTAGGAGCTAAATCTCTGGCACGTCGGCCAATCATTTTTCCAAGCATTGTATGTTTCTGATTCGTGTTTTGCTGAGAGTTAATTTACTATATCGCAGTGAACTCTCGTCCTATTTGTAAGCGAAATTAAATATTATTTTTTATTCCAGTGTAGGAATTAAACTTATTTTACCATCCCCCAAAAAATATAAAATATTGATATGAAAATTAATAGGGAGTTAATATCAGGGCTTGCGATGTTTTGACATGTTCTTAAGTGTTTCTTGCAGACCTTACTAATAAGGGCAGTACTTGGGCCTCAAAATTGAACTTATTTCATAGGTAGGCTACGTAGGTATTTTGAATTTGAGGTAAAAATGTACTTTATAAATCGGTTTGGATACACTTGTTATTGAGAGCATTCTGCATTTAAATCCATTGCATGCAATGCTGCCAGCACATATTATCAGAAATTTAAGAATAGGCAAAATTTAATAACTACCTACTTAATTAATCAGAAGAAGTTGAAATTATTACCTCACGAAAACTTCAGCAAAGTCCAAGAAATTACTTTCTAAGAGTTTCAATTGTTTATAACACAAAATGACTTTTCGTACATTCGAATAAAGCGCTATTGGATTAAGCCGTAGAGGTGTGCGTACACCTATCAGGTAAAATTAAATTATCTCGTCTTACCTTTTGTTACATAATATAACAATCTATTTTTTCTAAAGAGTACTTTTCAGTTATTTTAAACTTAACTGTTGTTTTAATGAGAGAATAAAATTTTATCTGAGGTTAAAAGTTTGTGGGATTCATTTAATTCCCCGGAATTTTAAAGTATTGAACCAAATTTTTTTTATAATATTCACAATAGTTTAAGAAATTTCTTTCGAGAGCTGCGAAAGATATTGGCGTCGAACTTCTCAAGTCTGACATTTCACATTCGTCAACTATTAAAAACAATATGTAATAATTATTACAATAATAATATAGCAACATTATAGGAATGTAAAAATATTATAAAAATAAATAATAACATAATATAATTACTATTTAGTCACGAGACCAACAAAATTTGAATATTAATCTGAATACATGCCACTCAATGATACTGGGAGCTACTGAATATATTTAAAATAGGTATTGACGTCATAAAACCATAACTAAATAAAAAATAATTAATCATTCCAAGGAAAAACGACGAAAATAATCTTCATTTATTAGGGATGACCGCTTCCCTGGTGAGATTTGGCCTCCTTAGAATTGGCCACTGAAATTAGAAGGAGCTTTTCATATCAGACCATTTCGTATTGCAACACATCTCGATGTTTCCAGCAACACACATGCAACGTCATGTGGAATTTGCAGAACCAAAGACTTTCTCTAATTGCAGATTTTGAATGATCTCCGCCGACTCAAATCAGTATACGAATTAATAATAAATATTGGGTATTGTTTGTGAAAGAAAGCGATATTCTGACTTATTATAATTATTTTGATCTTGATATTGTTGAGAAACAATTAAATTCAGGTCCAAAAATGCATTTTAAAGATAATTCTTAACACTGACAACGACATTCATTTAGACTTAAATCCAATCTCGGCTTATCAACCCTAAATCTGACTTTATGAAAACCATGATTGAAAAATTAAAAAACTTTCAGATAGGTTTAGAAAAAAAACTAGATGTTAGCAACTTTATTAATGTTACATTAATGTACATTACTCGATATTACTTAGTATTTCTTACATTATTGGGACATTGAAACGCAACATTATTCGTCAATGGCAATAGGACGTCTGTTAGCGGGAGTTTTTTCCCTTAAGTCGTTCCTTTTTTGCTTTCGGTTCCAACTTGTACTGGTTTTGTATAATTTCAATAATAAAAGAAGGAAAAAAAACTTAAAGAATTTAAGTTCAGGCAGAAAATGATTTCGGAGGTTCATTTTGTTAATTTTCAATATCAAAATCAAATGATGATGATCAAATGATCAAAAACATTCACTCTATTTACAGATTATATAATTACATTAAAACTAACAAATTCTCAATCAACGATAAATACCACAAACGGTATTTAGTAATTTGATGAGCGAATAGTTTTATTTAATAATAATAATAATAATAATAATAATAATAATAATAATAATAATAATAATAATAATAATAATAATAATAATAATAATAATATAATAATAATAATAATAATAATAATAATAATAATAATAATAATAATAAAATAATAATAATAATAATAATAATAATAATAATAATAATAATAATAATAATAATAATAATAATAATAATAATAATAATAATAATAATAATAATAATAATAATATAATAATAATAAATAAAGATGGTTTTAAGATTGTATGATGTCATGTAAATCAATAACATAAAATCTTTTTATAATATTTCGGAGGATGGGAGCCCGTATCTCCCCCACCCCCTTGCTGTTGTTGCAACCAATGAGAAATCGTCTATCATTAAAAAGGAGCGTATAAAACAGACTTTAACTTTTTGTAAAACTACATTTTACTCCCTTTTTAAAATAAATACTATCAACAAAATCACTTTTCATAACCGTAACTCCATAAATCATGGAATTTGCAGCATTGAAGACGCCAATATTTGTCACCGAGAATAAGCAGCCTGAATGCATTGTATAATACTGCAATTGAAAGGTTGAAAGGCAATTTAATTTATTGAAACATGAAACAAAAATCTGCAAAAAACAAATATTTAAATCGAACAATATTTTATTTACGTCCGCAGATTTCAGCCATTTGTTTCTCTTTGCCAACTTTGACATTTAAAAAGATAAAAATGATGGATGGACAGATGGAGTTTGCCACATTATAGATTGAAGTTATGATGATCGTTCGGGTTACAAATAAAGTTCACAGAAATTCAAGCAACCCACAACATCAGAACATTACTCAAGTGCATCGGATGTGTCGTAAGATGAATTAGATAAAAAAACTCAATTGCAAATAAATATCAATTTTACGTTTTTCAAATATGATGATTTTTTTCATGATGATGATGATTTTTTTCATGATGATGATGATGATGATGATGATGATGAATGATGATGATGATGATGATGATGATGATGATGATGATGATTTTTTTCATGATGATGATGATGATGATGATGAATGATGATGATGATGATGATGATGATGATGATGATGATGATGATGATGATGATGATGATGATGATGATGATGATGATGATGGATGATGATGATGATGATGATGATGATGATGATGATGACTGATGATGATGATGAATGATGATGATGATGGATGATGATGATGACGATGACGACGACGACGACGACGACGCCGACGACGCCGACGACGATTATTATCTTATCTATTATCTTATGATTAATGGATTGAAGAAACATAATGACATAAAGACATAAATTTCTTGATATTTTTTCTTAAAGCACCACACCCAGTATTTTATGCAACGAATGTCTTGTTGGTAGGGCCGTATCTTCTTTCTTCGCATGTTTTCTCCCATGTTATGGATGCCTTTATGCGTGGCGCTCAATTTTGATCGATAATTTTGAGTATTATTTATCAAATTTGTTGAGTGATTTCATGTTTTCGAAAATGTAATTTTCCAACAATCTGCTTTCAATCAATCGAGGAGTGGGAATGGTGTCGATTTACATTGGAAAAAATTGTTTCGAACTACATGTGCTTGTCTGCCTGCAATTGAGTACAACCAGGGGCGAGGTGCAATCGTCTGCCAAATTGCAGCAATTACTCTCATCGACCACATGTTAAAAAGCCGCCAAAAAGCGTCTGTAACTCATATGGAACTCAGAATGAGATGCTTTTTGCTTTCTCTGTATATCGGTTTCTTGTTTTCATTCGAAATCGATTTAAACGAAGAACCGAGTGAGTAAACAGACGATTAAATGTATAATCGATTTGCAAGGATGATTATTGACAATCATTTTCAGATAGCGAAGATGAAGTAATTCACATAACGACAAGAGAACTGTAAGATATTCGATCAAACTGATATGCAATCGACAGATAACACCGAGATGTCTTCGCAGGCAACTCCTTCAGAGGGCTGCAGGAAATGTCGCTGATTGGTCAACCGTGGCCAGTTACGCCAAGGAAGGAATCTTGAAGTGCAAGAAGAAGGACGAACCTTGCGGAGGTCTCGTGCCATGCTGCGGTTCCAACCAGTGCTACTGGAAGAATGGTTACAGCCTATTCAAAGTAAGAATATTTCACGTTAAAACCTTCACTCAAAAACATTTTAATCCATCACTAATTGAATCTCGGCCAGATAGACTCGAGATAAGCAACCATTTTATTCAGAAAGGCACGTGCGTTGAATGCGTGCAACAGGGCCAGCTATGCCAGAGGGACGTCCAGTGTTGCGATGGACTGGTCTGCCAGAAGAACAGGGTTTTCCATATCAACGGCATCTGTGACGTGAAGAGACCAACTGGCAGCTTGTGCCACGACACTGATCAATGCGTCAGTAACAGATGCAACTTCACAGGATGGCAGTGGGCTAGGCTTCAGGAAGGGAGATGTCTCTGAGAAAATCATGATTATTTCGACTTTAAAACGTCGCATTTGATAAACGAAAAATGATTTTAAAATGATTAGTTAAATAAAAATGATCAATTTAAACTTTTCCTCAATTGACGAATTCATGGTTGATTGTTGCACGTGTTGTCTCGTTAAAAAGTAATAAATTACTGACTTGAGCTTCTCGCAAACAAATTATTCAAACTCCGAGTCACGTATGCTGAATGTGTTTGAAAACAACGAAGTGTCAGATATAATTATGTTAGTATTAAAGTTTTTCAATGCCTCAGAGATTTGAATAATCAGCCTCTTGTGGTTTGAGGTTTGTTAGGGCATCGACTCCGTTAGTTGCGTGATTTCACTCGATTACGCTTCAGTTGTTTGAGGTAAGTGGGCGCTCAAGGGTATTTAAATCGAAGATGAGCAGCCTCAACACAAAGCACTTGTTCGAGTCGTTCAGCGAAATACATCGGCATTTTTAAACGACTTTAAACGAGAGCGCGGGCCTAAATAACTTGGACTATACGGAGTGATTGACTTACGAGCAAATAGATTAATTCCTGTTCGTAATTTTATTGTTTACCATCCTTTGTTCTCGTCCAGTTTCATCGAGATGAGACTCTTCGATTGCTACAAACTCTTACTGGCTCTCATCACTTTCGTGCTTCTCATTGCACACACATCGTTCGTTAATTCTGTCTATCAGGTGAGATTTTCATGGTTTTATTGCGTCAAAGTGTCAAAAAAATGTCGATATGGCGCAATATACCCAGCAATGCAATGTTACGATTACTGTTAACGTTGCGCTAAATCAATAACTAATGCAATTTAATTCATGTAAAGTTTACTTATTTTTTGTTCTCAGTTCTCCAAAAGTCAAGCTCTTCTTCTATCTCAAGTGAGGAATCATTCAGATTTCTTAAAGTATTTCGTCAGAAAAGGTGAGCAAACGCATTAACGTTTGAAAACATATTTCTAGATTTCAAACGTCTAATTCTGTTGGCTTATTCTTTCGCAACAAATAAAGAGGCAAATGCTGCATTGGTTTACATCTGAGATGCGTCCAGCATTGCTAGGATGAAGGGGCGTTGATTAGTGGCGTAAAGTATTCAGTTATATTAAAATACAGCTCGTAATAATCTCTGATCCTTGGCTCTGTGTTGAGATGCAATGAAATCCGAGATAAACAGAGGGTTGTGTTGTGTATCAGGACATGAAAAGAAATTTAATGATAATGGGATTGAGATAAGGATGCCCCGTGAAATGTTGTCACGTAGGATGCAGACGTTTCCAAAGCATTCAGTTTCAACTTTTTCTCTTTAAATGAAATGTATTTGTTGTTATTTGTTAAAATAATAAATTTTATAATTAAATGTAATTTCTTGCTAGCGTTATGTCAGTGAATTAATTACTATTTAAATTGTTTTAAACTCTCACAATTTTATTTAATTGTGTTTTGATGTACATTTCAGCCACCAATGGGTCTAGTAAGTTTAAATTTTTGAACGCTCTTGAAATAATTGGTACAATAATTAAATGCTTTGAATTTATGGACAATATTTCATAATAAGTTACCAAATTTCAATCGTTAAAAGTTTAACTTTAAAAACTTAACATTTAAATAATTAAAAACAATTTTGTTATTATTCTTTTCACTTTTGTTTTCAGGTCATCTACCCATCAAGCAAGGTGAGATTTAAAATTGTCGTTTTTGTAAGATTGTAAAGCTCCATTTGAAGTTTAAATACTATGATAATAAATAATATAATATATAAATACTATAATATTATGATTTCTTGTTTTTATTTTTCCAGGAAATTCGGAAGAAGGTGGGCTCGAATATTTATTGTTTTTTAAAGTATTTTTGAGATATGTGCTTACCTGCAATTTAGTAATCACTACTTTCATGTATAACTAAGATATGAGAAAGTAAGGCCAGACTTTTCACGGCGATTAGGGAATGACCTCTAGTTTCTAATTACCTTGCAATTATTACTTATTTATTTATGTGAATGTAAACCTTTCATTAGATTCCACATAAGCACCAGGGTGCCCTTAACCCGAATATATTTTCCAAGTTCTTGAATTGTTCAGCTTTTTTTATTATCCTCGTAATAAGCTTTTGGAGGTTCTATTTTTTTTTTGTATTTTAATTAATTTGCAATTACCTAATTACTTTTATTTATTTTTTTTTTGACTACTTCATTTAAACTTTCGTTTTGAAATTTTGCAGTGATTTTCCGTTTAATTTCATTAATGCAATGTTAAAAGCTCTTCAAATTTATAAATTCATTTATGTCAAATTATTAGACGCAATTTGAACATCTTGGACTCTTGCGAAATATCCTCTTTCAAAACTCTCAAAATCTCTTAAACTTATGAAGTGCCTAAGCTCATAATTGCTATCCCTGAAGTACGCCATTTACAATAATCTTTCATCTCTCCGATAAACATTAAACTCATTCAATAAAGTGCTTTTAAGCCATCCAGATTTAATGAGATGTAATAGAACTAATGGCAATTATAATAATAACTCAAATAACGGTAATACTAATATTTTCACTAATATATAAAATAACAAATATCAAATATCCAGTTTAGAACTAAAATGTCTTGTCAATGAATTTTTGTGTTTTGTTCTTGTAAATTAATCCAAATTTTGATTCAGAGTTAGCTGAATATGCCGGCTGCCAAGTCAAAGAGGTGGTGTTGCCAATTCCACAGCCAGCTTCATCAGAAGAATTTTATTGGCCCTTATGTACCGTGGCCAAGAGATGCTCAGGCTGTTGTTACTCCAGGGAGTTGGCATGCCTTCCAGTTCAGACCGAAACCAAAACTGTACCGGTGTGTTTTAATGTCGAGATGATGTGTGACGCATAGTCGTGAATGGTATATTGGTGGTATTAATAGCATTACAGTATGATTAAGAGCTATAAGTCACATTAAGTAGAACGCATCCTGCATGACAAAACTGACGAGGAGTGCAGGTTAGTCGAATGGGTTATGTGCCTGCATACGGCGGTAATGGCAACAGTCGTAATGTGTCGTATTCGAAACCCAGCCTACACTACCGCCAGCGCCATTGGGAAGGAGCGCTATATAAATGGTTACAAGAAGCTCCTCTGACGCGCCCTCAGGAAGACGAAAGTGTGCAGCATTTCCTCATGGAATGCCCAGCCCAGTCATCCCTGAGGAGAGAAATCAAGATGTTTACAGGTCTATCTGACATGAAATCCATGCTTAGCAATCCAGCAAGTGTGGGCATCATTTATCGGTGGATCTGCAAAAACAGATGCGGCTTACTATAAGCCTTTTACAATTTTACCATAACTAATTAATGCTTTTTATTATTCTAATACTTTTCATTTTTACTAACTTACTAACATTAACTAAAGTCCAAATCATCTCAGTTATGCAACGGACTATAATCAAATAAATAAATAAATAAATAAATAAATAAGCTCCTCTGACGCTATGCATATGGCGCTATATAAATGAAGTTACAATTACAGTATGTCATGAAATATTCAGGTATATTTGGTACCGATCTCTTCGAGTTATTAATTAGCAATGAGGACCACGGCGCCACAGAAATAAGCTTTATTGTTGTTGGTCTTGTTATTGTTATTATTTTTACTGAGCATTTTATTGATGACAAAAACCATTTGCTCAATAGGTCCTGGTGGTAAGAACCGACGGTGCCAATTTTGACGATGGTGGAACCGTTGAAGTGGACATTGAAGAACACGTCAGTTGCCAATGTCAGTGCCGATTGCAAGCACAGGACTGCAATGACCTCACCCACTTTTTCAACCAATCCGCATGCACTTGTGAGTGCAAGAGGACAGAACGATGTCCGCACAGGAAGATCTGGGACACCAAGACTTGTTCTTGTGTCTGTCAAAACACCAGCCCCTGCGGTCAAGGGGAAATTTTCGACGTTGAAAATTGCAGGTTAGATTGTCTATTTAAGATGCTGCTATTACTATAACATGAATGTGATAATTTGATGTCTCTCTTATTATTAGTGTTTTTTTTCGGATTTCATCTTGATTCTGAAGTTTAAAGGTGAAACCATTTTTGCGTGCAAAATTAGTGTAAAAGTTGTTTTGACAATTTGTTAAGAATAGTTAATAGTTAAGAATTTAAATTTTCAACCGCCAGAATCCATTTCGTCGTTATTAAATATCATTACAAAATTACTAGTCAGGATTTATAAATCATTATACGACTACATTTGCTGAGACTGATCAAGTCGTCAGATAAAACTCGATTTGTTGGTGTTTATTATGATTATTATTAAGTATTAATTATAATTTTGTTATTATTGTTATTTATTAATAGGCTCGGAAGCCTTAATGTTACCGATTTATTAGTGGTAATCCTTTTTCTAAGAACTTCAGAATAACTTCAAAGGATTATCTAACTCTGTCTCTGTTTCTGTCTCTAACTCGTGATGTCATTTTCATTGTCAGATTACTTTGCTAGCATGTCATCGCGTCACCGTCCTAATCATCTAGCTATGCAACGGACGTTAATAAAACGGTTTCACCGCATTTTTAATTGCTAACGGAATTATTATTCGATATTATCAAAGCGGCAGTAATTACTGTAACTATTATTGTTGGGATCATGATAGTTTCTTTACGCCTGTTAATAATGACAATACATCGTTGCTATGGTTATGGAATATTATCCTTCAAGTCAATCACGTTATTACCACTTACGTGACTTGATGAAGTGTTAATAAGAGTTATAATAATTTTTATTAGATTTGCTAATTATTTTTTGAAGGTATCAATTTGACTTTTCGTAGAGTTTATATGATAAAATATAATAAGTCATAAGTGCCAAAAATATTCGCAGCATGTTTGCCTCGACATGGATCACGAGTGAACTGATTAAAGGAATTTATTACATTGCATTCTGATGCTTGATAATATTTTCATAAATAATATTTTATCTAGATATTTTGATTTAAACGCTATATGACGATTCGAGATGCAAATTAATTGATGATAGTCAAAACAAAAAAAATCAAATTAAGATCAGGCTATATAGCCATGAAACAATTTTGATATTAACTTAATTATGTAAAAATTATTTAAACAGGGATAATCTTAAATGGTAGAATCTGCCGATCTTGTCTTTGAACGTCTATGACAAGGAATGTATAATTTCAAATTGTTGAAAAGTCAAATTAACTAAACTGTTAATTAATTAATTAAGTTATTTATTTAATACTAAATTATGTTGTATTTAATGGAATCTACTGCTATCACCACCTCATCGAATATCTCGTTTCTTATTTTGGTAATTTTTATGGGTTATAATTTATTGAATTTCTAGAAAATAAATGCACAACAAGGCTGAAATGAAAAACCATCTACGCGTCAAATGAATGTTCATGAATGTTCTCCAACTTGTTATCGATTTATTTTATTTGTTTTTAATTTTTAACATTTTAAAGGTGGGAGGACAATAAATCATACTGTTAGCATCTTCGAATTAACAAAACATGTTTATCATTTTCTCAAGTCTGAAATTTCTTACAGATGAAATTGTAGCTCGCAGATGTCTGTACGTGTCGTGTGCCATTCCCTTTTAGTTATTTTTGGATGTCCTTTTTAAAAATCCAAGCTTTTCAAGGATTCATTCATCTCTTCAGAGACTTATTGTTAATGTTAATTGTTATTTAATTATGACTTTGTTTTTCCTTTTAATTAATATTTTTGCCATACATTTATTTTTACTTTTAAAGCAATTATTTTATGGTTTTATGGCAAAGTTTCCAAGCTTTAAAAACCTTTGTTTTGAATAATCTACCTGTGATAATTATTCGGTCAATTTTCATGTACATTCAACTCATACTACAGTGTATATTCTAAATGAATGGAAACAACAAATGAACGTTGGATGAACTAATGAGATAATGATGGTAATGACGCTAATGATGATGATGATGACGATGACGATGACGACGACGATGATGATGATGGTGGTGGTGGTGGTTGTGATGATATGATAATCCTTGCGTTTATTGCGACTTTCTAACCCGAGTCGAAAAGTCTTTGGCAGTACTTTCATCGCTTAGGATTAACAGTCTGCTGACCTGATTAAAAAGCGATGAAACGTATGAATGTTGATTCAAGGAGAAAAATTTTTAAACTAGAAAATTCAGTTTTATCACTTCAGAATCTTTCGATATCTTGAAATGACGTTGAATTGTTTAGCATTCCTGTGCTTTATCGAGCGCTCTATATTTCAATTTATTTTATTTTGGTCAAATAGCAATCAAACTCTTGCAGAATCATTAAAGTATAAATTTGAAAATCGTATTTTATTCGGATGTGAGCTTCTAAATAAATAAATAATTAATTAATTTTTTTATCCCAGGTGTCAAGTTGATACCATATTCAGAGAAGCAGACAGAATGCAGCATTATTTACAAGCAGCCTGCAGAAAAACATGTCCCCACAGTTTATCGCTTAGAATTCCTCCAGACTCCTGCTTTTGCACCTAACTCAACAATCCATTTCTCTTTGCTTGTTTATTCAATCTTCCCTTTTCTCATAACAAAATAAGTTAAATAAATTTGATGTAAAATGAAGCTGACGATTTTTATTGGACATTTTTGGTTTCATTTTAAAGGCAGAAGGTTGGTTGGATTTCAGACGGGCATTAATTGATTGCAACGTGCTGTAAGAAACTGAACATATTCAGATGATTTCGGTGATAAACTCACTTCAATATCGAAGACGTCTATCACTATAAAAGCTCAAGTTGTTATAATTATTATTTATTTCTGACTTTCTATCAAAGAATTATTTTATATGTTTCAGAAATGTCACATTGTTGTAGCTATTGAGTTGGAAAACCTCAGAATATGTGAGACAGAATATGTATGCGGCATGATATTGATTTTTAGAATAAATTATTTTAAAAAGTAGAATATGAAAATGTTGACATAAGCGCATTGTCAGGAGACTTGTTTATTTGATTTTAATGACCCCGGCATTCTAAAAGAAATCTAGACGAACTGGCTGAAATAAATCTTCATATCCTGTTTGTTTGATATTGGACCGAATTTTACTACAAAAATGAAATTGGGCTTTTAAACTTTTCAATAAACATTGCATCAAATGAGGATTTGTTTCGTAATATTTATTGCTTTATATTTCTTATTAAATTTGACAAAAATAAAAAAAATATTATATCAGTGTTGTATTACAGTAACATGATGTAAAAAAATTTAAGTTATTGAAAATTTAAGAACTTGAGACATTTCGTATGGATGAGAAGACAAAGAAGATTTATATCAGAAAGTAGGAGAAAATTAAAGGCAAAGATGAAGGTAACTAATAAAGGAAATTTTTGTCGATACTCATGGGGGGTTTGGAGTAATTGTAAGTAGCAAGTAGTGAGTAAGCAAATAGCAAGTAAACTAGCTTAGTCCAAATAATCTAGTTATTTAATGATATTAGTGCAACCTACACACAAATGCTTCACATGTTACTCGGATGCACAAGAGAACTCAAAAGATCGATTAAATACAAATAATTCAACAATAAATAACAAAAGAAAAAACTGACATTGGGGTTATTATTGCCATTAGGGGACATTCATATAGGTGAGGGAAACAACTCTTAACTTTAGACTTAGATCAAAAAAAGTTCATCTTCTCATGTCGTGCGAAGGTTCACCCCTCCCTCTTTTGCTAGAAGTAGAAAAAGATCATTTTCAAGTTTTGAGAGTGATAGAGTTTTTGGTCCCCTTCGAAAAAGCTGGCATGATGTCCCTAGTTGTGTTCCGTACTTCTGCTTTTACTATTTTCAGATGCAGACATTCATGCGCTCTCTGGAAAATTTGGAAATTAATATTTTAAATTGACTAACAGGATTGGCCTAGGATTTCATATGTAATTGAAGGGTTAGAATATTCTGGAATTAAGTTATTTGAAAAATTTTAATGCATTATTTTTGCTGATTTAAAAAAGTAGAAAAAATAGTTTGTTTTAAACTTTCAGACAAAAACATATAAGTCATATTTTTATCTTTGCCCAGATAATTATTATATTTGTTTACTCTCGAAAAGCGACATGGTTGGCTCGATGTTTGGGAGGCTTTTGAGTTTAAATGGTTTGTAGATTAACCGCGATTGAATATATTTTGCAAATTTTAACATTTGAAAGATATTTTTAATAGGCTTAAAATCACTGACAATTCAGCAAAGACTATTCGGACAACTAGTCAATGAAACTCATCCTCATGTATTGGAAAAGGGCCAGGTGACCCCTGGCATTACTAAAGCAGAATATTTCAGGCGAAGATGCGATTTGATGAAAAATATCTTGCAAGAGAATCCAAGCAGACCGGTTGTGGCCCTGGTTCCTTCGGCGGGCAAACTGTACATGGCTCCAGACGTACCTTATCCTTTTCGGCAAAATTCTGATTTCTTGTACTTATGTGGCTTCCAAGAACCAGATAGTGTCTTATTATTAACTAATATTGGATGCAATAGTGAGTTTGTTTTTCTTGTTTGAGTTACAAATATATTTAAGTTTTGCTTGATCATTATCAGACGACTTTCGATCCTTATTGTTTGTGCCAAAAAGAGACAAATTACGAGAACTTTGGGATGGGCCAAGGACAGGCTCAGAGAGAGCCATTAGCTTAACAGGATGTGATGAAGCTTATAATGTTGATGACTTAGAGAAAGAGCTCTCATCTATGCTCAAGAATGTTAAATCTGTAGAACTGTGGTATGATGAAGAAAGTTCATTTCATTGCAGCTCACATAAGAAGTACATGAACTGCTTCCACATAGAACAAAAAGTTAAGAAGGTGATGCCAATTAAAAGTCACATCCAGAATCTGAGAATTGTCAAATCTGAAGCTGAAATAGCTCTGATGAAACATACATGTAGGATTGGATCCAAAAGCTTGGAAGAAGTGATGAAGTTCTCAAAATCTGGGGTGATTCATTTTTAATAACCTTATTACACTGGAGCAGATTAATTCAGTTTTATTATGTTCAGGTAGATGAGTCTCATCTTCAAGCCAAAATGGATTTTGAGTGTCGAATGCTTGGAGCCCAAGGAATGGCTTATCCACCAGTTGTTGCAGGTACTGTATTTTATTAATGCTATAAACAAGTATTTTCACTTTTAATTTTCTTCCAGTAATTTTCCAATTGCTTGGGCAGTAAATAATGCTTTTACTTGTTTTGTATTAATTAAATTGCTTTTCAGGTGGTGAACGAGCCAACATCATCCACTACATAAATAATAACCGCATTGTCCAGGACGGGGAGATGGTACTGATGGATGCAGGATCTGATTACTATGGGTATTGCAGTGACATTACTAGAACATGGCCAGTAAATGGTTTGAGGTTCTACTCTCAATTTCTTATTCTCTGGATATTTTCATTATGCTTTTTTGCTTCTAGGTCAATTTTCACCAGCCCAAAAGGAGCTGTATGAAGCCCTTTTGGAAGTACAAGCTACTTGCATATCTTTGTGTAGACCTGATTACCTAACTCTAAACCAGATCTATTTCATTATGCTCAATTTGCTGGGCAAACAGCTCAAAAGGTTGAACCTCATTAACAGAGATATTGACAAGGAAGAACTGCAGAGGGTAAGCATATTTTAAGCCATTTTGATAACATTAAAGACTTTCAAATGCCTTCCTCCAGGCTGCTATGTCCTTCTGTCCTCACCATGTTGGTCATTATTTGGGCATGGATGTCCATGATGTTGACCAGATGAGTAGATCGATTAAGCTTCAGCCAGGGATGGTTATAACTATTGAACCAGGTTTTTGACTAAAATCTTTGTTCCATTTTTCTAAAGAGTCAAATAGAATTTAAAATTTATAATATTACCTTCCTAAAGAGTACTTCAATACTTTTCATCTACAGGGGTTTATGTGCCAAAAGATCACACTGATGCACCAAAACACTTTAGGGGCTTAGGCATTCGAATTGAAGACAACATTCTTGTCACTGAAGATCATCCCAAAAACCTGACTGAGACGTGTCCAAAACTTGTGGAAGAAATTGAAAAAGTCATGGATGCTAGTCTTTGATTTACGATGGCTTCATATCAAGTCAAGATTTTCACCTAAATGAATAAATATTTAATGTGAATTTATAACCATTTATTGATTAGAGTTAAACACAAGAGTTTGATGAATTAAAGCCCAAATATATATTATTTTTGTGTCAATGTTTTGAAACCTAGAAGTTTTTTTGCAGAAATTAAATATGAGTTTGAGGTAATTTTGATCAACTATCTTGTCATTCAATCTTGTTTGCACTTTTGTCTGACTACATGTCATGCAACAACCTTTACAACATTTTTTCCACAATGGCCAAGTTTCTGGTTAATGAAGCACACAATAAAAGGTGATCAACTGATACAAATTTTGCATTAAAAGCCTCAGAAGGCATAAAATCACTCTCCAGGTGAGATATTATGGGAAAATGTGAGAGCAAGTTAAAACAACCACCCTTTACTCCACCAAATTTTTATTTATCCTAGTTATGGTACTTGAGTAGTTGCTGAACACATCCGTTGCATACATAGATCAATTTGCAACTGAAAGCAATATTGCAGGCACCTCGGTATTACTGACCATTGCCCATATTTCTACTAAGAATTAATTTCCCTATAAGGCAAGTCCAAATCATCTCAGTTATGCAACGGACTATAATCAAATAAATAAATAAATTCCCTATAAGGATTTTTAAAGCACCTGACTCCTAGGCAACTGAGTCTTGTGTGACTACAATTTATCAATGTTTTGAGAAACCAGATAATGGTGGAATTTGTGCTATGGATTGATGACCAACTGAATGTCGATGCAAATTTACTACCGATAAAATCAATAATTTTAAAAGTATGGTCTTGATGAAGGACCCAGTTTCTTTCTAACAGCAGAAATTACATTCACAGTGGTTCTTATGTTTTGCGAAGTGCAGCGGAATTGATGATAATGTAGGTTTGGAATAGAAATATACCCATAAATACAAAAAAAGAGAACAAGGTTAAATTAAACAGTTGACTTGAACTTTCACAGATATTAATCTTCTCCTGGAGGAAGTGCATCTTCTAGGCGCTTAATAAATTTCAGTCTGATCTCTGTCAGATTATCACCTTTCAGTTGATCTTGCACAAACCAAACGTTGACATCCAACTGCACCTACAATGCAATTTCCTTGGGTAAGAATGGAATTATGGAGGAATTAAAGCTTTCAAACCATTTCAAGGGCTCCTTTCAATGCCCCACAAATGATGTTAGAATAGTTAAGCTTGCTGTGTTCCTCAGGAAGCTCAACAAATTCTGTTAAAGGATTTGTTTCCATAAAGAGTGAGAATTCATCCCCTGCACTGCTCCAGTTTGCAACAGCAGGTGTGATACCAAGAAACATTTTGAAAGCCATCTAGATCAACAATAATTTAAACTGATGAACTGTGAGATAGAATTATTTGCAAATTACCTTTGAAATGACATCTGCAGTGTCCCTAAAATCTGTACACCTTGTGGCACCAGAACGAGCTAAAAAGTCTTCTATTAGCCTGATGCCTATGTTGTAGCCCCTAACAAGATATTAACGATATCAATCTGTGTAACAAGTTAGTTCTAATAACATATCTTACATTTTAAATAACTGTGCATTAACTTCATCGTCTCCCTCATAATCTGCGATCAGTTGAGCCACTATTGAACCATAGGTGAGGGCAAATAGCTCGTTGCTCTAGTAATAAAAAAACATTGAGTTATCAAGTTGAAGCAACGTCCCATTGGAAGGGAGTATTTAGATTAAAGGTACTGATCCAAGAACAATCAAATTTTTCGCATACTCAAATAAAAATACTCATCGCCATCGTGAATTCTACTCACAACTTTTTTGGCTTCCACCCCCCTGTTACTTTGGCGAGACATGTTTTGTTTGAATTAGTAAATAATTAACTAGTAAACAAAAAGAGAACGTCGATATGTTTTATGTATTTCAGTTTGTAGCAGCAATGTATTTTAAAATAATGAATAATTACATTTTAAAACTGAACAATAGATAACTTAATTTTGACAATTTAATCAATTTAAAATTATTAATTTAATTGATACTAAAATAATAATTAGTAGGTAATAAATACAAGCTTTGAAAATTAAAAAAATAGTTATTTGAGTGATCTTGAAAAGTCTTTTATTATCATTACATTGTTTTGGATTTAAGTTATTGGTTTGTTCTGCAAAGGACTTGTTGAGGAATTCTGGTGCAGTGTTTGCGATTTTATGATGGGCTGGAATTATATTTTGTTGTAGACATCGTAGCCATTCGTTCCCTAAATATGGCTGAGCGAGAAAAAACTTGTCCCCAAGAAGAATCAGGTTTCAGGAATGATGACTTGGGTGATGAAAGCAATTGGGAGGGTACCAATACCACGTTCACAGGATCTACCAGCGAAGCAGGATTTTCTTTTATATTGAAACCAGAAAATAATCACATCAAAAACTTCACTGGTCGACTAAGTAGAAACTGTTCAAAATATGCTGGATGTTTCTTCACAAGCATAGTTTCTCTTGTATCATATCTATCACCAATAGTTATGATAATTCTACCAAAGATTGAATTTAGTGGGTGGAAGACTGAAGAGTGCTATTCAGGATGTGAAGGTCTTCTTATAGGTTTTGGTTTTAAATTGATGATTTTGTTGATAGGAAGCTGGGCTTTATTTTGGAGGAGGCCTCAGGCTAACATGCCCAGAGTGTTTGCATTTCGTGCTGTTGTGCTTGCTTTGTTGTTTGTGTTGTCTGCTACATTTTGGCTGTTTTATGGAGTAACTATTCTGGCCATTAAGGATTCGAACTACCAAGCGATCGTTGGATTTGCAACAACAATGGTAGACTGTTTGCTGTTTGTTCACTACTTGGCAGTTATTCTCCTGGAAATCAGGCACTTGAGGGCCAAGTACATTGTAAAAGTTGTGAGATCTCCAGATGGCTTTTCATGTTGCTTCACTGTTGGTCAGCTATCAATCCAGAGATTGGCTATTTGGTGTCTTGACAGATACCACTGTGATTTTGATAATTTCAACCCCTATTTGGATAGAATGCTACATCATAGATCCAAAAGTAGGGTTGCAAAGACAGCAGAATTTAAAATTTATGACATTGATTCCTGCTCCAAAGGAGCAGCTGGGATTTCAAAGAGTCCGAGCATGATCAGGTCAAGAGGAAAGGAATCTGGCAGTCACAATGAGAGGTTTTATCAGGAGGAGGCTTATGAGAGGAAGGTGAAGAAGAGGAAGGCTAGGTTGATTTGTGCTGCCGAGGAGTCTTTTGCTAACATCAGACAGCTTCAAGCTGACAGAGGTAGCACTTCCATTACATCATTTATTAAATTTAATTTTTGGTATTGTGATTATTTAAACTTGAACAAAATCTTCTTGAGAGGAGGTTTAAGTTATGTTATACATTTCCTAGTATTAAAAGTCTGTTTTAATCAATATAGAGTAATATTTATATGGTTGAAGAGAATGTGGTTTTTTATTATAATTTTTGAATAAAATGAATTAAATTTGAATTTTAAGAAAATGGCATCCAGCTGACTCCCCATGATGCAGCACAGGCCATCTTTGCAGGCCTTGCTAATCCTCTGCAGAAGTTCTTGAGGGTGACCCGTCAACAACCCAAATACTCCATTGACACTATCATTGAACACATCACACAATGCTTCATTTACAACTTGTCTGCAAAGGCATTTGTGGAAAAGTACTTGACACAAGGTCAGGTTATTGCCAATGAGACAAGATCCCAAGATTGGACCATCACTAGTCAAATGAGCCCAAACAGAGGTATCGAGCACGGGACAGTGTTTTGTCTCAAGAAAGGAGACATCAGTCTTATGATAAGTGTGTGCTCGCTTCCTCGGTACAACTTTACAGAAGATGATTCTCTCTTTTCAAGTATTAACAAGTTTCTCGTTGGCGAAAGTGCCGAAACCCCAGTTTGAAACTCTTTTGATTTTTGTTGTGGTTGTTGTCACTGTTGCTTACATTTTGTTGTTCTAAGTCATTATTGTTTTACAGAAAATGATGTGTACAAATTCTTTTATTTTCCTTCTTTTTACATTTATCATTCATCTAGAAAGTCTTCCTATGCATCAATTCAAGGCTCCAAAATCATGCTTCCGCCCTCATCAGGACCAAACTATCGTTTGCAATGAGATCTCAGACAGAAAGGTCCCATATCTCAAATTTGGCCTATTTTATAACCCAAGCCTTATTTGAAATATTTTTCTGAGTTTTAGATTTTTTAATATTTTTTTGAGTGTTCACAATTTTCAGGAAAGATGTCTTTACTTTTTGTATTGTGCAATTCCAGATTAATGTTTACTGCATTTCCAACAGCTACTCGGAAATAGATTTGGAAACTCTGAATGTGTTTCTATGTATAAGTTCTGAAAAAGTCTCACTTGTTGTAAAAGTGGGTTTATGCCAGTTTGGGATGCATCGATTTTACTCTAAAAGTTAAAAATTTGCGGACAGATTTCTGAAATACCTTGACAATTTTTTTTACTTTTGCAGTAATCTCATTAAGCTCAAGAACAAACTTTGGTAATTTGTCTTCAATATTCTCCATAATCAAAATCAAACATAGAATTTTAAACAAAAAACCAGGGTTTTGAGTCCATAAAATCTATAATAAAAACAAGGATCTATCCGAAAATTCGGTTTTTTAGTACTAAAAAGTTCTAAAAAAAGTGAAGGAGGTCCTAAAAAATGATAAAGGTAAAAAAAAAAATAATGTTCATAAGTTTTATTGAAATAACAATTAGCGGGAAATCGGTCCCTTTGTTCTTGCGGTCTCATTGTTCTAGCGGGAACTCACCCAATTAAGTTTCCTGTTACGTTTGATCCTTTAAGTTTTGATGGCACTATCAATCATGCCTGGACTTAGTGTTTTCAATTGCAAATGGCTAGACAATGAAGCATGGAATTGGCTGAGAAGGAATACTACAGATTCCCCAAAGGCGTATTGTTGCGCTTGCAAAAAGAACTTTGACATTTCGAAATTGCGAGTTACAGCAGATACAACATGCATTTGCCTTGACCGTAAGGCAATTGCCTCAAATGTGTAAGTATCCTTGAAAATGTATCAGTTGACGCTGCAATCGTCCAAGAATCAGACTGCGATAGACATCTGAAAGAATATTCAAAATTTGCAAATTCCAACAGAACAATTCTTAATGCATATAAAAGGGAGCAAAGACTTGATATTTTCTTCAGGGACCATGGGCAGTTGCGACGACTACGCATGGATATGAAGGGACGTAGTGACAGTTTTGCTAACTTTGAGTCATGGTCAGGCATCTGTTGAAAGAAGTTTCTCCATAAAGACAAAGATATAAATTTTATTTGTATACCTTGCATGAGGAGGAGCGACAGGCAGCTGTCGAAACGAAAACGAAAAGCAGATGAAGAGGACATGATCATGCTGAGGAAGAAGCTGAAGACTCTAAAACATGACAGGGATGTGTTGGACAGAATTTCGAATATTAATGATGAAAGTGTAAGAACCAGAAACATGGATCTTTTGGTCCAGACAAACAGCCTGAGGATAGATAGCAAGGCAAAAGCGACAGAAATTGCAACTTTAGAGAAAGACTTGGAAAATTGATTTTTATTTAAATAATAATAGTTAATTCTTGTGTTTTATGTCTAAATTATACAAAAATGAATAATTAAAATCTAAATACCGTTACTTTTGTTATTATTGTTCATTATCTTTTTCTACGTAGTCTTATCCACTTTATGACACACAAACGCAGCCAACAACATCTCAGCATCCAACACAGCTTAAAGTTCTAAAGTACTTCATATCCTTGACGCACTTACCTTCGAATATTCAGTTCCGTTAACTGCTTAATAAACTTACTCTAAAAACTTACTAGTTCCCGGACCCCAGGTTATTTCAATATGTACAGAGTTTTATGTGCAGGCAGATCAATCAATCTACATAAGGTTTCTTCTCTTTTCTTGAACCCACCGGTAGATGAGATCCTAAGCTACCTTCATAATTTACACAGATTGTGGGGCGGAGTCAAATTAGTGATATGCTTGCACAGTTGCTTGTTCATAACTTGTAAGTGGACTTGGTCCAATGTCTGATTATTGCTATAGCTTTATAGGCATTTTTATGTTACTGAAATAACCTGGGGTCCGGGAACTAGTAAGTTTTAGAGTAAGTTTATTAAGCAAGTATTCAGTTAACGGAACTGAATAATCGAAGGTAAGAGTTTAAGGAATTGAGGTACTTAGAAGATGCAAATGGATATTTGGGCTTCTAAGTTGTTTGGATTCTCGCTGAATATCAGGTGAATATCGAGAATGCTTTTCTGTAGCAATAACAGATCCCACGTGCCCGAAAAAGATGCCAAATATAATTAAATATAAATTTAATTATTTTAGCAATATAAACTTAATTAATTTACAAAAATCTAAGTATACAACATTACACCCTCCTTAAATCTGTTCGTCCCGAACAGACTGCTCTCCGTGGTACTTTGCCAGTCGGCGGATGAGTGCCACCTTCATTTTCACTCTCGGGACACAATCTCTAACATGGTGTCCATGTACCGCTATCATTTCAATGCAAGTCCGTCCTCCTCCCGTATCTTCACAAAAACGCTTGATGAAAAAGATCAGCAAGACGAGCAATAATACTAAAGGCTCGCCCCGAGTCTCCGACGACCTCTGAAGGCCAGAAAGCCCGCCCTGGCTGAGAACTCCACAACTGAACTCCTCAGACATTGATCCAACCTTATCAACCACGTGCTCACGACCGCCGAGTACCTCACCGCCAACATCTCCACTCTCAGTTACAATGACATCCGCAGCTCCAACCTCCACGACATCCACAGCTGAATCGAATTCGGAAACCCCCAACTCAAATCGATCGCCACTGCTCTCCAGGTCCAGTCCTTCCACTGGTTCCTCAACGGTTAGGTTATGTCGATTCATTTATGTCTCCGAACCATAACATCTCGAGCACAAAAGAGGGCCAAATATGTCACTTTTACATCAGTTATCTCGATGTAATTGATTAATCGACGACTTTGAAGCGGAACCGCCAAATTCCCACTTTGTCGTAGCATTTTCTCATCGGTGACACGCTGAAGCTATTTTGTTTATTTTTTGTTCTGCAGACACAAAATATCGGTAGATGTTAAGAAAATCTGGACAATCAGTCAAAAGAGAAATAGCATGAAATCATACTAGCAGCTAGAACAAGGAACAAAATCGACAAACCTTTGTCGTCAGCATAGTATTCCAGCAAACACCATTTCTGAATGATAAAGAAGGCCGACGTGATAATGCAAATATACGAAAAGTTTGTCTTTGATCCAGCAAGAAATAAACTCAAAGTGGCTGAGCACAATGATGTCAGTAATGCAGTGCTTCAATGGTTCAGAAATTCGCGAGCGACAAACCTTCCCGTCAATGGCGGATTTTGTGAGCGATCTTTATGTTTGAAATACAAGAAACAGTGATGGGCAAATCTTAAATCATTTGTAAAATGACGCCCGTGAAATCGTTGTAAAATGAATCAAATCTCAACAACTAAATATCAACATTTCAAATCCCAAATCAAATCAAAAATATTTACTGCTGCCCTAGCTTCGCAGATGTTTTCATGATAAACAACACAATGAAATCAACAACCAGCACTCATTTATAACAGTTTTATTACCGTTTGAAAAAAAAACATTAAGCCTCATCCATGCTACAATAATGTTTACTTAATATAACGAGACGGACGCCATAGACATAGAATTCTTAAATCTATAACCATAGACCGGCGATCTTTATAAATATGCTTATTGGCCCTAATGGTCATGGCCTCCTTCTCAATCTTACTGGGGACAGACAGCCTGACCAGTAAAGTGACTAGTACTGTCACATGTCGCGCATCGCTTCTCCGTAACCTCTTTAATCTGGCACTCTTTCAGGTGAGGTTACCCACATAAGACCTCAACGGCAGTCCGTCACCCATCGACGTCTCGCTGGCCTCTCCGCATTGGGCGGCCAAGACTACTTGGAAGGTCCTCAACACAAGCCTCGGCAGTGATCACCTCATCATCCAGATGACGATCAACTGCAAGGCTCTCCTCGAGGACCTGCGACCAGCGAGAATCAACCTGAGGACACTCAACTGAAACTTTTTTCAGGCCAAGTGCTCCTCTCTCATTCTCTAGGAGCTACCTTCGAATGACCTGGAGGAGAACACGAAGTTCATCACCGACTCCATCGCTAGTGCAGCCACTGACAGCTCTTCAATCTACAAGGGGCAGAGCAAGAGGCCTCTCGTTCCATACTGGAACAGCGACTGCAAGGAGGCAGTCAAAGACAGAAACAGAAAGAGACTACCGGCGACTTCGATCGGAGTCGAGTTTTGAGGAATATAAGCGGGCAAAGGGTCAAGCTCAGTGGACTATCAAGAATGCTAAAAGAGAATGCTGGCGGATGCACTGCGCCAGTTTCAATGGTTCAACGGTTCAATCCACTCTCCTCACAGTACGTCTCAAGAACTTAAACATTCTTTTGAAAAGACTTTTTTTTTTTTTTGAAAATAGGTTCTTCATAATGCTGACAATCTCTTCTTATGTAACATCTCTTTTATTTTTGGAGTTGACATGCCTGACATACAGTGATATTTTCATTAATGGTAATTGAAATAGAAATTTTTTCTCGATAATGGAAATTAAAATTTGGGAATGGAATTAGGGATAGGAATGGAAATTGCCTGAAAAAATGGAATTAGAATGAGAAGTAGGAATTATTTTTAGTTTAAAATGGAAATAGAAATGAGAAGTAGAATTTATTTTGTAGAATGGAATTATAATGAGAAATAGAAATTATTTCTGAAGCCAATTCGATTCAACTCAAACATTTTTATATATGGTAACTGTTGTGTACAAGCAATTATGTAATCGGAATGTGCACCTCTGCTGAATGCATATTATTATTATTATTATTATTATTATTATTATTATTATTATTATTATTATTATTATTATTATTATTATTATTATTATTAATTATTATTATTATTATTATTATTATTATTAATTATTATTATTATTATTATTATTATTATATTATTATTATTATTATTATATTATTATTATTATTATTATTATTATTATTATTATTATTATTATTATTATTATTATTATTATTATTATTATTATTATTATTATTATTATTATTATTATTATTATTATTATTATTATTATTATTATTATTATATTATTATTATTATTATTATATTATTATTATTATTATTATTATTATTATTATATTATTATTATTATTATTATTATTATTATTATTATTATTATTATTATTAATTATTATTATTATTATTTATTATTATTATTATTATTATTATTAGTATTATTATTATTATTATTATTATTATTATTATTATTATTACGCAACTGTTTGTGAAAGCAAGGAAGAGTCAGTTGAGGCAGTTCAGGCATCTGGTTATGGTGATGAATCTGTATCGTCACTTTCATTGCCAACTCGGACTTCATTGAAGAAGTTTAAATTTTGGACAGATAAGATTCAGGCCAGTACAACTGCTGCGAGTATTAGTTGTATCAACAAAAGGGACACTGTGCTTAATCAGCTCAACCAATATCTAATTGATATAATAGAAAAAGAACATAATGACGCATTAAATTTCTGGAAAAAGAAGAATACTCGTTACAGTAAATTGTATGAGTTACCCCAGGACTTATTGTCAGCACCAGCTTCTCAGGTCTACGTGGAGCGGATATTTTCGCTATGCGGCATCCTCACTACAGGACGATGCAACCGAATGCAACAGTCCTTGGAGATGAGAGCTTCCCCCAAACTAAACTCATTTTAACTAACTGTGGCAATAAATGTTCAATAATTGTTTGTAGTTGTTTCCTTCTTACTTTAAGGATGCTTTTATAATCATTTCAACTTTCGAAAAGGCTTTAAATGAAAACGAAAATATTGAAAATGGAATTAGAATAGAAATTAGAAATTATTTGAGCAATGGTAATTAGAATTGAATGGAAATTTTTGGAACTTTGAATGGAATTAGAATAGAAATAGAAATTATTTGTCAAATAATAATGGAATTAGAATTGTAATGGAAATTATTTTGTGAATGGAAATTACATTGCTGACATAGGACACTTTCCAGAATTGATTTAAGTAGCTGATATGTGGTCTTCTAGTTGTTAGGATTATGATTAAGTGAACTTCCAATATCATGTTGGTTTCAATTTTGTTTGCTATGAGAATTTTCATTCTTTAGCAACTAAATTAATAATTTTTGAAATTATTTCAAAATTCATTTTAAAATTATAACTTTTTTTAAAAATATTTGAATGCTACAACTTTAGTATCATTGAAAACTCTTTCTCTAGAAATTACATATACATCATATAAATCTTTTTGTTTAAATTGAGGTTAAAATATGATTTCAAAGAATTATGAAAGTCTCCAGGAAAGTATGATGGAGTACATCGTCATTAATTTCAGAGATGTTTTCAATAAAGGTTTGTAAAGGTTTGGTTTGGTTCTTCAAATTTATTTCTGACGCGATCTTTTTAACACATTAATACAATAAGTTCTCCTAAAGGATGACCCTTTTATGCTTTTGAATAATCAAATGGTAATTATTACCATTAAATGACAACATATAGTGATAGCTCTGAGTCAAATCCCGTGTTGGGCCGCGATATTGTATATGAATTTTTATTTTTATGTAAAAATGATATTAATGAAACATAGAAATGGGTTATAATAACCTTTCCGACTATCATAAAAGAAGACTGAAAATTTGCGAAAAGATTAACAAAGAATTGTCGAATTAATTAATTCCAAACAAATACCATCAAATAAAACAATTTAGCCTTTTGGTTTTGCAGATCGTTTGATGTCGAAAAAATGTTACCTCCTCATCTATTTGAGAGAATTCTTCTTAAGGCGAAGGAGATTAGATGGCGCATTAGTAAAGATTGTTTGGAGATGCTGTTAGGATACAGGGATGTTCTGAGTTGGAAAAACATTGATGTGAGTTTGTTTTTCCTTGAAGGCAGTGTATTAAAGGTAATGAACCTGGTGATGTTTCCAATCAAAACTCTTTCCATTTTGTTGTATAACATATCCGATGAAGAGATGAAGAACTTATACGGTTTGGTTTCTACACTTGAAGTTTTAAATTTAAGCTATTATTATAGGTAAGATTTAATTATTAATTTAAAGTTAACTTTCTATTACAACTCATGGGACATTTAATATTATTAGATCAACTCAAGAATTTCTAAATGCTCCATTTCCAAAGCTCAAAAAGTTACATTTGAAAGGTTCAGGCCCTAAGGAATTAAATTTGGATTTCAAACGTTTTGCCGATACGCTAGAAGAACTTTTATTGGAAGCAGATCGCCTTTCTGAATCATCTATAAAATCGCTTGCAAGTCTCAAACAACTCAAAGTTCTATCTTTATTGCATTTATCCAAAGTATGGAACAACGATATGTTTCTTGGAGTCTTGAGTTCAATGACTAGCTTAAGGTAGATTACAAGCTGCATATTTCAGCTTAACTGATACATAAGTTATTAATTTATTAATAGTAATAAGGTTAGGACACAATTTAGATTGGTTGTCTTAACCATCAAATTATGCCGATGTTAATAAAATACCACTACAATTATATTGGTATGTTTGTAGGACGTTGGATTTCAGAATATCGCTTGCAAGCAGCAGTCAACTCCACTTAAAACTTCCTGGCGTGATATCCAAATTTCCACATTTGGAGAACATTGATGTATCATTCAATGAATTTGTGGGGTGTTGTATTATAATTCTTATATAGTTTGGGCTGTTTTAAACTTAACATTTCACCCAGAAAGGAGTGGATTTTGCAAGTCATGAAATGTAAAAAGTGGAAGAGATTTGGAATTTATTTTGTCAACTATTTACCGAACGACTGTCATCGATATAATGATTTCAAGCCGTGGGCCGAAGAGGTTGCTTTATATGAAATTTAATTATACATACGTATCTATTACATATATAAGTACAATTGTGTTTATAACATAAATTCTTCAAATATGATGCTTTACCATAAGCATTTTGAAAATGTATTTCTGTCCTGAAAATGAGATGATGTTATATCGTGTTAGTACTTTTTATTGCAGATTTTCGGTACGTTTAAGGAAACAAGTCTCTCTACTTGTGAAAATTATGTATTTGATGACATGTTTGGTGATGTCCCTAACCAAATACTTTATCGAGTTCTTCCACAAAATATTGCTGATCAATTACCTAGAGTTGAAAATGTAAGAGCATTTGACATTTCACAGGCATATAAAATTTATGAATTTATATTAATATCAATGAACTTTAATTCGCATTCGAATATTTTTTATTCTTAATAAATTTAGGTGCTACTAAGTTATTATGAGACCATCTTGCATTCTGAGGCTGTCAGGTATCTTTTAAGATCCATTTATATTTATACATAGTACACTCACATAGCTTTCCAGTAACTCAGTAATATAACTTTACAGTAACATTATATTATTTTTGGACACCGGCCGTTTTACGCAGGACTTCATAAGGTGAGTTGTGTTCGTGAATAATAATCAAACTTTTTCACGTGCATCAACTTTTTATTTCAGGAAGCTAATAAATATAGTTTCTAGTGTTTTTGATCCGGGATGTCACTTAAAAATGGTAAGTGAATATGAAATGAATTGAGTTAATCTTGAAATAAATTTTCAATTTTATTTGTATTTTATTCAATTCCTTATTTGTAGAAGGTCAAGGAAGCAACCTACAAAGGAACGATGCGTATTGTGAGTGTCACAAATTTTCAATTTGGAAATTGTAAAATAAATTTAAACAATTTCAGATTAAAAATGTTCATGTCTCTCGCGCCATGCTCAACATTATCAATAAGGACTCAAACAAAGGATTAGGCATAAAGATATTAAGTGCAATTTTTGTCTCTTCCATAGAATCAAATAATTACCGGGATGAGATAAGAAAGATTGATTCAAAAAAAGTCCGTTGAGTTCATCAAATTTTACAAGTTCACAACTTCTAACATTTGTTCATCCTTTTGAAAATGTAAAAGTTGTAAACTAAAGTTCTTGGTTATTTTGTAGGTTTGTTCGAAAGCATTGCAGGACGGATTCATTACTGAAGACGTCTTAATAGTCATGAAGAAGCTATTGGAGAAAATATGCATGAGCTATGTCGTCTGAATACTGCATGATCAGTAAAGTGAAACATATACAATTTTAGTTAGAAATAAAAGAAATAATTTTCATTCGAATGTTTTATAACTCGTTAATACAGAAGATTAAATTACAGAAAATGACGTTTAGCCATCGAGGAATAATAAGTTCAACGAGTCAAAAGCCTGTCAAACAACTCTTGGTCTCGAACACGCGGTCACTTTTCAGACTATGCCTTCTCCATCTCATGGTTATAACATAATTGGCGTCTTGCGCTACTCGGCTGCAACACGGTAACATCATTTGTGGGAGGGTATGCCCACCCCCTTTTTTGGAAAAAGCTGAAATGACGTCCCTGTTGCAACATTTCAAGTTACACTTTTTCAGTTTACAAAAATGAAATTGGATTACAAAATGTACAGAATTTGGAAAATCCAAATCTTTCCTGTTCTGGCTAAAGTCCTTCCGGTTCCACTGTATTAAACCTTCTATAGGGTGTTTATGGTTTGAATGTAAGATTTTCTACCAGTGAACGACGCTGTGAAGATGGTGGACACGGATTGGTCTGTAAGTGAAAAGCGATGCTTGCAAAGTCTCTGTTGAAGATTTTCAATCTCTATCATTTTTCGAAAAGCACGTTTAAAGGTACAAAATGCTCAGAATAACTAAACATTTTTTGCCTCTGAATGAAAAAGATGCGTGCGCTCAGTTTCGTTTTATATTGAAAAAAATGTGTATTATGATACGTTTTCAAAATCAGTAGTCGTTGATAAATGCGTCAATTGAAGAGTGAGGTTTCAATTTGGCATTTGGTTTAGGGCATCGATTGATGTACTTATTATCAAAAGAAATCACTGGACGATGTGAGTAACAGGCGTGACTTGGTAAGGCCCTCGTAAGATATGATAATTCTCTTTGATTTTGTTTGTTAATAATCTCGCTGGCTTTAAATTAATGCCATTTGTTTTATTCAAGACTCCATGTTAACTTCTGTGATGTGAAGCAAATTTTGTGTGTTGTACTTTTCCATGCCAGATATATAATATGTTATTATCTTATAATCATTTAATAAAAAATGATGTTATTATTAATCGTGTTTGAAAATGTAGGTCTTAGGGTTTTTGGCTGGATCATGGACTCCTAAATATACAATGTATATAAATAGGATGAACATGTAACTTGGTCAGATCATACTAATTACCGCTGTTGTTATTGCCGCCGCATGCAGGATCGCTACCCATTCGACCAGAACTAAATTGTTTTTCAGAACTCTTGAAGGTCTCGAACCTTCTTCTGGCACTGGATTCTATCATGAGTAACACAGATAATCGATTAAGCGCTTTAAAGATATTGCTTCAAAGTTTAGAAAAGATCAAAATCGCTTTGCTTTTGACAAGGAGGATAATTTGGAGTATTTGGCAACTCAGATATAATTGAGAAGAACTGACATCTTGCAAAAATTTCTATTAATTAGAGGCATGTACAAAGGAATAATTGGCATCACCACGGAAAGTTCAAGTGGTGAAGAAACTTAGGAAATAGCAATGACCCTCGACATCTTACTGAAATTCATGATCGCCAATGACATTTCTTACATTTATCCAAATCTGTCAACATTCTATAGCATTTTTCTGACCTTGCCAATAAGTAGTGCTGGAGCAGAACGATCGTTCTAAAACCATTAGAAAAATTAAATCTTACCTCCGTTCTACAATGAACGAGGCTAGGTTGTCCACTAATTGCGAACAGCGGCGTCTAGGGTTGGTGTCATCCGGTGAGGGAAAATTGAGTCACCCCTTATGACTTTCATCTCAAAACATAAGTTAGTAAGTTAGCTTTGTGGTGGCTCACAAATCTGGCAAGCAAAAAAAACTTTGAGATCCCAGGTCGGCGATTTCACTTCTCCTGCTTCACTGTCATACGAATTCCCGATCGTGGATCCCAGTCTCAGCGCTGCTCGAATCTGGTGAGTTTTCCGAATCAACATACTTTGGTCATCCTCACCTTCGAATCTACATCCGAGCACGTGGACTCAGCAACCAGTCCCAACTTCAAATTCATCAAGACAGCACAGCACTGTTCTCTTGCTCTCTTTTTTGGCACCGACCCGGCTATCCAAGCCTTTTTAACAGCCGATCTTTAATTAAAAAGGCCGAGTTTCAAATTGTTTTGGTGTCTACAAGCTTAGCTTAGGAGTTGCAACTTGAGGTAAGTTTTGGAGCGAACTCGTCGAGAGCTCCATATTTCATGAGAAAATAACAATTTTCTCTCCGCTCACTGACTGCGTCTTCTAAGAGGTCTGACATAAGCATTCAGAACTCTGTAAATGTCAGAATGTAGTGTAGTAATGTAGCATGATTTATAAAATATACAAAGTATGTAATATTCATATTTAGGGAAGAGAAATGAAATTGTTTTATTGTCGACATAAATTGTATTCTACAAATTTCCAAGAAAAATTATGTGATAAGGTAATTTCAAAATATTATGAAGGTATTACAAACTTTCAATGTGTTCGCCCCCTGTCAAATTTTTAGTACGTCTTGTTGGACATGGAACCTCGTCCTACTTGCATCATCAAGCTCCAGGCGTGCAACACTAGGAATGCAGAACACTGAACTCCTCCCACTTGCACGATCACACACACCCGACTCCAAGAACTCTAGGAGTGGAATGCAGACCCTGAATTTCGCCCACAACTTCTCCAGGCTATAAGCATGCAAGACAACGTCAATGACTCAGCGCGTGGCGGCGGACTCCTTTGTTTTAAGGCCTGGCGAGAGTCTATTTAAGGAGCCAGAAGGAGACACTCAGCAACATGTCTAGATATGCAACGGACGTTAATAAAAAAAACAAAAACAAGACACTCAGCCGTTCCAAATCATCTGAGTTATGCAACGGACTATAATCAAATAAATAAATAAATGACACTCAGCCGTTCGCCCTCAGTGGTCTTCGCTTGCTTCTCTTCTCGTTGATCTCTTCTCAGGCCTTGTGTCTTGGCCTCGATTGACTTGATTCATTGTTTGACTTGATTTCTCGTGCTTGTTAATAAACCTATGTTAGTTTTATGTTATACAGACACTACAACAGAATGAGCGTCTTAGCAGTCGAGACTGGAGTCTCGCTGATACGATACACAACTGTTAGTTTATGTTACAAATCTGAAGTTTCAAGAATTTATTGTAATTTAAAATACTTTTCTAAGAGGAAGGAGTTTGCATCTAAAGTGTGGTCCCCTGGAAAATGCGGATTCGTCAACTTAGGAAACACAGTGAAATTTTTAATCACTAGGAAACACCATAGAGTAAAAGTTAAACCAATTGTTCAAAAATTTTACCTTTGCAGTGCTTTGTGAACTGTGTACTGCAATGTCTCAGACACACGAAGCCTTTGGCAGAGTTTTGTCTCGACTGGGAATGTGATAACAAATCCAACGAGAATATGTGTTTGAAAGGAAGCTTATTTTTAGGTGAGTATTTATTTCATTCTCTTAATTTTGTTATCACCTTCATCATTTACTTGCTAGATAAATGCTATGCAAATATGCTTTCTGAAAGTGTAGAAGACGTTTTTTGTTATAATACATAATATCAATTGATGAATATCAATTTTCATTATGTTTTTCCAGCTTACGTAAGGTTGATGAAACTCATTTCGAAAGGCTCAGAACCTGTTCTACCTCTGGAGTTCTTAAACCAAGTTACCTCGTTTTTTGATCATTTCGGGGGAGGAAGGTTTGTTTGTAATGTTTGAAAAGATGTAAGTCATTGGTACATACAAATAAATTGTCACTGTCACTTGTAAATCATCAGCCAGCAAGACGCCCAGGAATTTCTGATATTTATTCTGGAGAAGATGCATGCCGATTTGAAATTCATTGGCGTTTCATCCTGGTGAGTTCAATTCGACAATATTTAAGAACTAAGAAGATTGGACATGCTGCTAAACTAACGTCAAAATATTACTTATTTTACTTGTTACGACAGAAAATAAAATAACCAATCGCTGGTTCTACGTGGTAGCTCAGCGAGAATAATCGTACTAATGAGCACAATCACAACTGCAGTTACAAATTGATCTAATTTTTTAAATATTTTTATCAAGTCATGGATTATGGAATAGTTTTCTCTGAAACGCTACATTTATTACGTCTTGCATTTTCTACGTTATCTCTTTATGAGGACAATTAACAACAATTGTAGTCACTTGGCAAGAATAGTATCGCTATCAGTTATTTCAGGTTTCTCAAGGACCGCACTGAGAATTGGGACTTAAACAAGATGTCAACAAGTCATATCATGGGTTAATGAATCAATGCTTTAATAAATTAAAACTAATATTATTAATTATTATTACATTATGTAATAACTAGTGTTATTATTTTTATTAGTTTTAGAGTGTTATTGTTACATTTGATATTATTACATTTATTTGACATTTAATAAATAGTAATAATAATTAATGATATTATGTTATTAATTACATTTAATAAATAATAATAATAATAATAATAATATAATAATAATAATAATAATAATAATAATAATAATAATAATAATAAATAATAATAATAATAATAATAATAATAATAATAATAATAATAATAATAATAATAATATAATAATAATAATAATAATAATAATACTAATAATAATAATAATATAAATCATTACGACGATGATGATAAGATCAAATTGAATTTCATTTACTAGTGTGTTACCGATGCAGTGTAACGTAATGTAATGTAGCAATGCAATGTAACATATTAACCAGTGATGGGCAAAATAAATCGCGATTGCGATTTAAATCGTGATTTAGGCAAGGTTGCGATTCCATTTGAACATTGTTGGATTCGATTTTGGCCTCAGTGATTTTGATTCGATTAGATTTGAAAAAGCAAATCAAATCATTGAAATAAAGATGGTTATATATTTTTAATTTTGTAAAAATGGTTATAAATTTAAGAATTCTATATCTTTGGCGTGCTCCCCGTTAAATAAACATTGTTGTAGGTTACATGCTTTTGTTCTACTTGTAGCTTTACCGCGTTTTAAATATGTCCGAGTTAGATAGCAGGAAATATGGGATTTTTCTCTTTAGTCCAGTCATCTAGAGCTGTACAAAGATGCAAAATAAAAAGATAAGGAAACAACAACTCAACATAGTCATTCGTTGCTACCATTCATGGCTGTGGCAGGAGGTATTAATGAAAATTCTCGTTCTCTGACATACAATGATTCCAATCCAAAGCAAAAGGCCCTTACCGAAGGAATAGTGAAACATCTTGTAGCCGAAGCAATGCTTCCACTACGCACAGTTGAAAGTTCAGGTTTTGCCTCTTTTATGAGAATTGTGGATCCAAATTATATTATCCCAAGTAGAAGGACTATAAATAGAAAATTAACTGGTGTATTGCAGAAATTAAGAGACAATTTAAAGAATGAAATTGAACTACTAATTAATAATAATTTGAGCGTCAGATGTGTACATGCTTCAACAGATTTATGGAGCAGCCGTTCATTTGAACCAATTATTGGAGTAAAATTCCACTACTTTGACAAAGGCTTTCAGCTGAGAACAAAGACGGCTGCTTACAGACACTTCGGGTCCCAACACACAGGAAAAAATATTTGTGCAGCTTTTGAGGAAACACTGTCAGAGTATGGGTTGCAGAGCATTGACATTGGATATTTTGTTACTGACAATGCCAGAAACATGCTCAAAGCATTCACAATATTTTCCGAGGAAGCTGCCAGGTTTGCCTTTGATCAAAAGGAAAATAAAAGATTATCTATATGTACTGATTATCAGACACCAATTTTTATCAGACAACTCTTTTTGGTTTCAATAAATAAATAAAAAAAATAATATTAAACCTGTAAAAATGTTGGCTGTTAATTTCATTGTGTTTTGCTCAAAAAAATTTGCGAAGATAGGGCTGCAGTAAATTTTAAAAGAATTGATTCGATTTGGGATTTGGGCATTTGGGATTTGATTCTATTTGGAATTTTTTGATTTTATTTGAGATTTGGTTGTTGAGATTTAAATCATTTTACAAATGATTTGCGATTTGACCATTGAGATTCGATTTGATTTTTGCCCATCACTGATATTAACACATGTTTGCAACACCAATTATACCTGGAAACCACCTCAGTGCAATAGCGATCCATGATGTCACTGACATCATTTGAAGGAAAGAACTCTATAGGGTTATATACTTCAATTCCAGACATTTTTGTTGGCACTTTAAGAAGCACTCTCAAGTGCACTCGATGCAAATCAGAATCCTACAAGTTCGAAATGTTTTTTGACTTGTCTCTGCCTACTCCTGAGGTTGGTCAAGTGATTTTAGCCGATTTTACTGATGAGTAATATGCGAAAAAATAAATAGATGACACTCGAGTAGTAAACCTTGCTTGTATCTTCGACTCAATTGATGAATAATTTCGTTTTTGTTTGAAATCATTTTTACGTAAATCATATTTCAGAGCAATCAAGAAATATCTTTAAAGGAAAGTCTCGCTCATTTTACTAGACAGGAGGTGTTAACAGGAAACAATAAGCCGGTGAGAGGCCTGATAAATTGAAGAAAATCGTTAATGATAGATTAAAGAATAGGTTAATAACGACTAGCTGTCGAAACTAATAACTACAAATAACCCTATTACAGATGTGCGAAAATTGCCAATCAAGACGAAAATTTCTGAAGCGTTATACAATCGAAAAATTTCCTCAAATTCTCATAATTCGTATCCTTAACTTCATAGTATTCGTTATTAATTAACCCAGTAATTAACAAATCCAAAATAGTTGTTATTTGAATATTAATGCCTAAAAAATAGATCTGAAACGATTCAATGGAGGGATGGAGCAAAAGACCAGAATTAGCTTTCCTTTGCTAAAATTGGATTTATCCAAATTCTCAACCAGACCAGGTTTGAAAAAATTTTAGAAGTCGATTTAAATAACGCAATTTTCGAGTTGCAGTTTTTATTATAAAATTTAAAATTATTATTAACATTAATTGTGGGTAATGGTTATAATAACGACAATAACTTGAAAATTGCTTTCTTCAAAACCGGTTAAGAAATTTACATGAAATTATATTATTAAATGTTTATGTTATAAAACGTTTGGAAGGAATTCCCGCGACGTACAGGCTGTATGCTGTGTCCAACCACTGCGGCAGCCTTGAGGGAGGTCACTATACTGCCCTTGTCAGAAGTCATTCCGGGGAATGGTATCATTATAATGATTCTAGGTTAGAGTCAATAACTGAGTTTTCCTAATGATATTTGAAGGTCACTTGTTTTCAATATTGCTTGCTCATTTTTTCGATTTTCTTCGCTAAAATTCAGGCAACAAAAATTGAGAAAATAGATTTATATCTTAGCATTTGTTTAAAAATTGTTCTTATGGTAATCTTAAATTTTGGGATACTGTATGAAGTTTTAAGCATTTAATGGTGGCAGCAAAACAATTGGTTATGGATAAAATTTTTATATTAAATGTTTTTAACAATTTCCTTTCAGAGTAACCAAAGTTGGCGAACAGAATGTTGTCAGCGAAAATGCTTATCTTCTTTTTTACGAATTTATTCGCTAAATTTCATGCAAATTCCATGCTGAAAATTTTATCGAGGAAATAATCAAGTGTTCAAGTTTTAAAAATTCAATAAAACTCTTCAAAAAATACGAATAAAAATATTTCTAAGGTTTACATCTACATGACTAGGGATAAAAATTATCGGTCAAAATGTTTCACAAGTCAATTATCTGCACGTATAGACTTTCAGAACCTGTCTACAGGTGTCACACTTGACATAACAGCACCAGATGTACTTGCAATGACATTTTACATCCACAACTTTATTCTCGGTCTTGAAACCTCTGCCACAACACAGTGTCCGGCATTTTCCTGGTCCAGAAGCATTGACGTGGCACTGTCTGAATATCAACTAATGACTAATAATAATTATTATTATTGTTATTATCAATATAGTTATTATTAACTAATTTAGCATTACATGTTTCTTATGTTGGTTTAAGCTACCATTGGGTAAGTCTTTGTGAGAAGCTTCAAGATATTATCTTGATCATTGTCTATTATCTAATCATATTAATCACTTAATTATTATAATGGATTGCCATCTAGTTGCGTTAAACCTATTGAAGGTTAAACCTATATAAAGTTATATTATTTAAAACAACAGAAAACGTAAAGACTAGACACTTAAATATTCATAGCGAAGGTTTCAATCCAAAGTTAAGTCAATAGAGCTGAACATTCTCGGTATCGAAATGCTAAGAAGCATTATTAATTATTTATATATTTAACAAATAAAATGAATATGTCATGGTTAAAAGATCAAAAAATAAATCATTAAATACCAGATACGAAAGGCTCTGAGCAATCGTAAACATTATGCAAATGATTTAATAATAAAGCATTCCAATTACAGTTACTTCGTATGAAAAACTTTCTAAATACAAAACTAATGGACTAATAGCAAGAAATGGATGAGCATAGTAACGGTTATAAATTGCATTTTTAATTTTTGAAACATCCATCAGCTTCTTGTATTACTTTGATTACATAAAAATACTCGGTGTTTTCGCTTTCTAGTTAAAAATGTAATTAATTCTCCATTATCCTTAACTAAACTTGAAAGTGACCTTATTTCAAGTGGCACGACTAATTGTAGGTGAACTTCAAACCAACCAGCACCGGAGTTTATTTCTAAAACATGTTGCAAATGAACTTGGCGTTTAGTTGGACCGAAGGCTTTTTAAATTCCTATTTCATTATTTAACTCATGATAATATTTTCTTTTATACCGAATAATGTTGATTTGTGGAATCACAGATTGTAACAACGTTGTAAAATCCATTATCTGATGAAAGTACCTTCCCTTGGTTCCAATTGAACCCAGACTTGGATCAGGAAGACAGTAATCTGAGGATATGGATCGAAAGATGAGATCGGAAGACTTGATTTTCTTTTTCTTTCGTTCTGTTTTCACGGGGATCACATGGAAAGATCCATTTCGTCTCCTCCGAAAGCGAACCTCAGTAGCCAGCAGAAACTTTTCCATTAATTTAGAACCAATGTTGTGAAGACTGTCAAGGACTTTCCAGCAAGTTTTAAAGGCGCATGATCCAGATGCTCCATGACACTTGCAAACACTTCGAAGGCTGGAACTTGCTATCTTGTAACATAATCAGATCCATGAGATAAGTCATTCTACTAGAATTCGATTATACTAATTCAATTATAATTTGGTGAATGGTGGGTGAGAGGAAATGTTAAGAATACTTATCAAGTTCAATCTGCTCACCGTTCTTCCAACAGCGTAATTGTGAAGATCAACCTTATTTTTAAAAATCTCAGTTGTGTTGATTGTCGAATTTCTTATGGAGAGGAGATTTACAGAAGTGAATAGCTGAGCGAATCGGCAGGCGTGGGCGATGCTGTCTCCACATCCACGACACTTGAAGATCTTTGAAGCCTGAACTGACCTGCCTCTGCAACGACATTTAGGAAGTTCACTCGACCCGTAAGCCCGTGCTACATTAAGGACTAGAGCAGAAGAGGCCAGACTTTGAACGAAGGCCTGTTCTCGAGTTCCTACGGTTTATAATAAGAAGAAAAAAACACAAGAATCTAAAGAAAAATCGTAAAATTGAATGTACCTTCTTTCAAGTCAGGCATGAAATTTGGAGCCAGACGCAAAGAAGAGCAATTCCATCTGCTCAAGGCAAACAGATGCTGACACGTTTTCAAAGTGTCCACAGACGCCTTCACGACAAACGGCATGACCTCCAAGTTTTCCGTGCACAGCGTGATCTGCGCTCTCGAGAGAAAATCTGACATTTTCAAGCAGCTGGAGTTGGAGGCGTTCCAAGACTCATTATTGTGATGAAAGAGTGATCTTTAGCAAAATACAGAATGACAGAAACGTTAACTTTCTTGTTAAAACTGATATTAAATATAATCGCTCTATATAACTAACTATACTTAATGAAGTACAATTGATAACTCACATCCAATCAACGTTACCACAACAAAATGAAATCGAGAGCAAAACAGCCACAACTGTAGTCCACATGTGACAAAGGATTGATAAAATCTAAACCTTGAAAACGACTTGAATAAAAATTCGATATGCTCTCATAAATTAATTAAATTCACAGAGGATTAAAGAAAAAAATGTTAAAATACTTTTTGCCTTATTTCATTAAACTGATGCTTCTGGTGTGATCAATGCTTTTATGAAGCAGAATTTTAATCTCCAACTGGGTCATAAACTCCCACAAATGTCTTTATCCTCTCTTTTCTTATCTCTGAGAGCGTTCTCTCAGAAGATTTGTGTCTGATAGCTAGGTCTTTGCAAAAAATAAATACTATTAATTATAATTATTTAAAAAATATTAAAAATAGATTTAAATTTTTGATTAGAATTTCTAATTTGAAAATAATATTTACGGTTACTTTTAATCATTGAATTGTTTGTTGCTTAGCAATACGACAGGTGAAAGTCAAGGAGTGGAATTGTTGATTTTGATCAGGATGCCTCTTCGAAATATTTCTCTCAGTGAAACTTTGGCAGTACTGGGACAAGTAACATTTTGGACTCTGTTTCTCACATACACGATTTACGAAATAAGCACAAGTTTTAATCTTAGGGTCCTGTCTTCGTCATCATCAGATTTCCATTGTCAAGATTTCAAGCCGCAAAAAACTCTCTGGCTAAAAACTTTTCCATTCACAAGGTCTATATGGGAGCTGTTGCAGGATTGAGTAAAGATGTGAGCGACTTTTCAATAAATAATTCGCTTAATATTAAAACATTATTCAGATTTAAAAGTTATTAAATAATATCGTTCTATTAATTCTTTTATTATTCAATTTAATCTAAAACTTTAAATTTTAGTTTTTTTTAGTAAATTTTAGTTAACGAATCTAATCACAAATATTAAGGTAATCATAATATTCATAACATTAGCTTCATACATTTTATGCTAATAATTAATGTGGTACCTTAAGGTACAAGTCCTGGAAGGCACGTGGGCTTACAACAAGGGCGTGGCTTTGCTGTCGTTTCAAAGTTTTAAGGAGGCCGAATTGTGGAGAAACAGCGTGCCTGAGATACGCCAACAGGATTGGTTGGATGGAGTGGATTTCATCATCGTTCCTGCCCAGAGAATTCCTGGTCGGCTTGTTTTAAAAAGAATTTTCAACTTATTTTGTTCATTTGAATTAAACTTTTAACGCTTGTTTAAAGTAATCTGATTCCGATATCGAAAACATTATACATTACGCATTGTAACATTCTATTTAGTTATATAAAATGGATACTGAAGCTAAACAATTAAATTATCACAATGACAAAAATATATTTATTATTATAACATTGCTTAAAATTTATTTCTAAAATTATTTAATTTAATTTTTGTGATTATTTTACTTCTCCAAAGATGGAGGCAAAAGATTTGTACAGATCTTAGAACTAAGTTTCAAAGATGTCGATGAATTCATGGCGGAATATTCCTGCCAGGCCAATAAGCACATGGATGCATTCGATGCAGACGGAGGCGTCGTCTCAACTGACAATATTTATAAGGTCAAAGGACAGTGGCAGCCAGAGTTTCTGGTCGTCAACTTCTGGCCGAGCGCTGAAGTGTTTGATTCTGCATACAACTCAGGTTAGGGTTCTTGAAAGGTTAAAGTTGAAATTGCTTTTGTTTAACCAATGAAAATGTTTCTAATGTCTCCAATTAGATCACGTACTTTATACACATGTCCTGTGTATTTCCAGATGCCTACCAACCAATAAAAATGAAGCGACTCATGTGTGCCGAAACCAATTCTATTATTTTTGAGTTGGCCCCACTTTTTCGTGAATTATGATAATGTATTAGGATACTGGACCTCGCTTTTCATTAAAACCGTTGCCAAAACTTTTTTTGTTAAAAATACGATGTCGTTCTTTATTGCGCCTTAAGACTTTCTTCTGATTGCATCAACATGAATTCGCCTTTTTTCTCAATTATGTGTTATTTATTTTCCAGAGCACGCAATTTTTTGGATTTTCCGCACTCAGTCCATTTGTTTTTACTAAAAGTAATCAACAGAATTGCATATCCGATTTCGTGGCATGTTTCGTTTACTGCGAAACAACTCTTTATCGTACATGGGATTTAATTTGTAAAGCAGATTTTATATTTGATTGTTTTATTGAATCAAAAAAAAAAAAAATTTTTACTTTTATGTTTAGAAGTGCCATCGTGTATGAAAAAAGATTATGAATATGTAGATAGACAAAATCGGCTTCGCATCTGAAGAATGTATCTATGTATCAAAATGGTGCCCAATAGACACATATTATCTGCATTCCATTGTTTATCTTTTTATAGTAAGCATAACTCTAATAACATAAAGTTTACTTAAGATTTAAATTCTTCAAAGCTAGTCAGCCGTTCTTTTGACGAAGGCTAAATGTTAGCCACAAAACCTATTTCCAGCCCCAAATTTATTTCTTAAAAATAATTTCTGCTAAGAAATTTAATATTTTCCGAAATAACCCGAATTACAAAAATTAAAAGAGAATTTTCGAAATGCTTCGCAAATACAGTTATAGATAAGCCTAAACAAAATTTTCAATGATTAATAGATTCAATTTAGAATGAACAAAAATAAGATAATTTCATTGATTGTTATTACCGTTAAATTATCATCAACCTCGACATCGTTACTACCTGAATAAAGATTTTTCAGCGTGTGATGAAGCCTGTAATTGTTATGCAAAATTCTACAGTTGAAACCGGATCCTGATTTCCACTAAAATTAGACTTGGATATATTTCTCTTATTGTTTTATGTTCATGTTTTCTGTATTAGCCTGAAACTCCAAGTATATGATTTAAATAAATGGGATACGATATAGAATCGACCAATGCAATGTCCTTGTCAATAGGTGATATTGGCCATGGCAGCATCCATGCACCATGGGTTGCTGCAGCATTGTAACGAGGAGATATTGACGGATCCAGGCTGCGCAGGAAGATGGAAACACGTTGCGCGGTGGAAAGCGTTGAATTTAATTTCTAACGTTAGGATCTCGAATCTGCAATGCAACTTCTCAACCTAAGTTCTGGTCCATCTTTAAATCATTTTATCAATTTTTAGAAGTTTACCCCAATCTGAATCGCTAAATAAGAATTAATGTTACGAAGAAACCGTTATTGACTATTAATGTAGCGGACAGTGGATATTAATATCACTTTTTGTCAACACCGCAACCATCAACGCTGAGCACGCTCGTCCATTAGCGAATTTGAAACGCAAACCGACTGAAAACAATGCTTTATGCTCGTTGGCAGACGACGGAAGTAAGCGTTTGCCTCCGGACATAACTTTGCAGTCAAAAGCTTATTAACAACACCAAGAGGTTATTCATGCGTGTAATTTAAATATCGTATGCTCTCGAGCAATCATGAGCGATCGAAAAATAGCAAATGTTAATTAAATCGAATTGCACGCCGTTATATCCAACCGCCTTGGCTGGTTACTTACATTGATGTTTCGACACTTGTAAATACTTTTTCTCAACATCTTAACATGGAACTTGGTGACGTTAGGATAAATAACTTGGAAGAACAAGAGGTGAGTAGCTGTAATGTCGAATGTTTTAGCAGTTGCGATGGAGGCCTGGGGCTATGTGTTGATCGATTATATTGTCTAGTATCATTATCAATGCTTTGAAGCAAACAGACTAGGCGAGCGTTGCATATTTAAATTTTTTCAAAGCAAGTGCATATATAAGATGCTGGCTAAATCTTACTCAATTCTCAACTTTTGATTCTTTAATATTTGCACACAGTTTGTGAATATTTTGCAAATGTTGTCATATTATATGTGTATATTGTTTAATTAAATAAGTGCTACAGTATTATTGGAACTCATAATTTGATTGGTATTTAAATTTTGAATTTTGCCCGGACAACCACATTTAACAAGCCATTAAATTTCTTCAGAGAGCTTTTTTAGACTTTTTAGAATGTCATTGCCAATTTGTTGCTGAAATTTTTTATAAAGTCGATGAGCATTTTTATTAAAAGCAGGATGACTTTGTGGAAATCCAGAATTTATGGAGCAATACCACTTCTGTACTGAAATCTCTGAAGGGACTCAAAGGTAAAGAACTTGCTGACAAAATAACCTCGAATTATGGATCGGTTGAGAACTTGTGCTGCAGGCTTGGAAGCTCTCCTGATAATGGTCAGATCAACAGCAGCTTTATTCTTTAAAAATTAGATTGTGTATGAAACACCAAAATATATTAAATAATTACAGATATTTTAAAGCAGGCTTCAAATTTCCAGCAGCATCCTGATTATTCAGTTCATAATTGAAGTTCAGTTTAAACTTTAGGGCTGAACAAGAGTCCAACTAACATTGAGAGCCGTCGCCTTCATCTTGGTTCGAACTATATTCATCCAAAGCCGCAAAAGAATTTTCTCTTCTATATTGTTGATGCTCTGAATGATGTCACACTCATCATCCTAACAGTGGCTGCCATCATCTCGTTAATCCTTTCATTTGTTGAAGCCTCTAAAAGCAGTTGGTTAATTGTGCCTGTAATATTTAAATTATTCAATAATTATATGACTAATGTAAAATAGAAATACAATAGTAATAATTTATTCAACAAGACCACTTTCTTAAAATCTTGAGCTAATAACTAATTAATAACTAACAAATAACTAATTAATGTTTGGCTACTCTTCTTGATAGACTATAAGGAGCAAATGGGCATGATGTAGTTTTTTTTAAATGTAGTTTGGGCAATTTTTAATATTTTTGTCTCTATCAAATTGTAAAAGTTCACTAATTGCATTCATTCTCGTAGAGTCTGGTAATGATCCATCGAAAGGCCTGGAATGGATAGAAGGGGTAACAATCTTGGCAGCTGTGATTCTCATCATCCTGGTAACTGCTTTCAACAACTGGACTAAGGAGAGGCAGTTCAGGAATTTAAAGAAGATTGTCACCGATCAGCAGAAGTTTGCTGCCATACGATCGGGACAGCTACTGCAAATAAATATCTCTGATATTGTAGTTGGTGATGTCTGTCAGGTTAAGTATGGTAAGTTGAGGAATTTGATTTGGAATTAATTTTTATTTCTAAACGACTTTGTGGTAGACATTTTTATTCAGTGCCTGTGTTTGACTGAAAACATTTTGTTTTGTGTCTGCAATGGCAATAAAACAGTTACTTTAAATGATAAAAATTCAGCTTTTCAGAATTGTTTTTCTCAGTCTGTGTATTTCTTGTAATTTGCTCGTAACACAAACTAATGACATGGTAGAGGCTATTTTTAGAAACTTGTCCTTTAAGTCAGATCGAATTGCATAATTAATGTGACCAAATGCATTAGCAAAACAAACTGCCAGTCACTTTTAACGAGTGCTTAAAACATTTGTGACATTTTTTTCCAATTCATTTGCATGGCCATTTAATAAAATGCCAGAAATTTATTGTTTCACCTACATTCAATGATGCCCTTTCTGAACTGCTATTTGCTCATATGTTGAAATAAAGGTGACTGCATACCTGCTGATGGCTTGATCATTCAGAGCAATGACTTGAAGGTTGATGAAAGTTCCATGACCGGAGAAAGTGAACCCCTGAAGAAGGTTGTCGGCATAGACCCTCTGCTGCTTTCTGGTAATTTTCGTCATCTGATAAATGATAATTGGTTATTAATTATTAATTAGTTGCATTTATAAATTGCCGGGATTTGAATAGAATTAATCAGTTCGATCTCGCTCAATTATTAACTAGGAATGCTATAATTAAAATGTATTCTCAATCACTCTTTTGAAAATTAATTGATTTTCTCACCCAGTCACTTTAATCTGAGAATTGCATGTGTATTTCTGGCTATCATCTACAATCTGTTGTTCGAAAGGTTTTGTTTTTTAGGTTCGCACATTCTCGAAGGGTCGGGCAGGATGGTGGTCATCGGGGTGGGGGTGAATACTGAATATGGCCGGATATTCCAGAGCCTAGTTGCTGGAGGAAAAAACGACAAAGTGATTTGATTATTGTTTTGATATCAACTTCATGACAGCTATTATCGTTCTCTCACCTACTAAACTTCAACAATCTTGTTATTCTTACCTGCTTCCTTAATATCCAGTCCTCAGCTGATACAGTTCAGATAAAGTCCAAAGAAAATGGTGGTAATGGCGATGATGAGGACGACGTGAAATCTGTCCTGAAGAAGAAGATGGACAAATTATCCATTCAGATTGGCTACTTTGGTGAATACCAACTGTTCGCACAATTTGGTCAATTAGACTGGATTCGTCATTGTTTTTATTTACCTCAGGTGTTGTGATGGCTTCACTGACTTTAGTGGTTCTGGTTGTGAGGTACAGCGTGGAGAAGTTCGTGCTCGAAGGGTTGCCATGGGATCGAAGCCACATACAGGACTTTGCTGGCTTTGTTCTGATTGCCATCACCATCCTGGTCATTGCCATACCTGAGGGTCTGCCTCTGGCAGTTCTTCTATCCCTTGCCATTGCCATCAAGGTAGGTTGATTTGACTTTTAAGTTTCGTAAGTGGTTCATTTGATCATCATATAATACTTGGTAAGATATCGTGTAGCATGTGGCTACACCAAATGTAAAATTTTAAACGAGTAAGATCTCAAACATTCTGCATGAGATGTCTTTAATGTCTGCAACAGAGAATGATGAAGGATAAGAATCTTGTTAGACATCTGGATGCATGCGAAACCATGGGAAATGCCACATGCATTTGCTCGGACAAGACAGGAACACTGACAACTAACATGATGACGGTGGTCACATGTCACATAGATTGTTAGTTGTTATCCATTTTTTTATAGCTAGTTTTATGTTGTTTTTGTTCGTGCTTACACTACTGTTTTATTTTCAAACCATTTTATTAGGCATATTTTTATTGAATCTAGTTATTATGGGCTCCTCCTAATGCAGGTGTTAATTTTTCATTGCAGGTGACACTCACAAATTGTCTGATCATTTCAATGACCTTCCAAATGCTTGCAAGTATCATCTAGCTCTTGCCATAGCCATTAACACTAGCTACACCTCAAAGATTATTGTAAGAAAATACCAACGACTTTTTACTTTTTTTGCTCGAAACTGTTTATGAAATTATTCTCTTTTGCTCAAATGGACCATTATTTAACTTTAGATATTGATCACCTCTTTTTATAGAGCCCTAATTTAGCAAAGAAATGTTCTGGAAACAAAACTGATTGTGCTCTGCTGGGATTTTTGCTCAAACTTGGACTTGATTATGACAGCATCAGGAAGCAGCATCCAGAAGAGAAATTTATCAAGGTCTACACATTTAACTCGGCACGCAAATGGATGGCCACCATCGTTCAGTGTGCACCGAACATGGAAGAAGAAATGAGTTCACTGAAGTTGATGGTCAAAGGAGCTTCTGAAGTTATTTTGCAAAAGTAAGACCACCATGTTTGACCTCCTGCCCATGCTTTCCTGACTAATGTTTAATTATTTGATTAGATGTAGCACCATGATGCAGAATGATGGACAGATTGTTGAACTGGATGATGACACAAAGAAATTATTTGTTCAAAATGTCATTGATGTGATGGCTGCTAGCGGTCAAAGAACTCTTTGCATAGCATTTAGAGATTTTGAGGATCAAGGTTCTTAATTCAAACTTCTATTAGCTCATCGTAAGTGGTTGTGAATTTCTAGCTTATGCTTAACTGGATCCAGGTGATAGAGACTGGGATGATGAAGCGGCAGTTGTTTCACAACTTACGTTGTTGTGTGTTGTCGGAATTGAGGATCCCGTTCGTCCTGAAGTTTGTACTTGTGAAGTTTTAATGATTGTGCATCGGCTGGGTTTCTTATTTAGAACACTCTCAGGCTTTAATTATTCTGAGTCTTTCAACTTGATATTCATTTTTAACAGCTTGTCATAAACTCAAATGAAATGAATTACTAATTAGGGAAATGTCATATTACTATGCATTGAGTACTCTGTGGATTAATTAATCAAGATTGTACTACTGTTTATTGATAAGGCTATTAAAAGTATTATCAATAAAAAACAGGTTCCTACAGCAATAGCAAAGTGCAGGTCGGCAGGTATAACTGTCAGAATGGTCACCGGCGACAACCTGAAGACAGCAAGGGCAATAGCCAGAAGGTGTGGCATCTTGGATGTTGGTGATGAATTTGATGATCGAGTTGTCATGGACAATCAGCTCTTCAATTCCCGCATCACTTCAGCATCAGGAACAGTATGAATTTTCTAACTTCTAAGATGTGAGACCTCAATTACAAAACAAGTACTTCCAGGTTGATCAGGAACTTATCGATCAAGTCTGGCCACGACTGAGGGTCTTGGCTAGGTCTTCTCCCATGGACAAGTATAATCTGGTCAAGGGAATCATGGATAGCAAAATATCAAAAGATCAAGAGATTGTTGCAGTGACTGGAGATGGCACAAATGATGGACCAGCCCTGAAAAAGGCCCATGTGGGATTTGCTATGGTAAGCAGGGATTAAACTGAATGTTGTAACTCAGAAGGAATTAAATTATATAACAACAATAATGAAATAATAATATGTAATACAGGGAATTGCTGGTACAGATGTTGCTAAAGAAGCTTCAGACATTATTCTAATGGATGACAATTTTACCTCCATTGTCAAGGCAGTGGTCTGGGGAAGGCATGTGTATGACAGCATTGCTAAGTTTCTCCAATTCCAGCTTACAGTTAATGTTGTTGCAGTGTTTATAGCTTTCATTAGTGCCTGCTTTGTTGCTGTTAGTTTTGCTTTGTAAACTCAATTGATTTATTGTAACATTAATGCAATTAATGATGTTTCGTGAAGGATACACCACTAAAAGCGGTACAGATGATTTGGATAAACCTCATCCAAGACACTTTGGCATCCTTGTCATTGGCTACAGAATACCCCACTGAGAAACTGCTGAAACGTAAGCCCTATGGCCGCAACAAGAGCATCATGTCTACTGATATTATTATTAACATCAGCATACATGGTCTATATCAACTCACAGTACTTCTTGCTGTTCTTTTTAAAGGTGAGCTTTTACCCCTTTAAATCTGATTTCACGGCTTGTCGACTCATAATTTAATTCTTCATGAAGGTGATGAATTATTGGGAATAAAGTCTGGCGAAGATGAAGATATAAGAGGAATCCCAAACCAGCACTTTACTTTCATTTTCAACCTAGTTGTTATCATGTCTCTGTTCAATGAAATAAATTGCAGGAAGATTGATGGTTCCCTAAACATGTTTGCTGGGATTCATAAGAGCTTTATGTTTATCATACTCTGGAGTATGACATTCACACTGCAGGTGCTTAAATCAAATGAGCTTTGAACTTGACTAAGTTAAGCCCATGGTCTAGAAACTAATTAAGTATTGTTACCAAATTATCTTTGATTTTCAGGTCGTTATAATAGAATTCGGAGGGTTTGCTTTCTTCACCGCAGGATTGAGCTTGGAACAATGGATGTGGTGCATTTTCTTTGGTATTAGTGAACTGCTTTTAGCATTGGTAAGCAAAATTACACACATCCCCTGCATTAGTGAACTGCTTTTTGCATCTAAATTTTAATTATGTAATCTTTTAAATCTGTTTTAGCTGGTAAATGTCGTTCGCCAAGAAATCAAGGATAGGATGCACTCTGCTGAGGATTCGCACTACATAAACTTGAATAAAGAGAACGACATGCTCATGACTGGTAACCATTCCAACATAAAGTACACCCAGTCAAACTTTGATGATTGCATCATCAGATTCTGATCTACCTTCTCTGAGCCATTTTACATTTTCTTATTTATACCTTCTTGAAAAAGACCGTTGGTATTATTTGTATGTATAAAGCCAGCAAAGAAGCTTCAGAAAATATAATGTTTCCATTTCATCATTTTAATGCTTTGAATTGAAGGCTTTATGAGTCAACATCGCTAAATTTTTATTTAATAAAAGATCATTTTCATCTTTCATTCCTGGTCTTTTTTCATGAGATCTTGGCTAGGAAAATTTATCTATTAATTGTTTTCCATTGCATCTATTTTGAAAAGATTTGCTTGGATATATGCAGCAATATCACATAGTTCTTTCTTGTCACTCCGGCGAATGTTTTGATCGAGAAATCTTGTCAGGTCTTGTTTCATTGCAGCACAAAAATGTTTATCAAAGAATAAACTTTTGAAATGAATTTTGCAATCGGGAAAGACTGGAAGCTTTTCTCTATGGATTCTTGAAGAGTCTTTAAGAAGTGTAGTTGAGAGATGTGACATCAAGGTCAACCATCTTAAGAAAACATCTTCATGGTGGAAGAGAGGGTGCATTATAGGGGAGAAAGAGAGATAATTTGGGACCTGTAATAGTTAGAACAAAATGGATTTAATGTTTCACACAATTAAAGAATTTGTTAATTAGCCTTTTACCTTGCACTCAAGTATTATCTTTGCCGTCTCTTCGCTAGTCGACAAATTTATTAGTATTTTGAGAGCTGATAGCCTATAAGAATTTACTTGCACTCCTGCTTCAACAAAAACTTGATCTACTAGAGAAGGTAAGAATGGATGAAATACGTGATTACAGGCCGGTAGGACGGAAAAGTTTGTCAGTGCCATCACACAGTTTTGCTTTGTTGTTAGGAAAGTCATTGGGTTTTGTATCAACTGCATCAAAGCAGGGATCACATCCTAAGAAAAAGTACAACCTAACATTAAATTAATCTGAAAATATTTCATGATGTAACAGAGTTTTACAATGGATTTACAGGCAAGAAGAATGAATACAGCATGAGTGAATTTCTATTGACCACATATGTATTCATTTATGCCCTCAATAATGATTCTTACAAGCTTGAATCATATGCTTTCTATTTTTAAAGTAACTAATGAAGAATTCACGTCAGGCAATAACTAAATAAAAATCTCATTGATATCATCATGTAAGAATTGATCTAATTGCACTAAATTAACAAAAGCTTGTAGACACTAGTATACAACAAGATTGAAATCATGCCTGCATTATGAGTTGATTTTCTTCATTTAGGCACAGGTTGTTGAGGCAGATGAGTGCATTGTCAAGTAACTTCAATGATTCAGTAGACTGAACTGATTCATTCTTTAAGCTTTGGCTTGCTATAAAAGCAACCACATCTTGCAAACAATTACATTCTCTAAAAACAGCCTGGAAACATGTGAATATCAAGTTGTAAAATTAGACTGGCTCAGTAAAGTAAAGCTTGCATACCAGATTATCAGTGAAGGCTGACATGTTGCCGATGGTGACTAGAGCGCAATTTACCATTTCTGGATTTTGTGAGGTGAGCATGGATTTAAGGAATGTGGCTTGTTCGAGTGTTAGAACACTTGCATCATCATTTCGAATTGAAGCTTCATTTCCTTTTAAATTAACCTTACTTCTCGCAACTGCAGGAATTAATATTTAATTTTAGAAAATGCCCACAATTTAAAAACATTGTGTAACCTTAATAATTTATATGATCACAAACTATTTTCACTTGTGCTGTAACTACATAAAGCACGTACCTGCTCGCTTTCTTTTATTCGATCGTCTTTGAAAGAGGTAACAAACTATTGCACCAACCACCAAACCAGCACCCAAAGCTACTTGGACCTTGCCCATTATTTCACTAGCTAAAATTTGAACGATAGAACATACAATCGCAAGTTCACAAATTTACACATAGTGTGAAAACCAAAAAGCGTAAAGTGAAACTTAGTTTACCTATGTTTAACCTCAAATTAAAATATAAATTTGAATTTTAGTGTAAAGTAACAGTAAAAATTATATTTTTAAATACTAGCATTTTAGAGAGTAATGATGTTTATTATGTTGGATGTTTTTTGTATTAGGAACCTTATTTCACTTGCTTTAGAGATGGCGAAACCCAAAGAATTCTCCTGGTATTAGTATACTCTTTCTGCTCGTCAATCTCACAATTTCGGAATTTTATTCGGAGATCCATCTCGATACTTAATATAGCGGCAGTAAAAAAAAAAAGTAACATGGCCTACCTGTTCCAAAATGTTTAGTTGATCTGAATGGCACATGACGAATCTTATCTGGCGGTACTCACATACTTATCGCACCTCAAGCTATAATAACTCATAATGTAATAGAGATTTACAGTTTTGTAAGTGTTCCCTGAAATTGGCTCCACCTGCAAGAACATCATCCAAATCAACTGCCACTGTGCAGACCTCTTGAATATAACCCAGGCGCACTTCACCCATGCGAGATATGTCCTTGCACCATTTAAGTCACAAAGTCAACTAACTTGCAGTCAGTTATTCAATTACTGGTTATTTGCTTTCCATGGATTGACAAATCGGGCTCCAAAAGATGGCAGAAAAGCCAAATTCAGATAACTAGCTTCCATTATATAATGCAAATTCCACACATGGCAAGTCCAACCCAAATAAATTAACCAGACGAAATCAGGCTCAGGAGTTTATTTTATTTTCAAATGCAAAAAGTATGCAATACTTTTTGAAGGAACAGCAAAAATAAATCTACAATGTAATTGTATGGATAATCTTATAATGCTTTAAACAGATACAAAAAGGTTACCTGAGATCAAGATGAAATGGTAAAACAAATTCTAAATTCCTTATTGCAAATTAAAATGTGGGCTAAATCAATCTACTACCTGAGATTAAATGTGAAGTTCATAGCTAGCTGACTGCTGTAATTTAGTTAAGGAAAGCATTGCAACTTAGCTGCCATTTTGTGAATTATAAAGATCCGATTTAAAAATAAATATGCGAGCGAATTTACAAAATAATGTACAGCAATAGAAAAGTGTTTACAAAGGCAAAAAAACTACAATGCTCGAGATCTACACCCATCATAACATCAAATCAAAACACAAGTATATCGTGCAACAGTAATCAAGGCAAATGGTGTAGAGATAATAATTATAATGATAATCCACAGAGGTTTCATTAATAATTTAAGCATCCCCCAGAATCTAAAAAATGCTCAAATTATGTCTAAGCTAGCTTAAATCATATTGCCACATGCTGGCTGAAATAATATCAAACACCAAAACAATAATGTGAAATGAAGATGAAGATTTGAAGTGAGCACACAGTTAAACAAATCTGTCAAAACCTTACAAGAAAACATTGAACACGAGCCAGTGCTCCAAAATAAGATATAAGCTTGAGCTTGAGTTGAAGCCAACCATACCCTGGTAAGATTTCCTAAAATAGATGAAAATCAATTTACTCAACTCAAAATTAATTTTAAAATCATTATTTTAATTATAAATATTATGACTGGTAAAAAAAATAAATCAATAGAATAAATATTAAAAAGAGTGGGAAGTACGAGAAAATATGGAAACAACCTGAGTTCAATTCCTAACGAAGGCATTCAAACATCTACGCCTTTTCTTCCGTGGGCTTGGCATGTAGTCAGAATCAATCGTGCAGCAACCAAAACCATCATCTATCTGAAGTTCGATGAATACATTTAAATCTATAAGCAAAGGAAAACATTGCACTGGAGTAGAATACCAACCCATGCAGCTCCAATGATGATCTCCATTTCCTTCAATAATTCGGTATGATTCACTTCCTGAGGCGGAGGATCCTATAGCAACATGAAAATAGATCAATTAAATTTTTAAAAAATGTTTACAAAGAAATCAATGTGTCACAATTTCCAATATTAATCCTTTCATTTAAAACTAAAAAACTCACCACAACATCCTGTGACCACTTAAGGAGATGAGGATGGAGGCTCCTTAAATTTTCCAACAAGTATCTTTTGACGGCCTTATTTGTACCTTCATGGCAGATTTAAAAAGAAAACTCTATTAAAAAAAAATTAATTCCTCTAAATCAGATGAAAAAGTTGAGCACACCAACCTAAAGCAGCATTGCGTATGTGGTAGGCTACCTGCCAATTGACGGACCTGAAGGAGGGGAATGTGTACTTGGGAGCTGTTGCTAGTTTCTCTTCTAAATCATAAATCCTGCACAGACAAGTTTGACATGCATCTATGAATAATTGTAATGTAGATATAATGCGTAGATAACACAAATTTCTGTAAAGGTTATGCACTAACAATTCTGTTGTGTTTACAGTACTTAGGACAAAAGATAAGACTGACCAAAACAGTAGTCATAACAAAAACAGATACAAAACCTGAGCTGCATCTCTACATTGAAAGAATTCAAAAAGTTTCCTCCAAACACAAGACTATCTACAGGAGTGAGGACAGCATGAATCCAACCACTGGGAATAAAGACAGTTTCACCTTGCCTGATATGAACCCTGTAAATAATTAAAATAAATTTAAAAAATAGTTTATATTGAACATGACACCATATAAATTAACTCATATTCAAATTAAATAAATCAACTGCAATGCGCTACATCAGTTTGGTTCTACAGTTGGAAAAAATGGCTAAGCAAATAAGTAAATTAAAAAGTCTAAGTTAACAACAATGACTACTGACTCATAGCAATGGTCAACACAATCACCAAAATATTTATAAGGCTGTGTCTCATCTTTCATCCAGATTTTAAACTTTTCAAGATTTTCTGAAGTTGGCTTGATGAGATAAAATTTCTTTTCGCCCTTAATTATAAAAACTTAGGTTAATTATAAAAAAATTCTAAAAATTTGGCTTACATCAGGCACCATCTTTTACTTTTGCATCAAAATGTTTAAAAGCCATCAGCATCATCAAGTTGTGAAATAGTCACAAATTTAAATTATACATTAACAAAAATTGATTTATCAACAAAGTTATTTATCTTGTAGATAAAACAATGTCTTACTCTTATGACATGGTACCAGACAGAAGAGCCACTGAAATCTATGTGGAAATCAGTGTAACTTCCAGCCATGCTTATGAGGCAGTATTTTTGAACTTGGGGCATGTTCTGCTCATCTAACTTCCAGAATTTTGAGATCCAACTCATCTCCAGCACCAAATCAGGTGGATCGACAAAACTGTTCAAACTTCAAATCATAATTATCGTTATGATTGGATACTTTGTGAAAATCATTGCTGTTAAAACACATGACAGGAATTAAAGATAACTGGTAATCATCAACTGAAAAAGTTAAATCACTGACAACTCAGAGGACATGCTCTAAGTAAAGATCAATAAGATCAAGACAACTAACAAAAATGAAAGTGCACTGAGACATGAAATGACGAAATGAAAATATAATAAAAATTATGGTTGTCAAACAACAAGTGACATTAGCAATAATTAATAATACTAATAATAACATGTATGTTTATAAAGTGCCATAAGCATCATGACATTTGTAGTGGAGATATCTTTAGCATTAAGTTATAAAATGGAAAATTATTAGTAAACCGTGTGCTGCTGAATTCAAGGCTCAACATGTTGATGGCTTTAGGTCTTTCATCCCTCGAAAGATATTCCACCAATTCCCTAAGATACATCACCTCTTCTTTTTGCCTGGAAACATCAATCACAATGAGTTCCTTCAAGGGGCCTGCAAATGTTTTTAGTATTTATCAATTCATAATTCACTTTTAATCTTTTGCATTATAAATTTCGTCACCAACTCACAAAGCTTAAGTCGAATTTGAATGACCTATATATTGGACATTTGACTACATTCTAGCATGAATTTGAACCCATAAAATGCTCATTATATAAAGTAAAGATATATTGTAAAGATTGAATTCAGCATATTAAATATCAGAGAATTTTGTTTTCCAAATGAGCTATCGCCTTGTCACACTAACCTATATTTTCCAAAAGGTCTTTGTAGGAAAAGTCCTGGTTTGGAACTTTTAGTCTGAGTCCATCAGAAGAATGGACCAAGATTGGGGTTTCAAAACCATGAGTCTCGATGTACCCTAAATTGGCATCCTTACCAGCTAGTCTTACGATTGGAATGTCATCAGCACTTTAAAATAATTATTAAAAATTATATTACCTGCCAAGTAACCAAAATAAAAGATGAATTACAATCATGTGTGATCAATGACTCAAGATCTATAAAATCTATGTATGTCTTCAATGACCAAAAGTTTGAACCAATATGTCCATTATAGGCCGTCATCAATGATCATCTCAGAAACAAAACTTATTGATCTTTAGTTTGTATTACAATCAACTCCTCCCATGTACAAAATGTTATTGATGGTAAAAATTATGTGAGAAAATAAGGAACTTTGAAAATAACTTGATTTCAGAATCTATTTTTAATAAAATTAAACCTTAGAAATGTTTTCTTTTTAAATTTTTCCAAAAAATCCTTAGAACCAATTCTTCTGGGCTCCTAATCATGAAAAGTTTTCTTATTAGAATGTTATCCAGAAATTAAGAAAAACAGAATATTCCATTGCATAAAGCAGAAATACCTCTGATACATCTTTCAAAAATTCCAAATGGTCTGTCATAACTGCCATAAAAGTACAAATGAAATATTTTACTAGTGTTTATGGGAAATTAAAATAATCAAAATGAAATTCACTTTTGGTTTCTTTATTGTATTTTCTTTCACAATTAGAGCAATAAAACACTTCAATGTCAAGTGGTGGATCAGAAACAATGCCCAAGCAGCTGTACAGAGTTAGGATTAGGTTTTGACAAAATTCTAGCACTAAATTTACTCTAAGGTAAAATCTAAACGATGCAAAACGATTGCTTTACAAAGAAAAAATAAATTTGATTTGAGTAAAGCTGTGGCATATAATTATTCTAAAAAAAAGAAAATGACATACTATAAATGGAACTGGTATCGACAAAAAGAGCATTCAATTGCTGGAAATGCCTGCTTCGACAAGCACGTTGGGCACTTTTTTCTCATAATATTTCCTCCCCTTCTACCCTCCATTATTTTAGAGGGCCAAACGCGCCCAAACTAGCGCCCACACTTCCCCAGCAACAGACCGTTAGATATATCGAGTCAAACAATAACAACCTGGAAAAGTTTAAAAACGAACTTTTTACGTTAACAGAGTATATTTTTCATGAAGATTAGATATTTATGAAACAATTATTTAAAACTCTAGTAAAAAAAAAACATTACAATATCATTGGCGCAATGGCACACTGTGTTACGCAAAATAATTTATGAAAACTGGGAAAACCAAGTCTGACAACCTTTCAACTATTCAAAGTGCAAATTTGAAGAAATATTCAAAACAAATACGAAATGTAAGATCTCTCAAGAACGAAACGTGACTTAGCGAGTACAAGTCTGAGGACTGACAAAGTCGGGCAGAAACCCAGAATCTGTTTAGGCTATACATTGACGTTATAAAATAGGCGTAAACTCAATAAAATAATAAACCTTGACTTCAATATTAATTTGATGAAAATTTTGTAACACAGAAATCCTTGAACGTGATATAATTTATACAAATTGTTATTACCTTAGGTTGGGGCAAAAAGTAAAATATTTTGGAATTCAGATCTCAGAGAATTATATTAAAGTGAATAGATTATCAAAATAAATTTTTTAAGTAGATCATCATTTTCTAGAAAGTGATTTATAACAATTATCCGAATTATCTTGTATTGTAAGTCTGAGGGGTCTCTTTAGAAATCGGCTAGTAACAATTGTGCGGAAGCTAATTTAAAATTTAAAAAATGTTGTGTATGTCAACATTTCATAACTATTATTTATAGTGGTTAAAAAGATCTAGATCTATGTAATAACCACCCTTTTTAGTTCTAATAACCAAATTTACTTAAGTATATCTTAAATTTATGTATCGCTTCTGAAATGGATGATGTCTTTATCTAGTTTATTCCATACGGAAACTACCCTCGCGCTTAAATATTTATTTTTTAAGTTTACGGAGCCTTCCCATATAACCAACAACCGTTCCTTTTTATTTTCGCACTTCAACGCCGCCATATAAACAACGATCCACTATCGTTACTACATTACATCCCTCCCCTTTTTGGAAAACCTAGTCAAATATTAGTTCACAACATAGTCTGCAAAGCGGGCAGGCAGTTTATGTTCACGCTTGGAGCGGCGTACAACGTTCTGATCTGTTGTGTGTGATTGGTTGTTTCACAATGACCGTGTCACCCACGCTGATTGATGAAGGTTTGACATAGGACTTGTTGTCAGCGTAGTCCTTCATCTTCGACTTCATGAGAGCATCTCGCTCACGAAATTTTCTATCAATTTTGTATCAGTGACTGTAGATGATTCTGTTGATGGTAGAGTTGTTTTGAAGGGACGTCCAAACAGCATTGTCGCAGGAGGACGACCAGTTGTGCTGTGAGGCGTGGCACGATACTGACGAAGAAAGATGTTCAGTTCTTGATGCCAATTCTTGTGTTCGAGTTGCGCTGTCTTGATAACCTTCTTTACTGTCTTCACAAATCGTTCGACCTCACCATTGGCACGCGGCCATAGCGGAGTTATCTTTCGATGCTTGAAACCCATATATTCAGCAAAACGGGTGAATTCAAAACCATTGAAGGGGGTTCCATTATCCGACTTCAGAATGTCACACGAACCAAATTCGGATAGGATGCGATCAAGTTTTGGTATCACGCTGGCTGCTACGGTTGACTGAACAATTTCAACCACAGGAAATCGTGAATAGTCATCAATGACCACGAGGAGGTAGTCACCAGTTGTTAACTGAGCAAAATCAATACTCAATTCACTCCAGGGTGATGACGGTAGTTGGGTCATTTGTAGTGGTTCACGAAGCGGGGTTGCGACGGCGATTTGGCAGGCAATGCATGCTTTGACGCGTTCTTCCACCAAACGGTCGATCCCAGGAAACCAGACTTTTTCCCTAATCAAAGCTTTGGTTTTGACAATGCCTTGATGTCCTTGATGTGCGAGATTGACTGCACGTTCCCTCAGTGACTCTGGAATAACTATGCGGCTATTGCGTAGTAGTATATTGTCTCCACTGACACACAGTTCAGCACGCATTCTAGCGAACGTGTCAAACTCGTTAGTGTTTATGTTAGCGATGTGTGACCAATCGTTTGTACGGATCGCATCGATGACAGCGAGCAGTGTCTTGTCTTTGACGGTCGCAGTGGCAATTTCAATGCGAGTCATAGCTTTCGGTACTGCATGACCCACGAGGTAGTTGACGTACTCTTCGGCGATTTGTTCTTCACGACTCGATCGGTCACTTGACAAAGTTGGATGTCGTGAAAGATAGTCGGCTGGATTGTCATGACCTGGTCTGTAGATGATGGTTGTCTCATATGGTTGAAGGCGTAGTGCCCAACGCTCGATGCGTGCTGGCGGCTTGCATTTTGGATTGTTGTACAGACTGACTAATGGCTTGTGATCAGTATGAATGGTCACTGGCTTGCCATGGATGTATATATGAAAATGTTCACAAGACCAAACGACTGCGAGTGCTTCTCGTTCTGTCTGTGAGTATCGTTGTTCGACATCAGTCAACGATCTACTGGCGTAAGCGATGATATGTTCTTCGTTGTTATTTCCACGTTGAATCAAGATGGCGCCGAGTCCGACTGGACTAGCATCAGTGTGTATTTCTGTTTGCTTGTCAGAGTCAAAATACGACATTACTGGAGCATTGCATAGTTTCTGTTTGAGTTGTGCGAGTGCAGATTCTTGCTCATTGGTCCACTGCCATGGTGTGTCCTGTCGTGTTAGTCTACGTAGTGGCTCGGAAACTGTAGCATAGTTTGGTATGAAACGAGCACAATAATTAGTCATACCGAGTAGACTGCGGACTTCAGATGCATTGGTTGGCATGTTCATATTAACAATTGACTGAATCTTCTTCGGGTCTGCCATGATGCCACGTTCAGTGAATACGTTACCAAAGAATTCGAGAGTGCGCTTCGCATAGACGCATTTCTGCTTGTTAAGAGTTAGCCCTTTTTCTCTCAGACGTTGAAACACGGCACGCAGATTGTTGAACATCTCCTGCTCGGTTCTACCGTACACAAGAATGTCGTCACTAATGTTTATTGCGCCCGTTAATCCACTGAGTGTCTCACGGATTGCATTCTGGAAGATCTCTGCAGCACATGAAATACCGAAATTGAGACGTTTGTATCGACGCAGACCAACATGCGTGGAGAATGTTGTAATGTAACGTGATTCAGGTGCAAGTTCAAGCTGATTATATCCTTGATTTAAATCCAATTTTGAGAAAACTGTTGCCCCATTTAGATCACTGATCAGTTCATTTATAGTAGGCGTAATGTGTCTTTCACGTTTGATTGCTGTGTTAGCTTGGCGCATATCTACACGTACACGTTTTTGGCCAGTTTCACTCTTAGGTTTGGGTACGACGACGACTGGACTCACCCACGGAGTAGCTCCTTCGGTCATTTCGATGATGTCGAGCTCTTCGTCATGCTTGAGTTGATCTTCTAACTGTTGACGAACATGGAATGACACCCGACGATGAGGCTGCGCGACTGGTTGTACGGCGTTGTCGATGTGTAGTTTGACTTGGAAGTCCTTCAGCTTACCGACACCACGAAATAAATCAGCATATTCTGTGACGAGTTCATTGACGATCTGATCGGTGGATGTCGTACGTTCACCAATCGGTTTCACGACGTGCAGTAGGTGTAGTGCTTGAGATACTTCCCAGCTTAGGAGAGAACCTTCCTTGCTATCAATGACGTAGAACAGCGTGTCTGACTTTCTGTCTTTATATCTAACCACAGCACGAAAAGTCCCTAGCACCTTGAGAGGGCTTTGCGAACAGTATGCAAATACTTGTTTGTAGTTGCTGTGCAGCTGAGGTACAGGTTTAATTTTAGAAAAATCGAGTTGGCTCATGATGCTTACACTTGCTCCTGAGTCTGCGATGACATCGATTGTAGTGTTGTTTACATTCACTAAGAAATGTGGTAGATTTCTTTTGGTGTCCAATCGATTTGAATGAACGCTCAGTGCATACACATAACGACTCTGCTCAGATGAATGTTCACTGTTGTCAGATGAACTTCCGTTGCTGTCGGCATTGACACGGCGAACACGATGGTATTTGCCATGACGGGTTTTCGGCAGTCGGCTTTGCGGTCTATCATGTGAGATGTTGTCGCGATGTCGCTGATGTGGCGGCTGTTGTGATGCACCATCTTTCGAACGACACTGTGACGCAAAATGATTTGGCTTCTTGCACGAATTGCAGTACTTGCCATGCGCCGGACACGATGTCTTTCCACCCTCGTGTGGCCATGTGCCACCACAGTTGTGACACTTCATGTCAGCTGTTTTCTTGGAATTGTTGCAAATCTGCTTATTGCGATTCAGACTCAGTTTGTTAACATGCTCATTCTCCATACTCTTTGCTTGGATATCGGAGAGTTCTAAACTACGACCAACATCTATGAGTTTAGTGAGAGTCATGTCAGGTTCGCATAAGGCTTTACGGCGTAGTGTACTTGATAAACAACCTTGGATGATTTGAGATTTTATCTCACGATCAACATTGTCGAAAGAGCATGAGGTTGCCAGTTGTTTCAAACGGGTGTAGTAGGCTGTTAGTGGTTCATCTGTTTGTTGTTTAGATTGTCGAAACGTGTAGATCTGGTATTCGATGTTTTGCTTTGGTGTGAAAAACTTGTTGAGAGCAGTGACAGCCTTTTCGAACGGATCCTCTCCCTCTGCAGCTTCGGCATCTGGAAGAGTATCAAGGATGTCGTTGACTTCCTCACCCGCGTAGTGGAGTAGGAGAGCTCTTTGACGTTTGCGATCAACAATATTTACGGCCACCATCAGGTTGCGAAAGCGAGAAACCCACTTTGTCCATCGAACTCCTGCTGAGTCGTGTGAATAGACTACAAACGACGGAAACGTTGGTAGTGCTTCAGCCATGGATTAGATAATGGTGTTATCGATAGTAGCTTTCGATGACTTCGATAACGCTCGGAGGCCAGACAACAGCGTCTATCCGAAATGAACAAACTTCCGATTTTTGTCGATAAAAATTGGTGCAAACTATTTGCGAAGGTCCGTTTCGAAATTCTCGTCGCCAATGTGATGTTCTATCGTTTTATTTGTTCGTAAAAACCAACAACCGTTCCTTTTTATTTTCGCACTTCAACGCCGCCATATAAACAACGATCCACTATCGTTACTACATTACACCCTCTAGTAGAAGCACTTTTTGTAAAACTCGAAAAACTGCATAGGCAAAAGGCCCTCCCTTCCCGATAAGACTTGGAAGGCCTCGATGATTTCCCAAATGTTGCTAACTGTCTTGTGATTAATCAGATGCACTTTTTTCTAATTTGATCCAGAAGAACCCGATTTTCCGATTAAGAAGTTGTAGCTTGATTTGATCGCTGGAACAAACAATTCAAAAGTATTCAAAATATTATCCTATTTTTGAAACTCGAGCTTCATGGACTGAAATTGTTATATGCAGCTGGTTCTTTTGAACCCATCGATTGAAAATCAGCAGCCATCATTATTTTTAATGTCTCCATGTGGTTTCATTTTAAATTACAAACTTCTAGGTATCATAAATAGTAAAAAAAGCTCTTATATATACGACAAATTAGGATAATGTAACGTAACTTAATGTAAGTAACATTAATAATTACATTTTATTAATATTAGATGTTAATTAATAACAGCAGTGTCGGATTTACCCCAGGCTCCGGTATAGCAATGCGGTGGTGGAGGCCCAGAGGTGCAGAGGCGTAGCCTGGGTGTTTTGCGCCAGGGAACAAACTATAGAATTGGCGCCCTTTTCCATGTCTATATATTTAATCTTACTGTATTACTAAATTTGAAATTGTAATAAAAATCAAATTTTAATGGCACAAGGCATCCATTTAAAAGTGAAAAACCATTCTACAAATAGTAGCGCATCAGTCACCCAATCAGTCAGTCTAAGATGATTTACATGCATAGTAGTCTAATAGTGTTTAAAATAGATTTATTTTTCTTGATTTAACAGTTGCAAACTGATCAATAACGTCACTAAAGTCTGTTTTCTCAAGCGTTTCTCTTTCTATACTAAGAAGAGCAAGATCACTGAGACGATCCTGTCCCATTGATGCACGCAGATATGACAAAATAAGTTTCAATTTGCTGAATGACCGTTCACAGCTTGCAATTGAAACCGCTATTGCTAACAAAATTTGTAGTGAAATTCGAAAATTCGGAAATACGTTGCTTCCATGAAGCACAATAAAACTGAAGTGTTAAACCAGGCTAACACTTGACTTTTAATAGAACGTACAATCGGTATAACTCATAAACGGATTGACGACAATGAAAAGCATCAGCGCGGTAAAAACTCGGAGAATGTAAACAAAACATCCTTCGTAGGGATGTACAGTCACTACAGTGAGCTCCTCCCTGGGAAGACGGAGTCAGTAGTAGATGTGATCCCGGTGATGATTGAAACGAACACATCTTCCTGATCTTGTGCGTGGGGGTTCAGGTGGGTTATTGGGAGAATTTGTGATGGATGCAGGAGCTGTCTGGTCAACAAGCGTCCCTGGCGTCGTCATCGGCATCTTGGCAAGTTTGACACGATCCAGTGAAACACAACTGGTGGATCCATCGGGAAGTTCTATCTTGACAATATGTTGCTTGGTATCAAGGACTTTGTAAGGACCCTGGTATGGAGCCTCTAAAGGTTGTCGAACTCTATCTATCCGCAACCAGACATATTGTCCAGGTTGCAAGGTAACTGACTGTGGGCGGATGGTTCGACCATGGTGTATACCTTCAGAGAGAGTTGTAAAGTCCAGTTGACGCATGTGCTTGTGGAGTTGCTGGATTGCTTCAAACTGTTCCTTAGTAGAAGGATTCGCTTTGTGAAAGAAGACATGTGGCATCAAGATGTCTGAGCCTGTCATGGCTGTAAACGGTGAATACCCATGTTCAGTCGGTAAAGCTCTCAATGCTAAGCAAACTATTGGAAGTGCTATGAGCCATTCTTCATTTCGAGACACAAGTGCTGTCTTGAGTGTTCTATGGAAACGCTCGATCATCCCATTGGACTGAGGGTGATAAGCAGTGGTGCGTAATCGATGAAAACCAATAGAATGGGACAAAGCATTGAAGAGACTGCTTTCAAACTGTCGTCCTTGATCTGTGGTGAGGCACAATGGTACTCCAAATCTACTAATCCAGTGGGTTAAAAATGCCTCAGCAACTGTGGTAGCTGTGATTGAGGCTACGGGAACACATTCAAACCAACGCGTTGCTCTGTCGATGAGTGTCACAACATATTGCATCTCTGAGGTGTAATGAGAACCAAGTGTTTTTGAAGGTTTCAGAGGTCCTACTATGTCCATGTGAACTGTTTGAAATCGATCATTGAATGGATACATGGGTTGTTCTGGGATACTCTTGTTGTGACGATTGACCTTGGCTTTCTGACAGTCTAAGCAGTTGTTGACCCATTGTTTGATGTCCCCTTTCATTTTAGGCCAATAATACCTTGATGCAATCAAATTAGTAGATCCTCGTATACCTGGATGTGCCAGATTGTGAAGGTGCCTAAACACTGATTGTCGTTGTGCTAAGGGAACATATGGACGGGGATAAATTGAGCTGTTTTCACAAAGAATTGTCAAGTCCGCCGAGAGTTGATGGGATGTGAGAGCATCCTTGCACTTTTGTATTTCCGGATCTTCAGTCTGTGCTTTGGCAATACTCGCTAGATCTGGGTGTTCAAGTTGCAGTGCAGTGACTGGCCTGGAAAGTGCATCTGCTACTATGTTTTCAGCTCCTCTGATGTGATGTATTTCAGTCACATATTCAGAGATGATGGAGAGACGTCGTTGTTGCATGTGGGTCTTCTGGTCCCTGTTGGACTGAAAAGCTTGGCAGATGGGTTTGTGGTCTGTAAATAAATGGAGTTCCCTGCCTTCAACGATGTGCTTGAAATGGAGGACAGCCAAGTATGCTGCCAAAAGCTCTTTGTCAAATGCAGAGTATATTGATTCTGTTTTAGAAAGTCTCTTGGAATAAAAAGCAATTGGCTGTGGCATGCCCAAAACAACCTGATGAAGTGCCGCACCGATGGCTACCGAAGATGCATCAGTCACTAGGTGGTATAGGTTACTAGACTTGCTAATGTAATGAAGATTGGCCGCATCTGCTAGAGATGATTTTACATCTTCAAAAGCTTTGCACTGAGAGGTTTCCCACGTCAATTGATGGTTACGTTGATTTGTACTTCCCAAAAGAGTATACAAGGGGGCAGATATCTGGGCAAAATGAGGGATGAATGATCTATAATATCCAATCATGCCAATAAAACGTCGTAAACCTGTATAGTCTTTCGGTTTAGGAAAATCGATGATGGCTCGTGTGTTATCTTCAGGTGGTGATATTCCAGTCGAAGATAGTCTATGGCCTAGAAACACAACAGAGCTCTGGGCAAACATACATTTACTGACGTTGATCCGGAGGTTGTTTTCCTCCAGCCGCTGAAAGACAGTTCTGAGGTGCTGTATATGCTCATGCTCATTGTTTGAGGCTACCAAAATATCGTCAATATACACACAAACAAACGGCAAGTCTTGAAAAGTTGCATCCATGAATCTTTGGAATGTTTGAGTTGCATTTCTGAGGCCGAATGGCATGCGAGTAAATTCAAACAAACCAAAAGGAGTTGTAACGGCTGTCTTTGGAATATCATCTGGATGAATGGGGATATTGTAATATGCCTTCACCAAATCTAATTTACTGAATACTGAACTGCCACTGAGTCGGCTTGTCACATCAGAAATTCTTGGCAGAGGATATCTGTCAGGTTTTGTGACACTGTTGAGTTTCCGATAATCTCCACAGGGCCGCCATTGGTTGTCCTTTTTGGGGACCATGTGTAGTGGGCTGGAATAAGAACTGCAAGATTGTCGAACAATCCCAGCCTTTAACAGCATTGCGAATTCTTGCTTAGCGGCCTCAAATTTGTCAGGTGGGAGTTGTCGAAAACGGGAACAGATTGGCTTGTTTGATGTTAGTTCAATTGTATGCTGTGCTGACAATGAAGGTGAACGGAGGTCTATCTGCCAAGGGCCAACCAGAGCAGTGTGACGTTCTATTAATGCCTTGATGAGTGGGGGGGTGTCAGGTGGACAGTCGAATACAGGGGCAATAATCTCCCCAACCGTTGTTATCATTGCTGTGGAGAGTGACGTCTTCATGTCCAGAAGTTGGCGGTTGCGACAGTCAACAAGTAGATGGTGATGAATGAAGAAATCAGCCCCTAATATTGGTTGTGTGGTGACTGCCACTATGAACGTCCAGGTGAATTCTCTTCGGAGGTCTTGACTGCTTATCGTTAGTGTAACTTCTCCATGGATCTCGAGAGGCATACCGTTGGCTGTGTTCAACTTGACGTTTGTCGCTCTGACTGGAACTGAAATGTTTGATAACACTTTTGGGGGAATGATCGATACCGCTGATCCGGTGTCGACTAGAAACTTGAATTGATGACGTATGGTTTTAGCTGTTGTGGAAAATGCGACATAAAATGTGGGGCCGCCTTCGATGGTCGCAACCGAAGCAGAGCCTTCTAGTTTACCAACTGGCTTGTGAGACACCGGAGAAGCATTTCTAGACTGGGCAACTCGAGCGCCACGCTTGTCAGGCCAAACGCACCAGGGTCGGCAGGATTTAGCCTCAGGACCAAAATAAATGTGTGCACGACAAACTTTTGGTGGTTGACCTGGAGTGAATGGCTCCACTGTTCTGTTGGTTCCTATGGTTCTTTTGATTGCATCAAAATCCAGTTTTGGTTTCTGGATTGTCTGTGTGTGTTGAACTGATGTCATGGTAATCAACTCGTCTGCCAATTTCCCAACCTCTTCCAAAGACAAATTCTTCTGTGCTGCAATGACGAGGGCCAAATTGGCAGGCAACAATTTTTGGAACTTGTGGCGAACCATGTCTTCAGGTGCACCAACTTGTTGTGCTAGCTTTCTCATTGCTACCAAATGTTGCGAAGGCCTGCCTGTTAGCGGATTTTGTTGCAGGAACTGGTCAAAGAGCTCCACTTTGTTGGGCATGGTTTGCTCAAGCACTGCACTCTTCAGGCGGTCGTAATCCATGGCCTCGACAGTGTCATCATCAAGGCTCATTACCACAGACCCTGGTAGGGCTGCCAATGTGTGATAAAACGGTAAAACCGTTCGAGACGGACGCACACATTTTAATGAGATGCTAAGAAAAAATAAAGCTCCACCCCCAAACAAATTAAACTCCGCCTAAAATGAGTAAAAGTGAATCTTTTATCCGCAATATATATTAAGTCATTTACATAGAAGTCTCTAATAAAGTTTTATTATAATTTTGGAAATACTTGACGTCTGACATTAGCAATCGAGTGTTTAAAGTTTACGCTTTGCCTAACCCTAACCCTACCCTAACCCCTAACCCTACCATATCCCCTAATCCTAACCCTACCATATCCCCTAATCCTAACCCTACCCTAACCCCTAACCCTACCCTATCCCCTAATCCTAACCATAACCCTACCCTAACACTTGAGCGGATCTAATCGGAGCCTAAATATGCGGACCGTTTTCCCTAAAAAGAGATATACCTAAAAATATTACGGATCAAAGATTTACTTTTACTCATTTTAGGCGGAGCTTAATTTGTTTTGGGTGGAGCTTCATTAAAGTAGAGCATCTCATTAAAATGTGTGCGTCCGTCTCGAACGGTTTTACCTGATAAAACCTTGTTGAGCTAACCGTGATGTTGGAAAGAGTAAATTGTGCTTCCATTATTCTGAACCAAGCCGATGCCTCGGCTGGGTTGAAAACAATCGGTTTGATAGAAATTGAAGCTGCTTGCGATTCCATTTTAGAGTTTGTGTTCAGAGTTGGGGTCACCAATGAAGTGTTAAACCAGGCTAACACTTGACTTTTAATCGAACGTACAATCGGTATAACTCATAAACGGATTGACGACAATGAAAAGCATCAGCGCGGTAAAAACTCGGAGAATGTAAACAAAACATCCTTCGTAGGGATGTACAGTCACTACAAAACCAAGGAGATCCAAAGGGGTTTCTGGTAGAGTTTCAGTTCGCTTTCTCAGCAGCATTCTGCAGTCCCCAATTTCGGTGAAGAGTTCGTAGCCATTAATGTCCATGTCGTAGAAAGTTGCAAAATCTGCACAACTTCGACGAATTTAATCTTCATCTGTGTCAGATGTCAGAAGAATCTTAACGTCCAGCAGAAATCCAAATTTTGTGTTCAGGTCTTTGAGTCTTGAAAAACGTGTTGACATCTCCTGTTGAAGACGATCGAACACATTCTTCACAACACGCATTACTTCCTCTTCTGATGAGAGTCCTGCATCTCTTGCCAGTTCTCCAGGCATTCTCCTACGTCGCCTAATTCTTCTTTCTACCGGAATATCCCATGCTGTGCATTTTGTTCTGGCGTTTTCGACCGCAGCCAGGCTCAAATCATCATGAAGCTTGATAAATTCTTGCTCCAAAGATTCAATATCAGTCGCAGCTTCCTTGAAATTTATGGTAGGATCTTGTAGGCGCTTCTGTGCACGATCAATTTTTCCAAGAACGACATTCCAGAAGTGTAATAAAACTATGAAATTAAAATTCAATATACAGCCCAGTAACTGCTGTGCACCACTTCTAGTTTCAGGTGTCATAGTGGAGTCTTCCGATAATTTCTCTAGCAATCCAACTAGTTCATCCAGTCCTTCATGGATAGCTTTAAAAGCTTCAGATCGTGCACTCCAGCGTGTTTCAGACTCTCTTTTACTGTTATGGGAAGAGCTCTTTTTAATTCTTCCCAACGAATTGTTGAATGAGAGAAAAACGAATATATGCTTTCAAGTGTTCCAAAAAAAGTTACGACAACAGGATCTTGCTTAGCTGAATACACACCTGCTAAATTTAAGCTGTGGTTGTCACAGTTGACGAACAGTGCTCTAGGATTTCTGTCACATATTCGTTGTTGAAGGCCAGATATATGCCCAGTCATCACCGAAGCATTGTCATAACATTGAGCTCGACAGTCGGCTAGAGGTATCTCATCAGAATTCAGTCTCTCGACGATGACTTTCTCTAGGCTTGCAGCATCTTTTGAATATATCTCGATATAACCTAAAAATGATTCTTTGATTTTTAATACAAACTATTATTTGAAGCTATCATATAATCAACGGTAATTTCAGTTAAAACTAAAAATATAATAACTTTCTTTTGGCAGTTGGCGGCCACCGGCCCAGTCCAAGCCTGGTGGGGGCGCTCTCTGCAGTGCAACTTTGCGTTAGCCTGATACCAATGGGAGTATTGTTTTGACGTTTTCACGCTTTCACGAATGTTGCTTATCTTTGTCTATATTAGAACAATCACAACCAGTCTCTGATAAAAAGTTTTAATATACCTTAATAGAGTGTAATCCGCTTTAAACCACAATAAGTTCGTCAACAACACTCTAGTATTACAGTAGTAGCCACTGCAGAGGGCATGCAGAATCCGTATCCTGACTGGCAGCAGTGGTGGTGGGCTCACTGAGTTCACTGAGCTGGCAGCAGCATCAACCAGGTCTGGATGGCAGACGTATCAGACGATGGCTCATATCTGCCCTGCTCCAGCCGCCGCTGTTGGCTAGCTTGTGAGTGTGACCTGTTTTACCAATGTCGCCAAAATTAGGTAACCCTCATTTTGGCGCCCCTGTATCTTGTCGCCCGGGGACATATGTACCCCCTTGCCCCCCCTAGCTACGCCTCTGCAGAGGTGTCTGCACTATTGCCATTATAAAAGCAACACAAAGTGTTTTTGGCCAGAGACGGAGTTAAGGGGCTTCGGTGCTAAATGAAAAACTGATAATTTCGCGCCTCCTTAATTAATCTGGTATCCAAGTTTGATAATTTGGTGCCCTGCCCCACCTAACATTGTCAATTTGGCGCCCCTAGACTAGGGGCAGTTGTCTTCAGCAGTTGAAAATTGTCAATTTTGGTTTGCTTGGAGGGGGCGCAGAGGCGTAGCTAAAGGGGGGGAGGGTACATATGTCCCCGGGCGCCAAGATACAGGGGCGCCAAAATGAGGCTTAATGCATCAATTCGACATGATCGTCTCAGTGATCTTGCTCTTCTTAGTATAGAAAGAGAAACGCTTGAGAAAACAGACTTTGATGACGTTATTGATCAGTTTGCAACTGTTAAAGCAAGAAAAATAAATCTATTTTAGACAGTATTAGACTACTATGCATGTAAATCATCTTAGACTGTGACTGATTGGGTGAACGTTTTTTCACTTTTAAATAGATGCCTTGTGCCATTAAAATTTGAATAAAATTTTTATTTCAATTTCAAATTTAGTGTAATACAGTAAGATTAAATATATAGACATGGAAAAGGGCGCCAATTCTATAGTTTGCCCCCGGGCGCAAAATACCCAGGCTACGCCTCTGAGTTCCGCTTTATTAAGTACCTATTTAGATCTGATGCAAAATGTTTGTCACTAATCTAGTATTTAAATCATTTTAGTTATTAATAAATATTAGCTTAACGAGTAAATGACATCAAAAACAATTTAATAAATGTCAACATTACATCAAAAATTATTTCTGCAATATTCAGTCTTATCGGTAAATATTATAGCTGGCGTACCTGGCTATAACAGGCGGTCTTACCTATTTAATACTGATACGTGATCACTTTAAGTTGAATTGTTACTACCGATATAAAATGCATGATATAAGTTTTCTAGTTGTTAGAGCCATCACCTCTACGCCAGATCCACCCTTGGTCAGTGTCAGACCCTCTAGCTCGGTCAATCCCAGTGCATTTTACAAATTTATACTTAAGAGGAAGTCTCACTCGGGATGAGCAGTAGCGTACCGAGGGGGGGGGGGAATTTTGAGGGGATGCTCATTGTCAGGATCAATTTGCTAAAATTTGGGAGCTAAGGAAGAGAGCAATAAGATTCAATAAAGGTATAATTAATCAAGCTTTTTATTTTTTACAAGCAAGAAAAGGCGAAGTTTGTTTAAAATTGCTCAACGATTTGAAAGTGTGATTGCCAAGAGCAAATAATGAGCTTACCAAGGAAGTCTGATTATGTCGACAGTGAAAATCAAAATCTTAAAGATCTAATCAAAAACTGGTGTTACCATTCCCGAGGAGTAGCAAGAAACTTTCATGTTTAGTGTTTTAATTTTTTCCCAGTAGTCTTCACAACAAGCCCAATAGCAGTTTGCAGTTTTAAAAAAATTTTAAATATATATTTATATATATCTGCTAGTGCCTTCAATCTTGAACACTGAAGAACATTTAAAATACTCCTGCATTTTTAACAAATTGTAATTCGGGCATCATAGTAAAACTGTCATGCCTGAAACAGCCAGAAAGCTCAGTGTAAGTTGTGCAGCCCTTAAACACCTTTATGTTTGAATAATGACACGAATAACATTAAGATCTGCCTAAAAATTTATCAAGAAGCTGTGTCCATATTCTCAAAGCATCCTGATAAAATTACCATCTCTAAGTGATACACATCAGACATTGAGAAGATTTAGATCTTTAGAAAGAAAATCTGATATAGATTCCATGATTATCATAAAAAACTATTTTAATCACCCACTCCTCTTTTGAACTTAAAACCTAATTAAAAATCATTTTATGAATAATTTAAAAGTTCCTGAATTACTTAACAAAAATTGCTTGTCCAAAGTCACAAGACAGAAAAGTGCAACTTTGATCAGAACTGCTCGGGCTTGTTGAAAGCAGAGAAAACTTCATTAAGCTGTTGAGTGACTCTAATGAAAGTAGTTCTCTTGCTCAACTCCTTAAGCCTTGAAGCTCCGACATATGTGCAAGTTGAACGCACTCCACCCAAAATGTCAGTTACTGTCTTTTCTATTGGTCCTCTATATTCAATTTCAACTGTTTTGCCTTCAGAAGCCCTGCAGAATCATTAATATGAGGATAATCAAACCTGAACATGGGGCTGAGAAAAGAATCTTAAACCTATAATCAAGAAGGTCTTTATTCTCTGAATATTTTGCCATGGCAGTGCCAGAGGCCATGCCATAAAACTGTTTGAATTTTCTCCCATTTTTAACTATTAGCTCTCCACCGGACTCATCATGGCCTGCAAACATTCCACCAAGCATCACAAAATCTGCTCCAGCTCCAAAAGCTTTAGAAACATCACCGGGACAAGTGCAACCTCCATCCTGAAATACAAACATAAATATGCTAACATTGTTGGCCGATATCTACAAACATTCTAAAAACAATATGTTACTGCCTTTAAACCTCAGATGCCTATTATGCTGTGCATCAAGTACCACATTTTGAAACAGTGAAATCAATAAATACTAATTATTTTCATTATCACCACTATACCATCACATAATAAGACCTCAATTTGCCTTTTATTTTCTGAATACATCAAGGGAAACCCATCCTGTTGATGATCAGGAATGTTATGTGACAACTTTAGTTCCATAGAGCCAAAGATGGATTAATGTGATGTCTAAGTATTGAACAATATCTTGTCTTACTGAAATAATATGACCACCCAATCCGTGAGCAGCGTCTGCACATTCAAGAACAGCACTCAGCTGAGGATATCCAACTCCAGTTTTTTTTCTTGTTGTGCAAACAGATCCTGGACCAATTCCAATTTTGATGATGTCTGCTCCAGCCAATAAGAGCTCCTCCACCATCTCTCCAGTCACAACATTGCCAGCCTTTAAATCAAATTTTATGATCCATTTTTTAAAAAGTAAATAAATACTTAAAATTTCATGAAATCAACCATTATTGTGTGGTTTGGAAACTCATCTCTAACAGTCTTGACAAACTTCACAAAGTGTTCAGAGTATCCATTGGCAACATCAAGACATATATAAGAGATTCCAGGTATGGCATTAATTATTTCCTTCAATTTAGTGAAATCAGCCTCCTTCATTCCTGAGCTTACAGCTACATACTGAAACACAAGAGCTTAAATAACTTTATAATTGAACCAATGTTTTAACTTCAAAGTTTTGCAATGAAAATTAGTAACATGTCAAAAATCAGTTTAAGCACTAAACCTGTAATATTTCAGAATTGTTAGCAGCAAAATCTTTCCATGCCTCCACTGAATAATGTTTATGAACTGCTGTGAAGAGTCTATTCTGTAATCAAATGATTTCAACATCTTTACTTTCATTCCCTATGAGAGCTTGTACTTGCCTATATTACAGTTCTTATTTTCCTAACGTTCATTACAATTTTTATTACAGATGAAATATGAATTTCAAATGATGACACTAAAATAAACTACAAATTAAAAAAATACAAGCCTTTGCCAGAACTTTAGCAACTTCAAATGTTCCAACAGTATCCATATTTGAAGCCATGACTGGCACCCCTTCATAGGACTTTTGTGAATTTCTAAACTTATAGACTCTAGTCAAGTCAACCTAAATGTCAAAATGTCAAATTATTGAAATTTTAGGCCCAATCCATTAACATGATTCAATTTCTATTTCAGGGAAAAAAATGCTATAAAATTAGCTTAATAATAAAACTACATTTTCTGCAAAAAAATCGATTAAACAACAGCTTAGCCAACAATATGATCGACAATATTGAGAAACCAAATCTACCTAGCAAATTCTAGTTACCTTATTACTTCACAACTTACATCAGCTCTACTGGCGATCGTACTTCTTTTAGGACGAAAGAGCACATCTTTAAAATCCAACTTTACTTCTTCCAAAAGCGGCATTTCAAGCAGACAGAAAACTCCTAACCTTCCGAGCAACGAGATAGTGATGGTAGAACAACGCTACGGCGCTATCAGTGTTGCTCTACAGCTTGGCGGGTCAATAGGCTCATTTACAGATGTTTTTTTTTGTTTTTTCAAGTTGTTTGTCGAATCCGCTTCAAACTCGATTTCATAATAATCCGGATTAATAAATTTGCAATTGGGATCAATTCCGTAGCTTCCGGAGCCTAGGATGAACTCCGAAACTACCTTTACATTAATAACGTTGTGGTTGGATAACTTTTGTCAATTCTACAGAGATTTCCTGGGTCATGAATAGAGAAGTCATTTGGGCTGGAGGAGAGGAGCAAGGGTCTCCCCTTGATCACATGCAAGAAAAAGGTCATCTCCTCAAGACGTACGAGGGTTTGCTCCTTCGGAAAAAGCTGAAATGACGTCCCTGGTCATGAAGTGAAAGTAAGGTTAGAGATAAGGAGAGTGAGACGGCTTTTGCACATTAGTTTATCAGCAATCAAGAAACATTCCTTTGCTTCAAACCAGTCAAATACCCAAATATCCTTCACCAACATTTATTATAATATCAACTTGCCTTTTCAAACTATGAATGTAAAAATTAATTTAAGGCACAATTTCTAATCACATGTGTAATTAACGTGAATGTATGATTCAAGTAAAAAGTTTAAGCACATGAGGTCATGTTTACATATAACATTCAACAAAACTTATAAATGCCTCCAGAACAACATAACTGATGGGCATTCAAACAATACCCAACTTTGGAAATTCAACTATAATTTTGACTAAGACATTAAAAATTAAAAAAATTGACTTACCACCAGCAAGTTTCACAATTCAAAATTATTTCAGATACATTCTATTCTTAAAGCAGAAATTATTTGTCATAATTAATACTAATGCCGCCAAAGCATTCGAAAAGCCATTGATGCAAACAATAAGTTAACATAATGCATTCAAATCTCTGACATGTGTGACTAGAAATCTGATGAATTGGTAGTAAAAAACTGAGCTCATCCAAACGATTAATGCACAATCAACTTTTAGGAGCAATTCTAAAACATGATTGTACTTAGAAACAATTTCAATATAAAAATTGCAAGAATACCATATATTCATGAAAATAAGGTCATCAAATGAAGGATACATGATGTGCAAGGCTTTCATGAAACACATAATTAGAACCTATGAGGTGGATGTAAACACATTGGGTGCAAACTCTAGAATTCACACTAAAAGGGAAGAATGTAATTTCTTCAACTATATAAGTAAATTTCATTTTAAGCATATTTAAAAGCATATTTAAGTAGTTCAACAAGAAATCCACACTTTGGCCTCTTTATGACTGGTTTTGTGTGGTGTGACAATTTCTGCACATGATGTCATCACCAACATGAAAGCATCTTTCCTCTGTGCCTATAGATGAGCCACATATCTACAACAGAATGATGCCTTTTTAGAAGTTAACAAATTGGCTTCAGATGGGTTTTGATGAGTCATACTTGCTAACAGAACAAGTTATTCAGGTGATTTAAACATAATTTGTGATTGTAAAAGGCAGGAGATGTTAGTGCAATTACAAAAGAGTGAAAGTAAGACATATTTAAGCAATTAACCTAAATACATTCATTGGAGCTAAAACAGCCTGAAAGTTCAGCCATAAAATATGTAATTGTGTCTCAAAATCAATTAAAGACATTTAAAAATATTTTGAACTTTATGCTATGCTATTACTTTTGAAGTCAATGCAAAATTACAACTCTCCTCACTGATGAATACACTGCAGGCCAGTAAAAGTCATTGTACATTAAGACAAGAAGCATTAGCTATTAAGTTAAAAAACATTTTATGTAAAAGATTAGAGAAATTGCAATTGCAAAATAACTGAAATGGCTTTTCTTGCAAAACCTATACAAATAATTATTGTAATTTATTTATTACATTAATTACTATTATTCAACAGAATAGTGAACAGAATTGTGAGAAAATTAATTTAATAATTTTATTAAGATGAAGGTCTTGATATTTTCCTAAACTCACTTTTGAGGATTATTTTCAGTGTGTTGCATAACATATAAAAATAAATGAGGGCTTTACAAATAAGTAGCATTGAAATCATTACTGAAGAAGTAATTTCCAAGAAGCATTCAAAAATACAGACTAACCTGACACTTGAGACATTCAAAGTGGTAATATTTTCCTTTCACCAGCACCCTCACCAGCTCATTTTCTCCCTGGAAAATGAATGAAATTCTTAACATAACTCCATGTCCTGTTGCTCAAAGAAATACATTCTTTCCACGCATTCCAGAAGATAGTTGTTGCCACACTTGGAGAAAAAGTTATGAAATGCGTAGAATCAATTGCATGTCAACAACAAAAAACTTTCCCTTGGGAGTCAGTAATTCAGATGTTTCATATTTGTGATAAACACCTTATGAATTGCAAATGCTATTTTAACACAACTCACATTGGGAGGCATTATTATCTTTTCACAAATGTGGCATTTGCATGAATGTGCCCTGCAACAAAGAAAGTTTTAACTTTATTTAAATGCAAACCTGATCAGATTTTTTAAAAGTTTTTCATGTCACTAAAATCATAAAAAAACATTTTGTACAGAATGAAATTGAGGCCCCATAACAAAAATAATATATCTATTGAAGACATTTTTCAGCTGTAGCAAGTTATTCTTAATAAAACCCAAGAAAAAAAAGCACAACGTTACTTTCTGAAAGTCTCAAAATGCGAATGTAAACATAAGCAGAATCTCACTGATAATAGTCTTCAATGCAAAAGATTCGATCATTGGCATCAACAGCAAAGGCATCATTTTCGAGGCTTTTCGAGCACTGACAGCACACAAAGCATGATGGATGGTATGTTCGACCAATCGCTTGTAGGACCTGCCAATTTCTAACTTTTCAATTCAAATCCTTAGCCATAGGTTTTTTTATAGCATTTTTTTAAATATTAAAACAAAAAATATAATGCAAGAAAGAAAGGAATTCTCTAGGACATGCAAGTTGTAAACCATGACAAATTAAAATTTGACAATGTAGGGCAATATTCAGCTTGTTTCTTAATTACCTCTAACCTAATTGATTACATAATCATAAAGGAAAAGCAATTGTGTGAGCCTAAAGTTCAGATGATAAGAATGATCTCATTCCAGGTTCTGATATTTGAGAAAACTTTGTAGCATCCCTAAAGAACAGATGCCAAAACAAAGATAGAATTCTCCTAAATATAATCCCTATTGAAATGAACTGAAAATTCTTTTAAACATTAAGTCCCACTGAGATGTACTAACAAGCTGCACCTACATAAGACAGTTCAAAAGATACATATTACCTAGGTATTTAGAAAGAAAACAAGAATTCCTTTAAAAAAATAATAAATCATTTGGATGATCTTCAAATATGTTGAAGTATGTGAAATATACAACTTATAAAGAAAAGAAGGGCATTTAAAAATCAATTTAAATCTTAGAAATAAAACTAATTAATCCTCTGTTTCTTAGAAAGTATTAGTTAAAAATTTAAATTTCTGATCGCAGGTAATAATAATTGGCAAGGGTAACTATTATTCACTAAGGGATAATTCTAATTTCCTTTTTCCTACAAAACATTAATTATTACTAGAATTTTTGCATTAAAATTACTTACAAGTTTGTTATTTATATTGGAATGATTGTAAAGTCTAAAAATTTAAGATTTGGCAACAGGCAGGAGTATTATGTTTTCTCTTACAAAATACCCATTTATTATAAGTAATTTAGCAAACATGTGAGAGGAACCAACCACATCGGCAACGCAACTCCCACATGCATGACAGCTTCCAGCTATTCTGCGATACCCCGCTTTCTGAAGAAAAATAAAATTTCAATCACGAAACATCCTATAATTACAAAAATATGGCAAATGAGGTATAATAACCATAAAATCATCATCACAATAGATGGTCCCTTGAATATCAAAAAAGGATTTGCCTTTCAGCAACTTGCCTGAAATGTGAAATAAACAAAACATATTATCAAAATAAAAGGAAATCTTATGACAGAGAATGGAAGAGAAACACTAACTGCAAAGAAAGCATTGGAAACAAGCAACATGATAGAGTTTTCCCATGGCTTGACATGCATCAGATGTCACATCCTTATTGCACTTTGCACATAGTCCTGATTTAAATGAATAATATTTATCTAATATTCATGTGCATGATGCATTTATAACAAAATCCACCTACGTAAATAAATTACTAGAAAATCATTTTAGTAATGAGTGAAGTTACTGCTGCTCTAATCTAATAAAAACTAAATCTAGGAATAAATGCAAAAGATGCTATTAATAAATGCAATAAAGAGTTAAAGGTCTATTAAAAACCTATTAATATGCATATATGCTGATGAAGCATTTACCACTTATAGGTAACCAAAGCAATTTTAACTTCACTAACCAAAATTCTGATCTCCCTTCAATTCTTCCGCTTCATCGGACACTTCGGACTTGCTCTCCTCAACGGCATCCGACCTCTTTTCATGAACTTCGTTGGCCTCTTTCAAAATATCTGGTTTCTTTTTCTGAGGTTCGGCATCCACAGGAATTCCTTTGTTCTCAGGTACTTGTGAAATTTTGATTTCCTCCTGAGCCAAAGATCTCAAATCATTGGCTGGTGTAGTGGCATGCATAACTTCAGGCAAAGATTCTTAAAAATAATTAGATCATTCACATACATTGCATTGTCTTCAGGTTGAGCGTTAGGAATTTGAATTTACTTTTTTTATGTTTGAAATATCTAAATTATCAAACCATTAGCAATAGGAGTGGGTATGGCTGGCTTGATAGGCTGGGGAGGAATTATGGTCTTGGCGGGCAGATTTCTGGAAGCACTGGCAGATCTCATCTCATCCTCAAGTTGCTTTGTCAGAGCAGCTAATTTCTGCTCAGCATCAGATGGTGTAGCCCTGTGCGTGATTATAGGGATTGAAATTCCTCTTGGCCTCACTGAAACTTGAACTGGCAATGGAGGCTGTTGAGAATTCTTGTTGTCAGCATTTTTAGATACAAGGTTTATGGGTATCTTGTACACCACCGATGGCTTTGAAGGTTTGTTTGACTTTGAATCACGACCTTCAATCTTGATCGGTATATTGTGGACCTGGGATTTCTGGTTGCCATCTCTCATAACAGTCACTTTGGATACGTGGAGGTTTTCAGGATTACTGGCCGATCTCAACTTGGAGTCAAAAAATGAGGGTGGTGCATGCTCATTAAACCTGTCAAACAATGACAGTCTGGTTCCCCCCTCGCCAAACAATGGCGATGAAATTAAAAACGATCGCTGACCAAAAGGTGATACGGCTCGAAGAGAGGGGAATTTAGTTTCCAGCACCGAAACATTGCTGGCAGAATTACTCCTTGGTGAAGACAATGTCCTCGTGGTAGTGGTGGTGCCACCTGGTGAAGCATTTACCACAACACTTTCGGTACTTTGAGACCGAGGATGATGGATGACAACATGGTACGGACCTCCACCATGTCTTTCAGAATGAGTTGGCAGAGGAGGTGGGTTAATAACAAGTCTTGTACCTTCTGAATCTTTGCTGACTGGAGAATCACTAGATGAAGTAATACTAAACCCTGAAGGTCCAAACTTTTGTTGATGTTGCCTCAGCAAAGATTTAAGTCTTGCTGAGTTGTCAAAGAGACTGATTGGATCAGTCAGGTCACTAAAACTTGAGGGCAAAGAAGATCCCCTGGGAGATATTGATCTCAGGCTGTCGCCAGTACCAGAAGGACCTGCCTGTCGTTTCATTTCGACATTCACAATCCCACCTTCGGGGCGTCTCGTAATGTTGATATAGTTGACCGTAGGTGATTTTGATTCTTCGTGCATTTTCCAGCCTCCAGAACTATCTTTATCCATGTTACTTTGTTACAACTGTAAGAACTGTAACTCAATAGTTAAGTCGTTATTGCGACTTTGAATCTTATTTTCGATAGTTCGCAAATATTGTTAATAATTCTAGGAATCACCCTCTGGAAACAGATTTATTTTGTACATAACCGCATTAGTTATCAAGCGTTCGTCCAGTCACTAGAGTATATTCACAGTTCAAAATTTAATGTTTTTATACCAAATAAACCACATTTATTTTTGAGACAGCACCGACACAACAGCTCGTACCTCGCTGCGCAACTCTGTTATAGCATCCCTACTTCTGCGGACCTGCTGTAACAGAAAACAAAACAATTCAAAAGTAAATCCTTGTATAAAAATAAATGACAATGAAATGATTTCAAACTCAATCCTATATAAATAAAAAAATTAAATACCAACATGAAGCTTTCACAAATAATGCCTTTGATAGTAAAATGTAAAATGAATTGAAAACTTGCGAACTTTAAAAATTACAAGATGACCGATTCAAAACCTTACAATTGGCACAATCACGTTTTAAAGATGCTCGTCTTACACAAATGATATAGTAAATCATATTTGATGAGTTAAACGTTCAGCTCACCGCTCCTCGAACACTAAAATTCTACTTTTATCCTTTTTCATTTGATTAAGCTCATTTTATCTTCATTGGACTAATATATTAATCAATCGCACAACTTTAATTAGATTAAAGTAAAATTAAGACGAAAAAATACCATAGGAAAACAGTCAAGAATTTGGCAATGGAGCCAGGGACATGGGGGTTGGCAACTGAATTTTGGCAAGAATAAAATGAAAAGATCATCTCCTCAAGTTCTGCAAAGGTTGGCCCCAACCCCCAACCCCCTTGGAAAAAAAGCTGAAATGACGCAAAAAGATCAAATTGCGCCCGTAATCTTTGGAATTATATTCGCATAACTGGAGGAGATGAAGATCATCTTTTCTTTGCGTTTCTTCATCTTCCCCCAATGACGTCCCTGTCTGTAGACAGTGGCGCAGCCAGCGAAAAATGCTGGAGGGGGGCTCAAGTTTAGAAAACGGACGAAAGCCCGACGCAGTGGAAAAATTTTCTAAACTGTTCAAATCAAAACTACCAATTATAATTAATAAAGAATTAAAGATAGAACAGATTATTATTATTATGAGTTTAACTATCTTCTGTCTGCAGTCTTATTTTGTATCTTTAATAATTTATAAATGAGTTTGACTATCTTCTGTCTCAAAGTTTCAAACCAGTTAAATCCCCTTACCCCCACCAAAAAAAAAACTCATCGGATTTGGACAAATTGCAGGGTCTCTCTTATTAGGCCTGGGCAAGCCCCCCCCCCCCCCCCCCCCCCCTAGATACGCCACTGTCTGTAGATAATCTGGAAGATGCACCTCTTTTAAGGGCAGGCTGGCATTAGAGCGTCCGGTGCTTATTTACAGAGATGGGTTCTAACTATTTAAAAAAATAAAAAATGATAAAAAAGCAGTTAGTAACTATTTTTTAACTACTTTTTATATAAGTAGTTAGTAACTACTCCTTAACTACTTGCAAGAAATGGCGGTAGTAAGTAAAATGGTGATAAGCAAAAGTTGAAATCTTTATTTGTTTGATTATAGTCCGTTGCATGACTAAGATGATTTGGACTAAAAGTTAAAATCAAAGAAACCAAGCTTATAAAGTGATGTACCAAATTGAAAATTGAAATTTTTTTTTTGTTCATTTTATTTTAAAATGTTATTAAAAGCAATTAACTACTAGTAGTTAACTACTACTTTTTTATATATGTGTATATATATGTAGTTAATAACTACTTTAAATTAGTTAACTACTAGTAGTTAGTAGTTAACTAATTTAAAGTAGTTATTAACTACTTTTTTAAAAGTAACTACTAGTAGTTAACTAATTTAAAGTAGTTATTAACTACTTTTTTAAAAGTAACTACTAGTAGTTACTTTTTAAGAAGAAGTTATTAACTACTAGCAGTCAACTAATTTAATAACTTAAAAAAAATACTTTTTAAAAAGTAATTATTAACCACTTCTTAACTACTAGTAGTCAACTACTTATAGTTAGTAATTACCCATCTCTGCTTATTTGCATTTTAGTCAGATTCATAATACATATCGTTTCTTTTAAATAACTAAAACTAATAAACAAGTGGAAGTCATCTTAGTTATGCAACGGACCTTAACCAAATAAATAAATAAATAAATGGCAATAGCCCCTCATCGGTTATTTCGATCCTCAGAACTAATCGCCGACTTTGAAGTGAAAACGCCGACTTCCCATTTTGAAGTGAAACCGCCAAATTCCCACGGGTTGGGGTTTTGAGTATTTATCTATAAAATTGTAGAAATAATTTTGTTAATTGTTCTCAAGTGTAATAATAAGTTAGGTGATGATGATTATTATAAAATAAAACTTTTTTTTATCATACTTAATTTTTTTTTAAATAGCCTAATAATGACCATCACAAGCAGTGTGGTCACTATTCGGGTCTTCAACAAATTCAATCGTTTAGTATTTTGCGGAATTGCACGGGTATCATCAATGATTGGCATATCGTTAACTTTCTTAAACTGAATCCGCAGATATCCGAAATTCATTGACAAACCCGCTCTCCTCAAAACTCTGTCGCGTCCTCTTTCCATAAACGTCGCTGGAACCCTTTTTCCTTCTTCTACAACCCTAGGTGTTATTTTTGATTCGCACCTCACCTTCCTGCAATCATCTCACCTGGGCACATCCGTTCGCTACTATCCATCGGCACTTCTGCCCTTGAACATAGCCTCGTTCTCTCGCGTCTAGACCATTGTAATTCCTTTATTTATGATACATCTGCCTTTAAAATACATTTCTTACAACCAGTGATGGGCAAATCCTCAAATCGAATCTCAATGGTCAAATCTCAAATCATTTGTAAAATGATTCAAATCTATATAGAATCTCAAAATTCCAAATCAAATCCCAAATGCCCAAATCCAAAATCCAAAATCGAATCAAATCTTCCAAAATTTACTGCTGCCGTAGCTTCTCAAATTTATCAAATAAAATAATTGTAGAAATAATTTCGTTAATTGTTCTCTAACTGTGTTGTGGAGCACTCAAAAGTTCTTTCGACGGGTGAAGTGGCTTCGAGATGAAATTTTTGGATCGTCAATAATTGTGTAAATTACTGACACACAACAGAAAGTATTTCAATTGAGAATTTACTGAGCAATCGAGGGGCCGGAGCGAGTTGAGAAAGCTGACCACTGGAGTGATGAGAGAATCCAATGATTGCAGGGCTGTAGCAATGTGTGTGCTATGCGATGACCGAATGAACTACTGAACGATTCATGTTTTAAGAGAAACAGGTGTTGGTTCAGAGCACATTTTCCAACTCGGAGTCTGGAAATAAAGACCTCCTTTTTCATTGAGGCACATTGGAACTTGCTCTTAGTCGACACAAGTTTCTCTATGGTCTTGTAATGCTGGCTTCGCGGGTCTTCGTCCCATCTGGCTTGCCACTGTTGGATGATGTTGCGGGCCACGGACCTTTTGACATCCTTGACAGACGCTGGGATCCAGCGGTCTATCTGATCCCGTGCAGATGCTTTTGCCAGAGCATCGGCCTTCTTATTGCCAGGGATTCCAACGTGAGCAGGAACCCAGAACTTTTTCTGCCGCTCTTCTGGATATCTGAAATTAGAAACTGGGTTTTCTTAATGTCAGTAGCATCATTATTGCAATCCTTTAGTGCCTCTAAAGCACTAAGCGAATCGCTCAGAACAACTATATCGAAGGTCTCCCCCTGATAGGAGTCCTTCACGTGAATCAGACAGTCCTCAATGGCTGTGACATATGTCTATGTTTATATTTTGTTCGATTAGAGATTTTTTGTTAGGCGTGTGCATGTGGTCGCCATCTTGTGTTCTGAACGGTTTTGATTAGCTGTTATTGACATTGTGATTAAACCGTCAAAGACTGAAATAACGAAAACGTTACATGGCGCAGTCGACGAAAGATTCTATTTTCAATAGATCTTATACTCTTCGATTCGATACGGCGAACCTCGCCGAAGAATGGCGATTGTTTATTCAAATATTCAATATACATTTGACGGCCTCGGACTCTCTGGACAAGCCTGAGAGCATCAAGATAGCCATGCTCCTCAGCTACTTAGGACCTGATGCTTTTCCAATCTTCAACGCATTCACGTTTGACAAAAACTCGGATGCTAACAATTTGGAAAAAGTGATCAAGAAGTTTGAAGCATATTGCACGCCGAAGTTAAACTCGATCACGGAGAGGGTCGCTTTTTGGCAGTTATCACAGCTGCCGGATGAACCGATTGACGCATTTGTTACCAAACTGAAGAACCAAGCAAAGTCATGTGAGTTCGGAGACCAAGTGGAGTCTATGATGAGAGACAGGATCGTACTCGGATGTGCGGATCGCTCGCTCCTTGAAAGATTCCTTCAAGACGACAAACTCTCGAAAGAGCAGTTAGCATCTGCAGAGCATCGAAGTCATGCAAAGCCCAGGTTAAGAGTATTACTGGCGACGACTCAGCGGTGCTAGCTATAAAGTGCGCAAAACCACTCACCACCAATCTCCAAGCATTGGATGTAAAGCAGTGTGGAAACTGTGGAGGAAAGCATCCACCAAGGAAGTGCCCAGCGTACGGCAAGCAGTGCTTGTCCTGCGGCAAACAGAACCATTACGCCAGATGTTGTAGAAATACCAAGACGACGCCAAGACAGAGATCCACATATCGTTCGAGACAGAGTCCATCTCCTGTCCATGAAGTGCAATCATTTTTCGTGTCAATGTGCAAGCTTGGAAATGTTCAACAAACATCGTGGTGGAAAGAACTCCTCGTGGGTAAAACCAAGCTTAGGTGCAAATTAGACACAGGTGCAGAGGTGAACATTTTATCACAAAATGTTCTCAGACACATGAAAGATCGTCCACCTCTTCGCACTACAAAAGCTGTACTCACTTCATTTAGTAACGACAAGGTAAACCCAGCGGGATTGGTCACCATTCTCATCCAACATCGTGGAAGAAGTATTCCGACCGATTTTTTCGTGGTCAACCGCCAAGTACCTACAATCTTGGGCCTGCCAAGTTGTCTGGAGCTGAACCTGATAAGCAGGATTGACAGCGTGACACAGATGGCATCAAAAAAGGCTCATGAAGGAAGAACAGACGCTCATATAGGTCTTCTGCAATACCGTACCTCTCCAATCACTGGAAGTACCTTCAGTCCAGCCCAGCTTCTTATGAGTAGAGCTCTTCGAATTAAACTGCCAGCTTCTAAGTCTCTGCTGATGCCCCAAGCGCTTAATGGCCAGAAACAACTAAAAAACTTGCAGAAAAAGCAGAAGATGTACTACGACAGAGGAGCTCGTAGCCTACCAGAACTGCAGCCAGGAGAAACAGTTAGAATACGTCATCAAGGCCAGTGGATTCTAGGACAAGTGGACAACAAGCATGACGCCCCTCGATCGTACATCGTGACTACAGAGTCGGGTGGAAAACTCAGGAGAAATCGGCGTCATCTCATAGCCACAGAGGAATCTCCTCCAGTCATTTCAGTTCAAACGGACGAGCCCATAGAGGTCAATGAAAACAACCAAGAACCGACTGAAGCACCTTCAGTACACCCCACTGATTCTACTATGACTGAATACCGGACTAGGTCAGGAAGGATCTCCAAACCTCCAGTCCGTTTTGCAGATCTCTGAAGGAAGGAGTTCCATCATCATCAGATCAATGAAGTGACACTAGTTGTATAAGGGGAGATGTGACATATGTCTATGTTTATATTTTGTTCGATTAGAGATCTTTTGTTAGGCGTGTGCATGTGGTCGCCACCTTGTGTTCTGAACTGTTTTGATTAGCTGTTATTGACATTGTAATTAAACCGTTAAAGACCCAATCAATTGAGATCTGAATTTTCCCGTACCACCTTCAAAAAATTCTCCATATGTTGCAAAGGTCCACTCTTGTTCTCCTCTCTGCCGTCGTCCCTTGTTTCTCTAAACAGTTCCTCACTATTTAAATCCCATCTTAAAAAACACATTCTATCCACCTGTTGAACCTGTTATCCACATTTCCACCTTATCATTCATTTTATTATCCTGGTTTTTTCCTCGTTGATTACATCGCTTATTCATTATTCCGATTATTCATCGTCTCTCAGTTGTTGCCATTAATTTTCACCTGTCGTTACCATTAGAAATTTATATATATGCAAAGACCCTTTCAAACGCCCCTTTAAATTTGTCAAATTGAAACAACCTATCCCCTAGACGGGAATTAATTCCCTTGGGATAGTTCATTAATGAATTTGTGAATCTTTTTTTTGGTGTGATTTTTTTTTGGCTATTTGAATATAGTTTTTTGAAAATAAACGAATTCAAACCTGAAAAAAAAAAGACTGAAATAACGAAAACGTTACAATGGCTGCTAGTTCGACAGAACTTATTGACTTGATGTCCTGAGGCTTAAGTTCACATTTTTCTTCGAGATGTGGATCTCTATTCCTGCCTTGTTGTCCGTCGTCTTCGAGGCATCCTTATAACAAAGGAGACTTCCCTGGAGATCCCATATCTTCTCCATTGCTACCAGCTTCCTCAGAGGGTCGTCGGATGCGAAGGAGAGATTCGAGGTGTCAATCACCGGTTTCCTCAGTCTCCAAGGAGAAAATGTGGGAGTTTCCTCTTCGATAGCTCCTAGGATGTCTGCCGGAAGGAGAGACTCGACTTTCTCGTACGGGGTTGTCTCCCTTCGTTTCTTCATCTTGAAGTGGAGCCTAGCTTGAGACTTAGACTTTTTGCCGTCTGAAATGAAGTATTTAGAATGAATCAGTTAAATCTAATTTCGAGCAACAGTATTCCCAACATTTATAGAGACATCTGGAGACATCTCGATAAGCCTCAAAACATTTAACATAGATTTGCAAACATTTGTGACATTTAAAATTTATTTATTTATTGGCGTTATTAATGTTATTTTTTAGATAACTTAATATTATTTTTAAAGTACTATGTTATTAATATGTATTGGAAAACACTTACTTTTAATCAATTTTAATCACTTTAGGTGGAGCTAACTTTGTTTATTGGGTGGAGCTATTTCTCTTATTTTTCATCTCATTAAGGCTGTGTGCAGCTCGGACGGTTGTACCCATTTCTGCAAATTAGCAGTAGGAAACTTTTACTTCGAAAGGTGAACGGTTGAAGTTGTTAATTTGTTGGAAAATTACCCGTAGCTTATAAGTTTCGCATACTTAACGCAACTTAACTGAAAGGTTACATGTGAAAGTAAAACAAAAGCTATGCCTAAGGCAGCTTTTAAAGTTTTACAAATTTCCTCTTACAACTCGGAGATAATTTCAAAAATGCCTCCAACAAAAAATATTTCAAGTTCTTAATTTTTAATGTAATGCCTTTACAAACACATAGTTGTGTTTTAACTTTTAATTTTATTAACTGCAATGTTTAAAGTTATTTGATGTTTAAGTTTCTTGTTCAAAATTATGGTTAAAGCGTAGAGCCTATGCTCTGAATTATTAGTTATGAATCCATGATTCAGTTGCTCGACTATGGCGAAAAACTATGAAAAGAACCCCATTTGTGAACTTTTTGATGTCGTTGATAAAGAACAACTACCACATCCACGTTTTGTCTTCTCATACGATAGTAAGATCAAGAAACACCACTGCACAGTTCATCTGATAAAACTAAATGTGACAGGTTATTTAATCCCATTAGAGCTCTTCCCATTGACCTTGTAACTTTCAAAGGAGACTACTTTTAAAAATTTAATAAAATTTGTACACTTTATACCATTTATTTCTTAACAATACTTTTATGTATCATAAATCTTAGTTATTGTTAAATAACTATCTTTTCACTGAAGAGCTAATCGCTTTTATAGCTTCAGGTGATTCAAAAAAAATTGCCAAAAAGCAAGCTTGCAAACAAATCTTGGAAAAATTAAGGGTTAGAAAATTGACTGAATAGACATAAATAATTTATTGTGATAATTTATAGTATATTTGTCAGTACTGCTTTTACACCATAAAATTGATACTCTTGAAATAAGCTCCTGGTGCTTTCGACAGGACAATCCGAACAAGGCTCTAAAGAATAACATCAATCTGAGTTTACTGAAACCTAGTTACATCCCTGCAAAGTCCTACTTAAAAATGGTGGACGATCTTGCTTGGCTGCACAAGTTTGATGTTTCTCATGTCGATGTGCAGTCAACAAAAGGCAATCAATTTCTTTTCATTTTAGAAACTTGTTTAAACTTTACTAGCTTTTTGCAACCTTTACCCTTGTGAAATAAGTGCTGTGCTTAAGGAATGGTGTTTTGTGGTGCCATATCAATGGAATTCTTCATTCTGAGAATTGTTTGAAACGTTGTGCTAAGCCATGAGCATTTTTAGAAGAATTTAGGCAGAATTTCACTTTTTGTGAATAACATGTTATTGTAATTTTTCTACAGGTTTACATCAGTGCCAACTGCAGATTTCCACTCACCCTGCCCTGGTTATCCTAGGAAGTGGAGTGACGAAAGACGAAGCCCTTGCTAAGGCCCTAACCAATGCAATATTTGAATTGAATGTTATGATGCGTCAATAATAAAACAATGAAACGGTAAAACCGTCCGAGCTGCACACAGCCTTAATGAGATGAAAAATAAAGGAGATAACTCCAGCCCATAAACAAAATTAGCTCCACCTAAAGTGATTAAAATTGATTAAAAGTAAGTGTTTTCCAATACATATTGATAATATAGTACTTTAAAAATAATATTAAGTTATTTAAAAAATAACATTAATAACGCCAATAAATAAATAATTTCTAAATGTTACAAATGTTTGCAAATCTATGTTAAATGTTTTGAGGTTTATCGAGATGTCTCTATGAAAGTTGGGAATACTGTTGCTCAAAATTATTCAATGTAAATAAGAAACCTAACTACAGCCTCACTACAAATCCGAGTTATTATTCATAATGCATCTTTGGAAAGGATGCTCCAAAAATAACATTTAGCTTTATTTCATATAAGTGACTCGGTAATCGTAATGAATCGTTCATTCCGTCATCGCATAGCACACACGTTGCTACAGCCCTGCAATCATTGGATTCTCTCATCACTCCAGTGGTCAGCTTTCTCAACTCGCTTCTGTCCTCGATTGCTCAGTAAATTCTCAATTAAAATACTTTCTGTTGTGTGTCAGTCATTTACACAATTATTGACGATCCAAAAATTTCATCTCGAAGCCACTTCACCTGTCGAAAGAACACAACACAGTTAGAGAACAATTAACAAAATTATTTCTACAATTATTTTATTTGATAAATAAAAACTCAACACCCTGTGAGAAGATATGGGGATGAAATTCGTAATAACAATAATATTGCCATGTGCATATCGTCAGAAAGACTTTGTGTTTTCGTTGTCCCTTGAAGTCCTAAAGAGATGAGTCTTCAGGTGACGCTTGAAGAGCTCCAGAGATGGGTGGGCTCTTACGAGGGGAGGCATAAGAGAAGCCTCTGCTGACTAGTGATGACCTATTGATTGGTTGAAGATGAATGGTGGATGATCATGTGTTTGGCGGCGACCTATAAAGTGATGGAGATAAAGTGGGCTGGATGTCACTAGAGTGTGATGTGTCATGAGGGCGATTTTGAAGGTGATACGATATGAATCGGCAACCAGTGCAATTGTTTCAGGCAGTCCGTACTATTAGGGGTGAGGTTGAGAACAACAAGCTTGTTAAACTTACTTTGGACACGTTGTAAAAAATGTATTTTAAAGGCAGATGTATCATAAAGAAGGGAATTACAATGGTCTAGACGAGAGAGAACGAGACTATGTTCAAGGGCAGAAGTGCCGATGGATAGTAGCGAACGGATGTGCCCAGGTGAGTGATTGCAGGAAGGTGAGGTGCGAATCAAAAATAACACCTAGGGTTGTAGAAGAAGGAAAAAGGGTTCCAGCGACGTTTATGGAAAGAGGACGCGACAGAGTTTTGAGGAGAGCGGGTTTGTCAATGAATTTCGGATATCTGCGGATTCAGTTTAAGAAAGTTAACGATATGCCAATCATTGATGATACCCGTGCAATTCCGCAAAATACTAAACGATTGAATTTGTTGAAGACCCGAATAGTGACCACACTGCTTGTGATGGTCATTATTAGGCTATTTAAAAAAAAATTAAGTATGATAAAAAAAAGTTTTATTTTATAATAATCATCATCACCTAACTTATTATTACACTTGAGAACAATTAACAAAATTATTTCTACAATTTTATAGATAAATACTCAAAACCCCAACCCGTGGGAATTTGGCGGTTTCACTTCAAAATGGGAAGTCGGCGTTTTCACTTCAAAGTCGGCGATTAGTTCTGAGGATCGAAATAACCGATGAGGGGCTATTGCCATTTATTTATTTATTTATTTGGTTAAGGTCCGTTGCATAACTAAGATGACTTCCACTTGTTTATTAGTTTTAGTTATGTAAAAGAAACGATATGTATTATTATAATAATAGGATTATATTAATAATGAAATAAATAAAATTTGATTAAAGACTCTGTTAAGTGATTCCGATTTTTGCAGATCCATATTTAAATAATGTCCATAATCGCCGGATTGCTAAGCATGGATTCATCTTAGAGTTGTTTTGAATCTAATTTCTTTCCTCAGGACAGACTGTGCCGGACATTTCATCTTCCTGAGGGCACACCTGATGATGTTTTTTTTAAAGAGAAACAGATGTTGATTCAGAGCATATTTTTCAACTCAGAATCTGGAAATTAGAACCTCCTTCCTTCTTGAGGCACATTGGAATTTGTTCTTTGTCGACGCAAGCTTCTGTATGTCCTTGTTATGTCGGCTGTCATAGGTTTAACACATGCCACAGTGAACCACTCGGTTTGTTGCTCCAAACGTGGTTGAGAACTTGTGGAGGTGAGCTAAAGACAAGTTTAAGAGGATGCATAGGATCTCAGACATTCATGTAGAATCATACCAACTTGACTTGCAGTGCATTACATGTCATTAACATAAATTAAAACGTAAGAGGGAGTCATTGACTTGTGTGCGGCATTTAAAACCGTCCGAGCTGCACACAGCCTTAATGAGATGAAAAATAAGAGACATAGCTCCACCCCATAAACAAAATTAGCTCCGCCTATAATAATTAAAAGTAAATATATATTTAATTAAAAGTTTACCGATATGTCGCGAGATGTCTCTACTATATTTTAAAAATTTGACATGACTAGAAGTTTTTCACAAATGTACATTATTTTGAAGAATATAAAAATATAGCACGATTATCTATTAATTATACCAAAGTAAACACCGGCCGATGAAATGTTTAAAACATTCATTTTTGTGGAGACATGTACAAAAGATTACTTTAAAGCAAAACATGAGAGTACATCTTGGAGAAGATGGTGCTCAACATTTTTCAAACAAAATACTGAATATTGGAGAGGGTAGATTAAATTCAATTCTTCAGGGAATATTCAACTCTCATCAGATTTTTGTAACCTGGTTTCTATAGTAGCAGAGTTAATTGATGCAGTTTATCAGTCGGTTTCCAAAAACTATGGACATTCAAATTTGCTGCGAGAAAGGACCATTCTTGCTGTCAAAAATGAAGATGTTCATGAAATCAACAATAAAATACTATCAATGTTACCAGGTCCAGTCACTGAATACAAGTCAATCGATACCTTTGTAGATGCTGATGAGGTTGTCAATTTCACACAATAGTTTTTAAACTCACTGGACCCAGCTGGTTTGCCACCACACCGTCTTTTACTAAAAGTGGGATCTTCTACGTAACTTCGATCCACCAAAACTTTTCAACGAGGTGACCCGTCATAAACACCCGCCCCCCCCGACAAAATAGCCCCGTCGAAATAGCACTGACAAAACAGCCCCGTCGATATAGCCCTGAACAAAATATATATATTTATTCTATGTTATCGATTGACATACAACATACTCGAGCCGCACAAAGTGAATCACCTTATCGGACTCACATTATCATCACGTCATGTGGACATGTAACAAATGCACAACGAACCAATTTTACCTCTATTTTGACGGCCTATTTCGACCGGAGCTATTTTGTCGCTGGGTCGTTTTGACGGGGTGCCTTTAAATGGCACTAGGCTTTGTGTTAAAAAGTTGTTGAGCAATGTATTTAAAGCAATTTTTTTAATAAGAAAAGGAGAAGGATTAACAGTTTTTATCCCACGGGGGATACCCCTCATTCCCACGGATATTCCTTTTAACTTCAAGAGATTTTAATTTCCAATAAGACTTGCATTCTCGATAACTATAAACAAGTCACAGGGGCAAACTGTTAAATACTGTGCAGTGGACTTGAGGTCTCCGTGTTTTTCTCACGGACAACTTTATGTTGCATGCTCAAGTGTGGGTTTGCCCAACAATTTATTTATTCTTGCTCCAGGGGGTCAAACTAAAAATGTTGTTTATAAACAATTATTATGTTAATTCATATTAATAAAAAAATTTAAACTATACATGAAGCTTATTCATTTGCAAATCTATTACCGCAAAGCCGGGTAAACGGCTAGTATTTATATAATATTCATGTTCATGATGCATTTATAACAAAATCCACCTAAGTAAGTAAATTATTAGAAAATCATTTTAGTAATGAGTGAAGTTACTGCTGCTCCAATCTAATTAAAACTAAATCTAGGAATGAATGCAAAAGATGCTATTAATAAATGCAATAAAGAGTTAAAGATCTATTTAAAACCTATTAATATGCATATATGCTGCTGAAGCATTTACCACTTATAGGTAACCAAAGCAATTTTAACTTCACTAATTCAAAAATTCTGATCTCCCTTCAAATTTCGAAAACTTGACGGTTTGCTCATAGTTTTTTTTTGCAAAAACGGAATAATAACTTGTTGATTAGACTTATTAAACTCTAGTAATATTTTTTATTATTACCAATAAAGCGCTTGTTTTAACTCAAACTTTCAAATAAACATGTCAAATAGTACAAGTAAATAATACAAATTATCATAAAATCTCTTATTTTATGGTAAAGCATCGTCAGATATTAGTTATAAAAGCTCTTGAGAAAGGCTGGGATTCACACCAAGGCCAAAGTCTTAATCACTCGTCTACGCTTCCTGAAATAAGATCTTTTAATACTTATGTTACTGTTGTTATCATAATGATAATTATCATAATAATGGTGATAATAATAATGATAATAATAATAATAATAATAATAATAATAATAATTATTAAGTGTAATAATTAATAATTATATAACTATAATTAATATTAATATTATTAATATTATAATTATAATTAATATTAATATTATTAATAATAATTATAATTAATATTATACATAATATATATTATAATAATAATAATATAATAATAATAATAATATAATAATAATAATATAATAATAATAATAATTATTATTATAATTATATTATTATTATTATAATTAATATTATACATAATATATATTATAATAATAATAATTATTATAATAATAATAATATTATTATTATAATTAATATTAATATTATTAATAATAATTATAATTAATATTATTATTATTATTATAATTAATATTATTATTATTATTATTATTATTATAATATAATGTTCTTAATTGCAATAATAATACAATACTTTATTTGTATTTAAATTAGCATTGTCACGTTCTTAATTAATAATATAATGTTCTTAATTGCAATAATAATACAATACATTATTTGTATTTAAATTACATCAAAAAAAATTCATATTAGAACATTTTAATGTGAAAAAGAGCTTAAACTTTATTTGGTCATTTTAAAATAAAAATTAAATTTGCATGACTCGTCACAACTGTCCACAAGAAAAAATTCTTAATTATTGCAATTCTCGAAAGCAGTTCAAAATTGCTTCCTCGATGTTCTTACCGGAAGGACTTTTGAGCAAAACAAAATTTTTCAGCGCATTTGGAAGAGGCAGTTTATTAACACCGGGCACAATCGACCTTCCATCTCCGCACTTGGCTAGATGAACTCTGATGAATGCTCTACAAATCTCGCCTAAGCTCCTCACCGTCTGCTGTTTTACCCTCAACCACTTGCACAGACGAGACACACGACATCCAGCTGGTGATGTGACGGCAGATCTTATTCTTATCGGGTTCGGCTCGGCACTCGAAAATCTTTCCGATGCATGATTCATGTCAAGTTCCGGAATGAGCCACGGATCCTGATTGAGATTGTAACCAGCTTGCACCAAAAGTATTGCCAAACTTTCACAGTCCAATCGTGGGCTAGATAAACACTTAGAAAGTAGAGTGGTTCCTTCATTGCTGTAGAGCGATGACCTAAAAGAAGCGCAGGGCTGATGTCTGTTGGTCTTGAACTGTGATTTATCGTTTAGGAAAGCACCGTGAAAAATCAATAAAGCGGCAACGTTGCTTCTGTTCCTGACGACGATGTTAAGGTGGAGAGGAGTCATTCCAGTGGAATTGGTGGAGTTGATGTCCGCCCCACAATTAATTAACACGACTGCAAGAGATAGAAAGTCTTTATAGGCTGCGACGTGCATCGCCGATCCGTACCCTCCCCATTCTCCAGGCTCTTGGCAGCTCATTTCGACCAAGTGAGAGTTCGGATTGACCCCATGTTTAAGTAAAATCTCTACCTTTTTGGCACACCCGTACAGAGCTGCCAAGTAAAATGGGGAGTGTCGCCTCTTGTTAAGAGCACTGACATCCGCCTCATGTTGACAGAGTTGGTCAATGATGTCGCATTGTCTTTCACACAATTCCGGTTGACATCTGAACTCGAACGAATACTATCCATTCATTTAGATTAAAAATCGATTTAAGCAAAGAGTCTGAATGGAGACTTTTAAAATGTACCTGGAAGCGAGGTGTAACGGTTTCTCTAGTCTCCTGCCTTCCTCGATATTTGCATTTGCTCCGTAGCTCAGAAGCAAACGCACGTTTTCTAGCTGTTGAAACGTAAGGTCCTATGATGTGGCGCATCCAAAAATTTTGTCGGGGAGTTGGTATTTCAAAACATTTTTTTACGTTTATATCATTTAAGATATGTTTTTTTGTATTGTTTTGTCGATAATATTTGTTAAATATCGAGATAACGATAAATAAAATCAGTCAATGAGATTGATTTACTTATTACTTTTTTCATTTAACAATTTTTGGGGTAGAACTTCCATTTCCCACCCCCTGGATGCGCCACTGTCCACATCGTTCCATATTTTATATCTTATTATAAATTCATTTTTATTAAGAAAAATTGAACTTAATAATCAATTATTTCAATTGCACAAAAATACTACTTGACAGGATTCACAAGCGCTATGTAAAGCGCTCATTCCGAGGTGGCCATTAAAAGTGTTGTGGAGTCGAGAGTTGGAGCTTTCCATCGAATAAGGTAGACACTTTCCGCTTTTGGAAGGCTTGTCTGGGTATTTGTGTAGCGGTGAACTTGGGCTGAAGGATTCTAGAGGATTTCTGATGTCCACTAGGTGACTGGATGCTATATCTGCTTGACCATTAGGATCACCTCCATTCCTGAGAAGGCAGCGAAGGATTTCTGTGTTTCCAATCCTGGAAGAAGTAACAACCGGTGGTTCATAGCATGTTTCAAAGCTAGGATAAGAACAATCTTTTCCATAGAATACGGCGCTTGATTTGTTGACGTCTGCTCCGTGTTTAATGAGCAATCGCACCACCTGGTAACTGGAATAGAGATTTTAAATTTAACTATTTAAACTTTAAAGTAAAAATAAATTTAATGTTAAAAGTTGATTTATTCCTGATTAAATTTGAAGACGAGGGCAAAACTTGAAAATCGCAAATTCCGATTTAAAAAACGGTCAAGCTTAAGTTATTTTTTATAAATTTTCATAAAAATGCCCAGCCTTCCAGCTAGTATAGCATGGTACAGTGGTGTTTTGTGATCGTTGGACATGGTGTTAACCAGGTTCTCGGCCGTTGACATACTCAACGAGATGATTTCTTGAACTACTTTCACTCTTCCTTGTCGACAAGCTTTAAATAACTTGTCCTAACAATTCGTTTTGGTAATTATTCGAGAGAAATTCATTTAATAAATCATTTTCAAATCTAACCTCTTCGCTTCTTAGACCCATTCCAGTAAGAATAAATTAATAAATTAAATGTTATTTGTTTAATGAATGAAATTGAGGTAATTATCTGAAGAGCACGGGTCTTATCCAGGTAGATCGGATCCAAAAGCTTTGAAAACACTCAGCCAATTTGAGAGTAGATGTTTCGTGCGTAGCCCTACCTAAACATCTGCTCTATTTGTAGGATAACTCCCGAACGGAAAGCAATAAGTGATGCTATATTCGTCCGCTTAGCTGTTGATGGTTGAATAATCAGCATTGGTGCATCGTTCGGTTCAATGGTAGACAATGACATTAAGTCATTCATTGCCGACATTTATAACAATAAATAACAACAATGCCAAAATAATTCAGTTACATTTACATCTTAGGCTACTTAAACGTTAAAGTAATACGTTATTATGAACAATGGACTGTTTAAGCATAATGCTGCGTTCAATATCCAAAATTCGAACATATTTTTCCTAAACATTGTTTCAATTCCTCTATCTGATGAAGAATGATTCGTATGGAGGAGGTGGGCTGATATTGGTAAAGCTTGCTTCCAGAGGATATGTTGAAGGAACTGAGAATAAAAATGAAACTGGTTGCTACATCCACTAACATAGAAAGTCAACAAACAAAACCAACTTGCAGTGGCTGGAGATGTTATAAAAACTGAAGGCTGAAATTCACGCAAAAGAAAAATGATACAAATACAAGTTAATTTATGCTCTAATGATCTTCTAACCAAAACTGCATTCATCCTGGCCTGATTGTAATGGGTACTGAGAGCGTACGCGGTAGCATACAGACTGGAACACGATACAAGACCACCAGCTGAACTTAGGAGGATCATCAAAGCTGTAAGGAGGATCAACGCTGGATACCCATTTTCATTTGCAGATGTCTTAGAGGTCATAATTTTAAGAATATTGAAAAATAATAATGCTGTTGAATTTTGAATGTAATTATGCCACTTATTTTCCATTAAAAAAATCTTCTTACACTTGATTGAAGAAATATTTCTTTACATCCTTGGGAGAACATCAGCAGACAAATGAATAATGAAAGTATCGAAGTACATTGGTAAATGCGCATCTGATTTAAAATAACAATTAATTTTGCCATCACAAAAATTCTTAATTAAACATTTTTTAATTAAATTAAAACTTAATTTAATAATAAATAGGTTATTCGAAATGAGATCAGTCAACCCAATTAACAGACAAAGCGTCCTAGCGAGTACGTCAGCCAAAACATTGAGAAAAATATGTAAAAGGATCGGAATGAGAAGCTAATCCGAGATTACAAGAAAATTGATATATTTATTGATAACCAAAAACGAAATTTTTTTTGATCCACCTCGATGTTTTAAGCAACAAATTTAATCTTGTTAAAAAACAAACCTCACTTTTAGTCTTTTTTTTTCCTTGTTGATGGAAAACGCTACCATAGAATTGGAAATGAACTGAAATGTTGAAGATCATTTATTGACAAATTTGTCACTTTTTAAGTATGTTTCATATGGCACAACTATTTTCCGAACTTGCATCTAAGCCATAACTATGCTCAACCAGCTTTAATTTGAATTCGGTTGAAGTATAAAAGGGACTTGAATCGCCAGATTAAATAAATTGCCTATTCTTTTGACCTTAAACCAAGTCATATTTTCATTTTGCTTTGAACTTGTTCGTATAAAAAGTTTACAAGGCCTCATTTAACGATTTGTGAACCAATCAAAATATTTGTTTTTGTAAGAACGTTAAGAACGCTCACCAAAATTCCAGGCCATAGACTATTGTACAGAACCTCGGGTCGTGAGGCGAATTCCGGATGATAAAAGGATATGAATAAGTTACTTCCTAAATAAATGATTCCCGTGAATAAGTTGAGAAAGCCAGTTACTGTGATTGCATATGTTTCCATGAACTTCTTTAATTTTGAGTTGTCCATTTTCGTGGATTCTCAAACGATAACGTATGTTTCTAAGAAGAAATAAGTAGAAGATATAAATTACGACATGCAAACGTAAGCAATACACAATTGTCGTGGCATTAATAAATGAATGCTAGACTGCTTGGTTGATACAAGCCAATCGTGAAATGTCCTTAGCTTCGCCGCATTTGTTTCAAAACATTCTTATCAGAATCCAACATAAGCACCAATTCCAGAATAAGTAAACAAAACTCAATATCTCACATTAATAATCGTATGTTAACTCAGTAGGACGTTAAATGACGTAGACATAATATCAAATGCAAGAATAGTTGGTCAAGGCATATGAGCAAAAAACGTTACTTTACGTATGTGTCTCGGCAAACCCAGGTAATTTCATGCCTGGAAGGAAGTTGATGTTTTTTTCATAAGAGTAGAAGAAATACGACATGATTCGGAAAGGTTCTTAACACGACAAAAATTAAACATGCCTCACCCATTTAAAGAAAAAAAACATCCAAAACGTTTCCATCACAGTCTCGACCAGTGCTTCACACTATCTCAAAATATGACATCACATTGTACTTTCAACATATTCAATAAAAGCATTATATTTCGTTATATTTAGAAAATATTATAGCAAGTTATCCTTAAGTCAAAACAGATCTTACACAATAATAAATAGTCAATTCCTATTCATAAATTTTGCCCCAATTTCAGATTGAAATAATGTTGTAAGTGCTAGTATATCTACAACTTTACCTACTCTGTAATATCTTTGGTCAGCTGTTTTAATCTCCATCAATAGATATTCCGTACATACTTATTTTCAGAAAAGCGGTTCAAAATCGGGCACTAATAAATTATTGTCTCTTGCCGAATAATCTACGATGTCACCTTATGTGCATGCTTTCATCAAATTCGCATCATTTCAAAAGTTTTTGAGCAGGTTTTGGTTTTGCTCAGCAAATAAATATGGGATAAAGAAATTATATGTTCGAACCCTTTTGGCAAACGTGAATTACAGTCTTTCTTCTTGTTTATTTCTCTTATTGCATTAACTTATTTAACTAAAACTTAAGAAGCATTTATTTTCATTGAAATATAATAAATATTGTTAGCCATATCCGAGGATGCTCTGTCTTGCTAGCGTTGCACCATTGTCTCACATTTTTGTGGAGAAAGGTAATATTATTAATTACTACATTTTGTATGGAGCATAATCGTCAAAAACATTTTTAAGGTGAAGATAAACTAGAAATTAATGAACCAAAGACCAACATAAACCAAACTCCTACTCTTAATGAAATACTTACAAAAGCAGATGAGCTTTACATGAACAATGAGGTTGACTTGTTATATGAGTACCTAAGTCAATTCAAAGAAAGTGGCGAGGCTGAGATATTGTGGCGAATTGCAAGGGCATTTTGTGACAAAGCCAAACTGGTTTCAGATGTTGATATTAAGAAGCGACTGATTCAAGAAGCATTTTCTTTTGCTGAATCAGGTTTGAGAGTTGGAGAAAACAATTTTGCTTGTCATAAAGTACATTTATCAATTTATTACCTAAAATACTTTCATCAATTAAAACAGCATCTGTAACATATTTTTAGTGGTATGCCATCTTGCTTGATTATGTTGGTGAGTTTCAAGGAACAACGGAAAGGCTTCTGAAAGCTTTTGAGATAAAAAAACATTTCTTGGTATATATATCTTTAATTTAGTTTGTTAATTCATTTAATATATTATTTCAGTGACAGAATGAATGTCATATTTATTAATATGTTTTTAGAGAGCAATTGAACTAAATGGCAAAGATGCAACCTCTGTTCATTTGTTAGGTTATTGGTAAGACACTGTTTTTTACATTCTAATTTGATATAAAATGAATAACTAGTTAATTGTTATTTAAGTTTTGTTGATTCTGTAAATCATCATTTTGTAAAAATTTGTCAGGTGTTTTGTGTTTGCGGATCTTTCTTGGTACCAAAGGAAGCTTGCTTCCCTTCTGTTCACCTCTCCTCCTTCTTCAACTTATCAAGAAGTACAACACTTTATCTATTGCTGCATGTTATTTACAATTTAATTTTTTTTTAATTTCAGGCATTAAATCACTTTTTGATGGCAGAAGAAAGTATTTATTACATTTTTTAAATAATTTTCATTACTAATTTCTCACTTTTCAGTTGAAGAAGGATTTTATAGCATGAATTTATTAATGATTGGAAAAACATACCTAAGGCTGAAAGAAAAGGAACTTGCCAGGAAATACCTTTTAAAAACTGTTGCATGTAATCCTAAAACTGAAGATGACAAGAAAGTAATGAGAATGACTTGTGCAGTTGAACCATACTGAAGCTTTTGATGTGATTTGGCAAACTAATTAGTAAATTTGTATTGTAGGCAATTTTGGAAGCCACTATTTTGCTAAAGTCTTTGTAAAACCTTCCCTCAAACTCTGATTATGACATGTGAAATTAATGAGGCTGATGAGTACTAAGTGGATCAATGAGGATATCATTGCTATTAATTGTTATAACAGAATATTTTATAGATTGGTTAATGTTATTTATAATGTTCTGGAATATATTCCTGCATTATAGATCATTGTAATCAAGGGTTATTAAATTGTGTTATTTAACTTTATTTTGAAACATATCTCTTTGACCTGCAAATCTAGCAAAAGACTTAAAGACTTTGAAAAGCAGGTTACAAGTATGTACAAAAGGTTAATACATGTGACTAGGATGGATTATATTGCTAAAGCATAGGACTTCCAATAAAGAATTGCACTAGAACCTCATCAAATACCCATTAGCTAAAATAATATAATATCTAAATAATATAAAATGATATCTAAAGCTGTGCGAAGATCTGTCCCACATTTTGTAATGCTGAAATGATATCCTTGCAAATTAGCCGATTATTCCATTACTATATTATTAGTGTAATATTTGAGTTTATTTTTTTAAATTGAATTGAATTTTTTGTTATTAGAAATTGTTATCAATTTATATAGTCTAAATGATATGCATTATTTTTTCATGTTCTTTTTAGTATGTAGGAATTCGAACTAGAATTAGGTACTTTATACTTAACTTCTAGATTTCAGGTTTTTTTAGCAGTAATTCCTCAAAATGTTTAAAATTTTATGGCAACATTGAATTAAAACAAAATTGGAATCTAAATATAAAGCGCATCATTAGAACAATAATTAAGATGCGTAAATAAATGTTAATTATACCTTAATATAGATGGACATAATAAACGGGCAATAATATATTTATCTTTGTGCAATATAAATGTTGTTTTTTTCGTTTGCTACTGTCTTATTTGGAAGAACAAATGAATAAATCATTAGATAACATTCCACCCTTGCGGGACCGTATAGTGTTCACCAGAATTTGTTGACAGGCCTATCGCAAGCCGAGTGAGGTATGTCTGATGGGACCTTACTCATAATTCTGCGTCTTGGAATTATTAAAAAATCTACTATTTCGCTTACTCAGAAACACCGCAATACGATCAGGCTTTCAAAATTTCGTAGTTTAGATTGACCAAAAGCAAGTTCGGACTTATTTGGACTTCAGTTTCATTCCGATTAAAATGTTATGGTCTTGCTGCTTGATAAATATTTAGAATCTTTCCCCATTGGATTATTTCTTCAAGTCACTACCATGATTTAAATAATTACCTAGATATTGATTTTAATTTTGTTTAGGAACCTGCAACTCTAGTCAATCTTGGGGTTTCTATGGGCTATAATTCTGGATATGCATTTGGTTGATTACATAAACTGAAGGTACAAGAGTGCTTGTAGGCCTTTAACCATAATGCATTAATAAGAATACTTTTCTAGATAGACATCACAAAATTAACAATGGCCACACTCACCCAGGAATGGATATGTTTTATCTTGTTTAGGTTTGCCATGCCTACAGTGTTTTTGGCAGGTTGGTTTTTTAATTAATTGCAACAATTAGTGTTTGAAATAGTGAAACATTGTCAATATCATATAGTATTTCAATTTAAGCAAAGTAATTTCAGTATTGTATTGATCATGATTAATGTCAATTTGATTTAACTAGCTTAAATTATTTTTACAGCTACAATATTTCGTTTCAACATATTCTCTCTCACTTATGGATTCCTCATGCTAGTTAATGCTTTCCTATCAAGACCAACTTTTTTCTCAATGACAAGTTAGTGATAACCAGCAGATTTGTCATCTAATGGAGTTTCAACTACTGAAATTCATTTACAGGAGGCATGACTGGGAAGTACCTCATGGTGGCAATGGTTTTAACCAGCATTACTCTTCTGTCTCAATCAGTCTTTCAGATATATGCTGCAGTCACTCTCAAACAGCATGCACAATCTTATGAAGGAGCAATTGCGCTAGAAACTCCTGAAGAATCTTTGGACTTCCTTGGTAGTGATGTGCTTGGGAATTTGTCTGATGTCAACCGTGATGAAAACTACAATCCGACCTTTAAAGAAATGCTGGAAGATTCTTTGTTTGAGAATAAAACCATCACTAGTGTTGGAAACTGTGAGTAGTTGCTATGACTAATAGTTACTAATTGGGCTACATTTCAGCACATCATGTTATCCACCTAATTGGATATTCAAGTAGTTGACATACTTATGTGGTTAGGTAATTATGCATAATAGTTGCTATTTTGAAGCAATTAACTTCAATTATTCTGGCTCTTAAGTTTTGCTTATCACACCTCAAAAGTATGTAATCTAAACATAAATATTTGCAATTTCTTTTATTTAGTTGTAAATATAAAAAATAAATTGTGTCTAAGTCTTATTAGACAAACCAGGAAGTCTGTCAGAGGAGTGCACAATAGTAACATTAACAACGGCTATTAAATATTTTCAGGCACACTTCTTGACAGCATACTGGACCAAGTAGGACTTCAAAGGTACTCTTTGTTGTTGTTATTGGTCGTTCATGTTGAATGTTTTGCTTAATATAACTTTAGGATTCAGCACAACAATGCTCTGAACGTCATCAGGATTCTTTGTCCTGACGTTGCATCATTTCTAGTCACCCTGGCCTGTCTTTGGTGCTGCCAAGCATGGCTCTCAAAACCCTCGATTTTCCGACCGTCTTATGCCCGAGCCATCGACGAACAGATCTGCAAATGTGCCAACATCATCTCTCTTTACCTTGGCAATTCTACCCTTGTTGGTCTCATAGCAACAGCTGGAATACTCTGCCCTTCTCTGATAAATCTGGTCTACTTTTTGGTTTTCATTCTTTCTATGACCATGTGGTCTTTGGTTATCAATCATAGTCTCCAGCTGCTGTGGTTTCAGAGAATTCGTTACTTCTCTGCCAGCTATGCAGCTCTGCATCTCCTCGTCATATATCTGAGGCAGTTCCCGAAGGTCAATGAATTTTGGGGGATGCACATCTCCGAGGGCAGCCTTTGTGATAGGTAATTTGTTGACTACCTTTCGATGACAACTCAATTTCAGAGAAGCGTAAATGCAAGTTTTTGTGCTTACGTGCAATTGTTTTACCATTCGATTTGCTGGTACTAGCCAGTGCTAATAACTCAGTCAATAATAAATCATTATCGGATAGATTGCTGGGGGTGACGAGATTCACCTCGGTGTCTAATGGATGTGGAGAACCTCAATTTATCAACCTGAGGAATGATCTTCCTCCCCTGAGATACGTCCATGTGGTAGTCCTGGTGTTGCTGTACTTTGTACTTGCTTCTGAAATTAGAAGATGGATGCTAAAGGTAAGAAGCATGAATGGATGTTCGGGCTTAGTTTTTCTCATCATGGTTATGATGCTCATGTGGTTACTAATGTTACATTAGTGTTATAGGATCAAACTAATTTTCTCATAAACTTGGTTTTCTATTTAAGTCATACATTCGAAGCCATTCTCCACATTCACTAAGCTTTAATGCAATTGGAGGGAGAATGCCAATGAGAGTCAATTTTGTAAACAATAGTGATGATGATGATGACAATGGTGAAGCTCTACATGCGTTTGCAGATAGTTTTAACAGATTCAGAACAGAATCAAATAGAGATTGACAAAAATTATTAATTTGACTGGTTTGTTGATCTCCAAGATGCAAATAATTAGATAAAGCTGCTGACATCAAACACTTTCCTAAACTCTAAACTGTGGTTTTGGACCTAGTTCAAGAGATGTTACGATGTCATATTATTGGCTGACTTAAAGCAACCATTCTGTAGCACATTTGTAAACATACGTCTAAACTATTCGCAGATGAAATTCCTCACAATCAGAAATGTCGTCAATGTAAACAGTATTCATCAAAAGATTTTGTTGAAGGGAGATGCTGAAGAGGTGAGAGTATAAATCGAACTCTGGTGTGACTGTGAGTGATACATTTTAAATACAAAAAGGCTATTATAATCATTTGATGTGTTCATTATTAATTACTGTTAATTTCTTTTTGAAACTGCTTTCACCTGACCTTGCTGTAACTGTCTCGTTGAAATGTTTTTATTTTAATCAATATAAATTTAATCAATGTCTACTGTCTGTCTAAGATGTTAGCTTTCGTAGACTTAAAATCTGATGATTCATCACCCACATAAAAATAGAGCCAATTACACAAAGATTGATCAAAAGTAGAAAGTATAACCTCATCATAACAAATGAAGATGAAAAATGAATTGGCCTCTCAGATTTGAAAGCTTTTGTAACGGTGTATGTGTCAAGTGCAGACATAGTATAAACACGATAAAACCAGCTCGCTTAAGCACTATTGTTTAAGTAACATCACATCAAAGCTACAGCGGTACAATTATCTTTGCAATCAGTTGAGGAGGGAGGGCAGCAGACACCTGTTGAGTAATTTAGACTCAAATTGCTTCGTTACGCTGCTCTCTGAACCACGTAAAAAATCTGAAAGTTTTTTAATGGCCTCGTTTCTGGTGGTTTTTGTTTTTTCCAATTTGAGCTGTTTTCAGAATGTAGAGCTTATTTGACATTCAAATGATTACATTTACATGGCCCATTTGTTGGACACCCATTAATTTGAGTGGAAAATGATTTGTCAGATGGATGGGTTTGAAAACCATTATGAATGAATTCTTAAAAAATCACAGAACATTGTAACAACATCAACTGCAAACTATTAATTTTTGAGACCCCATTGGAAATCTTGGAAGTACTTTGGGATCCTTATTTCTCATTTTATAAACTGATTGTATGGTAACCTATTTTCGAATGGCTTGTTAGTTCATCCAAGATTAGAAATCTAGACCACATGAGCAGATCATGGCCTTTATCACGCATTCATCCAATGCGCGCCCAAATGAGATTTCATTTGTCTAGCTCTGTCTAGATTGCTGTTTTAGACATCAGCAATTATTTTGTTGTCACTGCCAAAACAACTCTTTCTTAATTGTCAATGTTTTTTGTTATTGTGTCTTTCAACAAATGATTCTATGCACATGGCACCCTAATAACTATTATTACTGTTGTTTATCATCATTATTACCATTATCATCATCATCATCATTACCATTATTATCATCATTATTATCATCATTATTATCATGATTTAAGAGAAAATAATTTGACCAAAGTGAATCCTAGTCAAGTTGCAAAATTATTCTCCAGCCTTATGTGTCTGGAAATGACGGTACCCTCGGATCAACATCGAAGACATCCAACCGTGGATCCATTGGTTCTGTGGGTTTTGACACTCTGGTGCCATTCCCAAATGTCGATCCAAACAGGAACCAGACCCCTGGATCATTCAGCTCCTTCTACGCATTCAAGGAATACGCTCTCAAACAGAGCTACATTGGAACTCTTATTGTGATGATGGTGAGCTCATTGGCTTGAGATACATCTATTTTGTATCCTATGATTGAAATCGGTTTAATAATGAGTCTCCTTATTTCCAGGTTTGGAGTATCACCTACCACAGCTGGTTGACATTTGTTCTGCTCCTTGGTGCTTGCATCATTTGGGTGATGCCTTTGAAACGTGCTCTTTGTCTCAAGTTCTCTCCAATTATTCTTTTCTATGCCATCGGACTTCTCATGCTGCAGTACATATACGGACTCGATTTGACCAATCAGGAGTTGCCGTCCGCACTCAAGAATGGCTTTGAACTCAGAGATATTGGACTGGTAAAATATGCAAATCCAGCAGGTCCTCTTGCTATCAAGGTTGTTGTTCAGGCATGGTGTTATTCTCAGAATGTTTAGTCAACGCATTTGATGATGAAGCAAGTTGCTTTTGTGTAACATGAATTGCTTACTTCCTGCAGGGATTTAATTGCTTGTTTCGCTTTGCAAATCATTTAAACATTTCTATTGGCTTTTATTTGAAAGACTTTTCTATTTAACTGTTTTCTACCTGCAATTTAGCTCATGTTCACGTGTGTGTTTTGGCTGACCCTGAGGCACTCACAGGAGAGGAAGTGTGGATTGAGACAGCAGGACAATGAGATCACCATGGAAGCATTTGGAATGCACAAAAGATCACAACAACTCAGTGAGTTTTTAGCATTTAATTGCTGCTTGTTGTAGGATAATAAGGTTTGAAAAGCTAGTTCTGGTTTTATTATTATCATTAACTGTGTAATGCTTGCTCATCAGATGTCAAATTAAATGCAAATAGTGTGAAGTTTGAACTTGCAAATATAATTTGTTTTAGCACGTGTAATTGCTTTTTCAGCTCATTCACAGAGCCATGAGAGTGACTTGATTTGGAACGTTGGTTAGTGCATTATTATTATTATTATTGTTGTTGTTATTATTATTATTAGCATTATTATCATTATTATTGTTATATTATTGTTATTGTCGTCATCATCATCACCACTATCATTTTAATCAGTTACCATCATCCCATTCAATTGATTTCCATTGATCAAAGAGTCAATTGTGCAAACATTCAGGCCGCTGGATATGGCACACCATGTGCAAATACTGGATTTTCGCGTGTGCCGGTTTGTTCCTCTTCATCTCACTGCAGGAAGCTGTTGTTTTCAGACTCATCTACATGACCATGTTCCTCTACTTTGTCATCACCTTCCAGGTTCATCCCTGATTAAGTTCATACATGGCAGAGATGATGATGGCTGTGGGCGGTGATAATCATAAATAATGATGCTATGCTAACTACTTTGTGATGATTATGCTACTGTTAATCCAAGTCTGCAACTGTATTGCATGCTAATTCCTTTCTTTTGGAAATGGAAACACAGGTGAGTTACAAGTTCTGGAGGATGTCAATACAGGTGTTTTGGTGGGTGGTCATCTTGTATTCCATGGGCGTGCTCACCTGCATCTACACTTTCCAGTTCAAAGGATTTCCCGATCACTGGAAGTACATCACAGGGATGTCGGATCAGATGTTGGTTTTTCCAGTCTAGCCTATTATTAAATTATCTGCAGTAATTAAAAGTTTTCTTTTAAATTTTGCTACCCCAAAATTCTGTTTTGATTTCAGGCTTTTGAATTTGGGACTGAAAACCATTGACACCACTGAGCTGTTTATTGATCTTTTGACCCCAACTTCATTCCTCATTGTTGTCAGCATCCAGCTACATTATTTTCAGAAGGATTTTCTCAAAATGAGTGACCTGAATAGATTCAAGTAAGGCACGGAATGTAGTTTTAATATTAATGTGGATTTGTTAATAGGCTAACTAGCATTTTAACTATGTTGGTTAGATGACCTCAAAATTGTATTTTTAATTTTTTAAATTTGTATTTGTAATTATTTCATCCCGATATTATGATGTCTTGCATTACATCTATGCCTTGTATATTGCATGCTCGATGTGCAATCGTTACTTCATCCTTAAATATCTACGCATCACATTGAAATAGGCAGCCTCTGAAATTCTTACTCCTCAAGTCACGACATCATTTGCAGATCCATGGGAGTAGTCAGTCCAATAGAAGGAGCAGACACCATCGAGCCCTCAGCCCTTGCAGGCAGGAGAGGTGGTTAAGTTGTACTCAACGATACTTCTTTAGTCCATGTCCATTTTGCGATGATTGTTCTGTCACTGAATTTAAGAATAGCTCACTGCTAAGTTATTCCTTGTTTAGCTTCTGCAATCATTGAGCTTGATTGTTATCTATCACAAAAATAATTTGCATATTTTGCTACTTCCAGGTATTTCACAATTAAATTGGTTAATATTTCTAACTTGGCACTGCATTAAAATACCTCAAAATGTTCGGATCTAAGATGATGATTTATTTAGTTGAACATTGAAAATATTTTTTATAGCAAGAATGCATTCCAGAAGACTTGGTGTGGTTAGGTTGAGTTAGTAACAAAATAATTGACCATTGGCTCTTTACCTCAGCCTATAGCTTCCAACTCAACCAATCAAATCCTGAATATCCACCCCTCTCTGCTCTTTGCATCCTCCACCAATGTGCTCTAAATCCAATTACTTTTCAGTGCTTACACCTTTAATCGACCTATTATCCCCAGTTCATATTGCTTGTAAAGTTTGCTTTAGAACTTTTTCTGCAGCCGACCTAGATGGAAACGCATCTAGTTAATTGATAACCAAATTTCATTCGTGTTTATCATTTCTATGATTGGTGGTTTGTTCCTGGAGTTTAAAAAACAATTCTGATTAGGATTTCACGATTTGAAAGTCAAATTATCTTAGAAAAGGATGTTGTTCTTATTATTCTCTCATTGTTTGCGGTTCACTTTGGTTTGTTTGTTAAAGTTGTTAACTCACGTAAATCAATTTTTCACTTTTTATGTAAATTTTAGTCTTAAAAATTAAATATATTAGAACTAAGATAAATTGCTGTTATTATTGGAGATATCACCAGGAGAACATGTAAAACACATAATTTGTTAAGCTTATATTCTTTGGCTTTCCCAAAAGTAATATCTAATTTATTAAGCATTCATAAAATCTGTTGGCTATTAATAAAAATTTTAACAGATCAGCTTTTTGGCCTTTTTGGCTAAATAATTGCTGCTTCAAAAGCTGTAAAAGTATTGGCTACGAATGGCCTTACGTGCTTCTCAAAATCGGTTGCATGAAATCAAAGTGAAAAAATTGTTAATCTAGCAATTTTGAAACTTTCCAGGTAAGAAAGACAGGATCCTGGTGTTGTGCACTTACCTTTGGAACAAGGCTTACGCCTTCCTCAACCTGACCAGCGCCATCTTGTGGAGATTTGTGGAAGTGCACATTTTCAAAGTCACCACATCTACCATCTTCATTTGCTGTGTCACGCAGGTAATCCTGTCTATTTATTACATTTCATTTACAAGCATAGATTAATTGCAGTAATGTATGCAGTTAACTCATCCGATTTACAAGCTGGTTTATAAATAACTCATCTGATTTACAAGCTGATTTGCATCAGTAGTAGTGCATACTTTCAATAATTCTGTTCAGATCTCAGCTCTGAACACTCTCCTGGTTGTTGTTGTGGTCGTCCTGCTACCATTCCCTCGTCTGCACTCAGCCATGCTGATCCTCGAGATGATTCTGGCATCTGCCATTCTCCTCTTCAAGATGATTTATCAGATGGACATCATAGTTGATGATCTCATGTCATCCAACTGTTCGCCTGTGGGTTATGTTTTATTATTTTGTATTATTTTATTTTACAGAAGATATTTTTTTTCGTGTTCTTTCTTAATTCTTGGACATCGAGGCGGACATTTCAGGCATAGACTGTGATAAATTAATAAAGAATAAAAATATCTACAAAGTAGAATAACATTGAAATCAAACAAACGTAGATTGATCGATAGCAAAGAGCTTCAAGTTTTTTTGTCTGTCCATCTGTCTGTTTTTGATCTCATTATTATTACTAACTAATGAGTTTGCATATGTTCTCCAAAGCTGAAACAAAGCGAAACTATTACGTAACTACTCATTTTGAGAAGCTCTGTAATCGTGCATTAATCACTTAGTCACATGCTCATCTGCAGGTTGAAAACCCAATGAATGGAACTTTAAATAACACTGACTTCATTGGAATCCACAAAGTCAAGGACATGGCTCGATATCTCATGGTCAGTTTTGTATTTTGTTTTGTATTTACACATTTTTTCGAGACAACGATCAGATCATTTGTTTATAGCACCCCTTTCATAAGGGCCTTTCCTGACCTCAGGATGGCTTGCAAACAGAATATACACGATGAATGTTGCTGTTTATGGTTGCTAACTTGTCAATGACAACATTATTTGGCCTGTTTAAAAGACATTTACTTCATTTTAAAAATTGTTATTATTATAATTTAATAAACATCAAACATCAACAAACATCCAGTTTAGCAAACAACTAACCTTAAAAATTACCATTAAGGCGGTGTTGATAGTTGATGCCATTAAAATCCTGCTCTGCCTTCAGATTTACATCCTAATGATCCTAATGCTCGGCCTGGAGTCGGTGGTGCGTTACCATCAGGCCCAGCACTACAGACACCCAAACCACGAGAGGCCGAAGGATGGAATCGTCTTCATTGACATTAAGCGCATTCACGCAGACCAAGGACTGAAGCAGTGCTTCAAGTTCTTCGTAAATTACTCATTCTACAAATTTGGCAAGGAAGTGAGTATGCTCCTTTTTTTTGGGGGATTATTGATGGTTTTAATATTATTAATGAATCAGTTTTAATTAGTCATTGAAAGGTTTCTAGTTAATGAAATCTCCAGTGCTTTGACACATTTAGTGTGATTTGATTATCTTGACTAAATAATGTTATAATTTGCCAAAATAACAAGACACTGTTAAGTAGCTATTGCAAAGAGTTTGCATTAGACATGGATGAGCATTTCATGACATTTCAGATGTGTTTCATAATGACCATGACCACGATGGTGATCCGACTGGACATGTACTCGGTGGTCTACGGGGTGTTTCTTGGAGTGTTGCTGCTGTTGAATCGCAGGCAATGTGCATTCGTGTGGCCATTTTACGTGGCCATCCTGGTTGTCCTCCTCGTTGCTCAGTACTTGTCATGTGTGGGAGCACCACCTGCCCTTTGCTGGGGTAATTTTTGAATTTTGTAGATTATGTTTATATTTTTAAATGTTAATGCTGCAAGTTTTTTAAATATTTAATAAAAAAAAACATAAAAAAATAAATGTAACAAATTTTTTTTCTGTTTTGCCCAGTCTATCCATGGAGTAATAACATCTACAGAAACCTCAAAATCTTTCTCTACCTTCCAGATTACAGCAATCCTCCTTGTCCTCACAAGTTGATCTGTTAGTATTTTTTGTTATTACCATCTGTTAGTATTTTTTATAATAAATTGGAAATAAAATATTTAAAATAATAAATTATTTAAATCTTCCATTTATTCTTTTTAGTGTAAATTGTCACTTTTAATATTGAACTAAATAGTCTAGAATGGAGTAAAGGTTTTTGACTGTCCCACACAATGTATTCATTGGCAATATCAATCCAGGTGACTTCTTCCAACTGCTGTTCACTTGTCTGCAATGGAATGTTTTCTACATCGAAACGAACAAAATGTCCGAATACGGCGGAGACGACAATCGCAGCATTTACACGAGACTCAAAAGCAAATTAAAGAATCCTCAGAGTGATTTCCTCTCCTATAAAGAGTGAGCCAATGTTCTTCAAAATGTTTACCTTATCACCTTATTTAATGTTCCTCTTATTAGGGATTTATTTAAGTGCCACTAATTAAGTTAGTCATTCAAGAGGGGAATTATTTGTTGTCAGGGGAAGTGTGAAATTAATACTCATTAATAAATTATTCAATTAATATAATATAATTTTATCATTAATATACTATTGTTTAACCTTTCAGTTCTTACCTTGACTACATAAAAATGGTGGTTTTCTATCACTCATTCTGGGTAACACTGATGGTCGTGTTCATTTCTGGCATGTCTCGCATCAGCCTCTTCTGCATGGGTTACCTCATCGGATGCTTTGTTTTCCTGTGGTTTGGGGAGGGCATGCTGCTTAAACCACTTAACAAATTGATTGCCATGTAAGTCAGAAGTCATCTAATTGGGTTCTTATCAGATGGTGACTTTGATAACAAGAATTAGCACAAATTCCTGCAATATCAGTTATTAGTTACTGCTAATCTGCATTCTGTGCAAGTGATATAGGTAATTAGTATTGTTATTAATAACAGCAATGAGCACTTTCACAACAAATTTAATGACATCAATAATGCAGTTATGGTAATGCAATGAAGAAATGTATTTCTCTTTATTAGGTGGATGGGTCTTCTCATGTACTGCTATCTGGTATTGCTTGCCAAATGCATTCTTCAGGTGATTGGCTCAAAATTGCTCAATAAATTGATGACTCATCATTTAAACTAAGGATGCCATTTAAATTGCAGTTAATTGGTTGTGTTTACCTGTCCTCATTGGTTGAGAAACATTGTTGGGTCATTCAACTGTTCAACATTGTGTGCTTGGGATCTGCAAATTATGTCTTCGATGGTAAGTTTTTCGGTTTGGTGCAAAATGACATTTGATTATTGACCAAATAATTAGCAAATAAATCTCAAATGTTAATGTTTGATCGATTGCAGGTTTAACTAATGAAACAGTCTGCAAAATGTCTGTTGGTGAGGCAGGTCTGTCCTGGGATGCATTTTGTTTTGTGTTTCTCCTTTTGATGCTCAGGATTTTTAAGACCTGGTACTTCCAACATGTTGTCAATGAACTCAGGATAAACAGCAAACTTGCAGCCAGGTTGATGAAGATTTAATTGTGCAACTTAACAGTTTAACTTAAATAAAGTTTAAATACAAAATTAATTTAATTTTGAATGCACAAATTTCCAAACAGAGGAGCGGAATTGATAAACAACAAATTGATTGATGACATCAACATGGTCAAAGCCAATGAGGAGCGAGTCCTCCAGAACATAAAAATCAAGATGGATCGCATCAGGACCAAGCATGCTGCCTGCATGCAGGAGAGATTCATCAGCAAGGATCAATATGCTGACCACTACACCGGTTAGAAATTGTAAATTGTTACCACATAAGAATGATAATGTGTTCGTGTCCCTGCACTGCCGGGGAGCACCGTGGGATAGGTAGATCATTAAAAAGTTTGGTAATCGATTAGCTCACTTGTAATAACTAACCACAAAGAAAGCATTTTGGTGAGCTGTTTAATGATGTTTTTCTACAGTGATCAGGTCAGGAGACTATTACATGTTCAAGGATGTTGAAGAAGACGACATGGAGATGAACGAGGGAGACAATGTGAGTGAGGAGGAAGAATCTAACAACAAGGAGAATGATGACTGGAGGAGGAAGAGAACGACAGTAGCACCAGGCACGGTAAGATGTCTATTGTTGCGTTGATGTATTATATATATATATATTGATGTATTCATATGAATTAACTTTACTATACATTGAGCTTCTGTTGAGGTATTGTTGTCTGATGATATTCAATATTTTGACCAATGTTTATGTATTTCATCCACCCTTTCACCAGCTTCTGGCAACAGCACTCTTTGGAGGCCCCAAGGAAGCACTGAACCTCATTGAAAAAACAAGCAACTTCTCTCGCAGCATCAGCATGAGTTCTGCCAGAGAATTCACAACGCCCGAAGATGAAGCGGTTCGTCTTACTATTGAACTGTTGTTTTTATTTTTCACTTTTATCAAAATCCTTAAGATCGCAAATGGATCACAGAAGAGTTATCATCATCGTCATTGTTATTTCATTTGCAGCATTCTCCATCCTCTCTTCTCGATGGAACTGCCTCCACTGCACTCGGATCAGATTCCGATGACGCGAGGACAACAGTGGCTGACGGGAGCAACATTTCAACGACATCTTTCCAATCTTCTCCTCATTCTACAATTCACATTTTCCCTCCTCTCCCGCCTCCAATTCCAGCGCAGGAGACAGGCCACGTAGCTCCGATTACTTATCAGAAATTGACCAGGTACAGTGACATCATGCCGAGCCTCCCCGAGGTGACTCTGGAAATGGAAAACGATGGCTCTCCGGGAATCACAGGGACGGATGAGATCGAAAAGCAAGAGGGAGAAAAGGAAGTAACTGGTGAGCAAGTTGTGTGCTGCAGCATGACTCAAAGCTCGTTCAGTTATGCAGATTCTGACAGATTTAGTTTACTTTTCAGAGGAGGATGAGACAACGAAAAAGGTTGAGACTGGATTGAAGATGTTGAAGGTGGTGTTGATTGGTTTCATCGACACGCTCATAATCCGCATCAACAACTCGACGAGACACTGTAGGTCCGTTTCTCAAAAGCTGCACGAGGAGAAAGAGAGAGAAAAAATACTCCTTCGAGTGAGACTGAATGACTTGATAACATACTATATAACAATGTACTTTAAGGAAAAACCAATTTCATTATAGGATAGTGTCATGAGAGAGTACAGGGAGGAAATTGAAGATGGCGATCAGAAGGATGGCTGTCTCAACCATAAGTTAATATTCAACATTTCGACATTTATTAATTGAATTAAAATCTATTGAAATACATTTTTATTGCATCAATTATTAATCGAGACCACATTCATTTCGTAACAGGGAAGATGAAATCAACAATCGGAAGAGGAAGGAAAACGAATTCCACAACACCATGCCGAGGGTCATCGTTCTCTTCATCGCCGTTTCCGAGGCTCTTGCAGCTCGTACCGATCTCTTGTGCTACTTTGCCATGATCGTGAACACTCTCATGTCTGCCAGCATCCTTTCCATTGTGTACCCCCTTTCTGTTTTCTTCTGGGGCATGCTCAGCGTTCCAAGACCCACGAAATTCTATTGGGTTGCTACGATCACTTACACCGAGGTCTGCTTAATCTTTGCGAAGGGTTTCTTTGACGTAACTATTGAGACATTTCAAAGTCTGACTTTGTGTTCTTGTTGCAGTTCATCATTGTCCTCAAGTATCTCTTCCAGTTCAACTTCTTCCCCTGGAACAAAGGAGTCCCTGGCAAGTTCACATGGCCGCAGATAGTTGGAATTGAGAAGAAAGAAATGTATGCAGCTCTCGACTTTTTTGTTCTTTTCTGTCTGTTCATTCACCGGATGATGTTGAAGGTGATTTTGATAAATTTGATTAATGCTGTTTAATAATCAAATTAGTTAACGGTTTTCATTCAATAAACACAATATTATGATTATAATTTATTCTTGGACATTTTAAGCTTATTTAAGTAAAGTACATTTGGCAATTCTTCTAATATTTTGATGGAGTACATATTAACATTTACAATGCAATGATTCATGTCCTTCACAGAAACGTGGTTTGTGGACTCAAGGGCAGAAGGACGAAAAGAAGGTCGTCCATGTGAAGCCAAGTTTCACCGATGAGAACGTCAACTTGAACCCCATGGTGTCGGTTCGTTTTTGAAGCCCTTTTCACCTTCCATGGGTGTTATTGCTATGATTTATGATTTACGTGTGAATGTATACTTCAAGTCATGATTACCAGTGTTGTGGTAATACTAATACTACTACCACTAATAATAATTGTCTGTCTATATATGGATATTAGTTGCCAGCATAACAAACCAATGGTTGTTCTTGCAGGATAGTAATGCAGTCTCATTGGCTGGAGGTGATGGTGCTAGTAAAAATACTGAAGATGAGAAGAATCTTACACTGTTGGTTCCCTGAGACCAATTTTCAGATATTATGTTTTATGTATTTAAAAATTGAGTTGAATAAATTAACATTATTTTAGTGAATTTGCAATTATTAGAGTTATTTTGAAATGTCATTTAATTGAGAGCTACCCCATTGTTCACAGATGCCACAAGTTGCTGAATCCAATAAAGTTCTTCTACATCAACATCACAAACCCAAAATATTCTGCAGTCAATGACGTGTTTGCTTACATGTTCGCCTGTGACCTTTTGACCTTCCTTATTGTTGTCTTTGGTTACAATAAGTTCGGACCATCAGAGGTTGGCATTAGACCGGGTTTATTTGGTTCGAAAGGCATTGATCAGTGATTCATCATCATTAGTGATAATGATGGAGATTAAATTTTTAAATTGTGTAATTTAATTTTGACATTTTAGCAAATGGAAGATTCTGATGTGGCAACAGTTATCCAGCAGAGTCGAGTAATTGTTTTTATTCATAATTATTTTATTCTAGGGCTGCAACCTGTGTTACTGGAATTTAAAATTATGTACAAGTTATTACTTTTATTAATTAAGTGTCTTTTAGTATATAATTCATTTATATTCTTAGGTCTTCTTGGTATTTAATTTCTTATTATTAATATATTATCACATTAAGATTGTTGACATTATGATCTTAACTTTTAACAAGGTCCCCGTTCCATTCCTGGCAATGTTGTTAGTCCAATTTCTTCTTATTATCATTGATCGAGCTCTCTACCTTCGAAAGCTTGTGTTCGGGAAATTCATTTTCCACATCATCCTGGTCATCATCGTCCACATCTGGATGTTTTTCCTTCTTCCGATCGTCATCACGGACATGTAAGACTCGTAATGTTATTAATGTCTCATTTGATAACTTATTGTGATTTTTTCTCCCGTCAGACCATTTGTGCAGAACAGAGCTGCCCAACTCTGGTACTTCACGAAGTGCGTGTACTTCAGTTTTTCTTGCTACCAGGTCAGGTCTGGATATCCGATAAGGATAGTTGGTAATTTCCTCACCAAGAAGTTTGGATACTTCAATCTGTTTTGCTACAAGGGGTAGGCGTTTTTTTTTGTCACAACTTGCTATTGCATGTATTCTATTTCCACTGCATATTTGTTTCTAGATTCCTTGCTATTCCGTTCCTCTTGGAACTCCGAGCTCTGACTGACTGGATGTGGACGGACACGACGCTGGCATTGACCAGTTGGCTCCAGATGGAAGAGATTTACGCCAATGTTTTTGTACTGAAGTGCTGGCGGAAGATTGAACACGTTTGTGATAAACGATATCCTACATGAGCTACTTATTATTCATATTTCCAGCAGTGTTCTTGCAATGATCCTCTGTTTTGCATGGATTTAATCTCATATCCTTACCCTCAAGTTATGTTGAGTTTTTCTTGATCCTGCAGGATAGTCCCACGCCCAGAGCGGTTCCCAGACATCCCCTGGTGAAATATGGGCTCGGAGGACTCATCCTCTTCCTCCTCATCTTCATCATCTGGCTTCCCCTTCTCCTGTTTTCCATGTCCAACAGCATCTACGAACCAAACCCCCCAAAAGCTGCGCAGTTTAAACTCAGCATCGGAGGTTACAACACCTCCGCACAGGTTTGTTGAAATGTTCAGGCATATACAATATATATATCCATATTATGCATATCTGTTCCTTGATTTAATCAGCTTATTATTTCACGTAAGAAATTGTTTTATGAAGCCTGGTTATCTTTTTCATGCTTACCAAATCAATCTGCTGCTGTGATTATTATATGCTTTAGCTCAATAATTACATTTAGATGTAAATGTTGCCTTGGGAACTCGTGAAATTATTTGCTGGTAAAATAAAGTAGCATTTAATTAATTGAATTAGGACATATTTTTAAAATATAGATAATTTTATTGCAGCCCATTTTCTCGATAATCTCTCAGCACAACCAACTTCATCCCATAGAAGCAAGGACGTACCTGGGTTTGAAGGATTCATATTTAAGCAAGCCGGTACGAGATTTTGAGCTCTTTTTAGACCTTCTCTTAAATTTGTAACATTAATTCTCTGTTGCTGTTGTTAAAAATAATGTTGTTGTTATGCAGAAGGCAATGGCTTTTCTGAATGCTCACAGAGAAGAAGATGTTTACAGGATCATGATTGGGGCCACCTCTGCCTCCACTTGGGAAATCAGTTACCCCACTGAACAAAAGCTCATCAACGAGCTGAAGGGGATGCGTAACATGAGTTTTACTGTCGAGATTTCAATAACCAGGTGCTTTTCTTGTCTTGCACATGCAGAATTCTTTCATGTTTCATTATTTCCTAAGGCATCTCTGATGCTGCCTTATAAATTACCAATCGTCATCATTTCTTTTAACTTTTTTTATTTATTTATTTAAAAAAAAATTACATAACATTAATCATGAACAGGAAACATCCTAAAGGGATAAAAAACTCCCACTGTCGGATGTCCATTCATAAATAATGTAATTTCAAAAAGCAGATGAAGTGATTGCTGAATTATGCAGCTTATGGTGATTCACTAAGAAGTTGTTTATGAAGAGTAAAACTTGAAAGAGTAAATATCTTAGAGTAGACTGTTGGACCTAAACAAATTGTGGAGCGGCGTTTTACATTCGATTTAGCAAAAGCAGTTCTATCATTCCAAGATGAACGAATATTATATGAACGGTAGGATGAGTCTTTAGAGAACATATATCTAAATGATGCAGGCAACATGTGGTGATCAAGTTTGTACATGAAGATACCAGAATGGAGGAGATTTATCTGGTGAACTTTGAGTATACACAAGGCTATATGCAAGAATTTCTTTTGAAGAATGAGTAAAAAAAAATCATCACCATCATCATTATTATTCTGAAAATTTTTTAGATGCTTTGTTTTAGTACAAAGATATTGTGCAGAAAATATTTTCATTAATATTATTATTGAATGCTAGTTACGCCACTCGCGTCCTTTATAACCTGTTTGTTATTGTCACTGAAACATGAAAACAGAGAAGAAACACAGAGCAGTGGGATGTTCACAAACGTGGTCCCAGTTGTTTTTGTCAGGAATTTGAACTCATCCAACGAAGAGGACAAGAAAGTTCTGCTGACATTGTCAAAGATGATCAACGGATCCTACAATGAATCAGTGTCGGTTGCACTTTTTGTTTCGTGTTACAGAGTGTTTTATTTATCTCAGTACATTTAACCCTGACTGCTCTTTGTGTGGTACACAGTGTATGTATGTAACAAACATTACTGTTAATTGCATTTTTGTTAAAATGATGCTCATGAAATTAGTAATCCTAAATTGTATAAAAAATACAGTCAAAATTGTTTCAACAGTGTAGTGCCACGGCTGTTTCCCCGTTACTTGACCGTCCCATCGAGGAAGAAAATAAATGAAACGGGAGTTTTGGAATATGGTGAGTGGCTGCTTTCCTCTTGTTATTGATTTACGGTGTTTGTAAATGTTATGCAAAACTTTTATTTTTGTTTGAACAGAATGGCGGTCGATAAAACTGTCCCTCCATCAAAAAAGAGACGACAGGTCGCGATGGTGGGAAATGAAGGAGAATTGTTCGGAGCCTCCAAAAGATGACTTGCTCGACGGACTCGTCTGCGGTTCCGGTGACGGATCCATGATCGTGGTGTTCAGTGAGAGAGTTCCGACGGGAGTCTTCACACTGGTGAATAATTATGGAGTCATCGGACTCTACGTCTCTGTCATTCTCGTCATCGGTCGTTTCGTGAGGATGCAGTCGGTGGGCAACATCCAGACGATCATGTTCAACAACCTTCCCTACGTTGAACGTCTCTACCTGCTCTGCATGGACATATACCTCGTCAGACAGGCAAGGGAGTTTGCCTTTGAGGAGCTGCTATTTGCCAAACTCAATTTCCTGTACAGATCGACGGAAACTATGATTGCATGGACAAGGCATCCAAAGCCGAAGAGCGAATGATCTGACGAGCTCTGTTTGTTTTAGCAATCTTGCCTGACTGCTCTCACACAAATTTTGAACTATCCTCATCCTTTCCTTAGGATGCAGTTTTGTCATTGAGACCACTGCTTGCTTATTTATCTGTTTCTTATAAAAATGCAATTTTCAATGGTGAGATGTTCTTGTTGACCGATTTTGAATTTTGTTTACTGTCTTTGTATGCTTTACAAATTTGATTTTTCCTTTTGTGTTTAGGATTTGTTTGCCTCTTTCTTCTGAAATGCCAAAACATGACTTGCTTTTGTTCCAGAAAGTTTTTAAATTTTTTTTTTTTTGATTGGCTACAATTGGCACAAACGTGAAGTGTAATAGGTGAAGGGCTGTAAGTAAACAATTGTATTTATTGATTTGTACCAGCACTTGTGTTGTGAATGTCTTTGCTTGACACTCAGTGTATCACTACATCTATAATGGATTAATGCTAAATCACTCTTTGGCTTCATCATGTTGCCCATTTTGATTGTGAGTTTAACAACCATATCACACCTTGGATGTTTTTATTAAAAGAATCCTTCACGTTCAAGCTGCAGTATCAGTCATTGTCCCTGGTTCACAAAGATTATTTTCATCTAAGAACATATCAAATTGAAATTTTTGCACTTTGATAAAATTTCACATTGCCAGCTCAAAAGAGGCAAAATTCATCATGTCACAGCATAAAAATTCCAGCAATGCAACACTCCGCGCTTTTCTTCCAATTAGATGTAGATACATACATATATAGATACATACCTGATGACCTAGACGTGTTTCTCAAGGCTTAAGTGTTTTTGTTGCCTTTTCTTTGAGGTCAGTCGAGGTCCAATAACGTGGCATAATAATGTCACCCCATTGTAAGCATTCTTACAGGTCTTGCGATGTATTGTTGATTTGACATGCATCTCGATTAGAGCATTTAATTAGCACTTGTCATTGGAATGGCTATTTATTCTTTTCTGCTACAAAAAGCCCACTTAATTCCCAGCTACCTACAGCAATTGATGCACGAGTCTGGCATCTTCACAAGCAATAATTTTCAAGGGTTCAATAATCTTGGCTAACTGTTAGTATTAGGGTGCCTTTCCAATGATTTGACCATGTCCGGAACATCAAGCTACTTAACAAGATCCTTCCTTCTCTCAGTACAGATTTTGCCAAATGTATTTTCAATCTCTTTGTGTCAATACACTTTAAAAAATCTGTACAGGAGTTGCTCAATTTTTGTTAATAGGTTTTTTGTCTTGACTGTGGAAGCTTGCAAATTGTATTAGGGTTACAAAATCAGTTATTCACTAATCGTGCTTTAGGATACTAGTCCGATTTCTGTTGCCCTTCACAGCTTTATGGTATTTGTGAATTATATTAACTTATCCAGTCTTAATAAAAAGTTTGTCTTGCTTTTCAAATTTTGCCCATTCATTGGAAGAAACTAAAGTCCAAGTTGCTTGTTTAATAGTCCCAACAACAACTTTTAAGAAAATGGCATTAAATGGATGAAATGAGTAATGCAATTGCTGTTTGCTGAAACTTAACTACAAACAAATTGCAAATTTTATCCACTAGCGTCACATTTAAATAATAAGTTTGAACGAAGACGGTGTCTTGATGATTTTCACCGATATCGTCAGAGCTTTTTCTGTGCAGCTGGAAGCATGGGAAAAGTTTTGGTCTTGAGTGATTCGATTTCTTCTTTGAGAGATTTAATTTCTTTCACTTGGTGCTTAGCCAGTTCCAAGAGCTTGCTCTTCTTGACGATGCTTCTGTGTCTCTTCAATTTCTCTGTTTTTGCCATCCCACTTTTCTCAACTGGAAAGACATGTTGTTCTCTGCTTTAGAGCTAATAATGATTTACCTAGCAAAAGCAAAAACTCAAAACCCTTGTAGGAGCTATTGCTTTGAATTAGAGATCAAGATGTGCATGTCATTGATATAATAAAAGTATAAATAATTATCCCATGTATATTTGGGCTCATCCGGCCTTTTGGTTAGTATGCCAGTCTACTCCAAGGTTTTGATAAAGAAATTCAATATTTTGACATCATGATGAGAGATTTTTACAAGGTTCCTAATTATTTAAAATCTATAACTTAGAAACTTGCATCTCTAAACAGCATTTTAATGATGCTAGCTTAATAACAATTAATTCATTAATTACTAACCAACAACATCTCTGATGTTCTTTCTTTCAAGGATGGTATCATTGAGCAGCTTAAGTTCCTCGGTCATTTTGTCATTCTGAGCCTGGATGTTTTGTATCGACTGATCCACTGTTGATAGTTTTTCATTCATGGACTCCACTTTCTTCTTGTGGAACTGAGGCAATTATTCCAATCATTAACTGAATTAGGTGCAAATGTCTGTAAGAAGACTTAGTTAATGGTTATAATTTAAAAATAAGTGACTATATTATTAATATTGTGTTAATATTAGTTTTAAACTAATATAATTATTACAATTAATATTATCTTACATTTAGCAAAATTTAAGAGCTTAAACCTACTTGGAAAAGAAAGTTAATAAAGAAAATTAATAGATTAAAAATTGTTGTTAAAACAAAATTTGAAACTGGATTGAACTGACAACAGAAAGCTGACGTTTTCAAAGAAAGATGAATGATGACCACCTCTTTTGTCATATTTATGGTTTTCTCCAACGTCAGAACTTCTTGGTTTTTGAGTTCATCATAATTCTCTTTATTAAGAAACTGCAACACATCAAAAATGTATTTAATTTAAAACAGATTTCTAGCGTACTATTTCTGTGTGCATTTTACTTACAAATAGAACTTCTTTTGTAACTTTAAAGTTGGCAATATCCTTCATTTTGTTTTTTAAATCTTGAAGTTCCATCTCCATTTTTTTATGTTCCCTAGTAATAAAATTAAAGTCTAATCAAGATAAAGTTAATTAAGCAAACGAATACCAAAGCAAAAAATTTGCCATTCAAGTTGAGATATCTCTTTCTTGTAAGACTTGCCTTCAATCATTGTGGCAATCTTATTTTCACCAAGAGCCTTGAGATGGCATGGAACAAACTTTTAAGTCAATTCAAGATTATGCCATTGCAACGACATTTATTACCTTGATGCTCTTGTTAAGTTCTTCCACAACCTCCTTGTGCAAGAGAAGACTGGTGCGATAAATTGGAAGGAAGTCTATAACTTCCACTTCTACCTGACCTTGTTTAAGAAGCAGCTGAACCTCAAGGTTTCTATAGAAGTGGTGTCTCGATAAATTCAGCCTGAAAAGTTTTATGTGATTTAGTTACCTGTATTTTTATTATTATTATTAGACTACTGTAGAAACAATAGCCCAACTGATTGATATTGTTAAAGACATCCTCAATTTTCTGCTTGGCCCTATCTGCTGCTGACTGCAGTGTTGCGACACGACTCTGCAAGGAGATGATCTGTGAGGCTTCATTTTTTAGCTGAAAGGAAAAGAAGACTTTGGATGTAGCCTATACAAATGGTTTAGAAAACGCATATGGCACTATACAAATGGTTTAGAAAACGCATATGGCACTATACAAATGGTTTAGAAAACGCATATGGCACTATACAAATAAACATATCATATCATATCACATCACATCACAACACATCACATCACATAACACCATACCATACCATATCATATCACATCATATCAACAACAACAGCAGCAACAACAACAACAATAGTTAGTTTATAGAGCACCATGTAGATAAACAATGCCAAACCATTATTTCCTTTATCACTTTCTCATGCCTGTAGTGACACAACTGATCCCAGAAGTTAGGATTGAGACCCTCAGGCATGTTCTTGATGCAGTCCAAGTCGGCCATGAGGTTTGTGACATAAGCGATGCAATCTTCATTCACACAGCTGGCTCCTTGTATAGACACCGCACCCAAACTCTCTTTGCTTTCCTCAGGAATTCTGGTTTTCACCTTCCTGTTGTTCAAAAAAAGCAAACAATTTCACTTGGATAATATTTGCGTGCCGTTGGTAGCCCCAACGTTCCGACATTACTTTGGTCTCTTTTTGTAGTGTTTGAAGAGAGGTTCCGCAAAGTTGTGAGGCACTTCGTGGAATTCCTTTTTGAACATTTTTTCGTGCAACTTGTCCTCCTCAATATGTGTCTCATACACACTCTGAGCTTCATCAAGATTCTTCCTAGCCAGCAGTACTGACATCAGTTTTTGGTTCTAATTTCAAGTGCAAAATTTTAAATAACGTTTCAATTATATCCTTGACATGCAGGGTCTTAAAGTAAAGTGCAAACTGATTTCTCTTTGGCATTGTTCAATAGGATGACCAATTGACTTTCCTTAAGATTCAGTTGTTCCTCAAGCAGGATGGAATGCCTGAGTCTAAAGAGCATGAGCTCCTCCTTAGTAAAGTAAATCAATAGCTAGTTCAGAATAACAAACAAGTACTATTTGGAACAACAACGATAATAAACATTTTAAATTAGTTTCCAGAACTGCCAGCAACCTGATAGATGGCAGACTGGACGAGGATTTTCCTGGTAATCAGCTGGTTCAGCTTCATGTCAAATTCCTGCATGGTGTCGGAAACAAAAGCTTGCAGTTTCTTCAGTTCAACTTCTTGGAACTGTGAATGTTTAAAAATACTATAAAATATAAATTATATTAATAAATTACGTACGGTCTAATGGTTAAGACTTCATCTCTCATAATGGCATCCCAGATTTTAATCCTATTATGGGGGCACTGTCCTAATCATATCGTTATGCAACAAACATTAATTAGTTTTTATTAATAAATGTTATTATTAAAATATAATCTGTGTTATAATGCTGCATGTTTTTTTCTACATTTGACTGCATGCTAATAAAAAAAAGCGACATTGAAAATATTATGGGACTAAATTTGTTTACTTTCTTGAATTTCTCTCTTTCTTCTTCAAGGAATTTTATCTGGGCCCTGTATTCATTGGCAATTGCTTTCTCTTCATCTGTCCATTTATCTTCAATCTTCTCCAACATGAAAGCTGGAACAGGAATCTCCTGATACAATGTAAACAATTTTTTTTTCTTTGTAGATGCATGCAAATAAATGCAAGCTTTGAAAGAAGTATGAAGAACCTTTTTCAGTTCATCCTCCTTCTTAATTTCAAGAACTCCTCCCATCATCATCTCAAGTCCTCGCTCCCTCCAGTTATCCTTCTTTTCTCTCAATTTTCTCTCCTCATCAATCTTTTTCTCCTCTTCTTGCTTCTTCCACTCTTCTGGAGTCAAAAACTTTTCAACTCTCACCTGGTTTAATTAAATTATTTTAAATTTACATACTTATATTTTGTCTTTTGTTCTCTTAGAATGGGTTGTCTTATTGAAAACAATAAAGTGTCAGTGATAATCAACATTGAAATAAGGTGAATTCAATCATTTTCATTCTGTATTTTAACATAAAGAATACACTACATATATCAAACCAAATATATCATAAATATTTCAAAATATAAGTGATAAAATATAGTGATAGAATCATATAAGTGATAAAATATAGTGGTAGAATGTGTTGATTAAAATCTCACAGGAGCATGTAAAATATATGCTCGGAGCTTCTTGAATAGATCTGCAGATGTCTGTTGATCTGTCTGATTTGGTATGACAATAAGGACATAGGTTTATTGGATATGACAATAAGAAATAATTGACATTTTATTTTCATAATTCAGGAATTTCCACAGCAATGTTAAATACATAACTAAATAAAAATTTCAAATATAATATGCACATTTTTCAAGAGATACCAAACGAGTTAAGTTTCAAAGTTACCTCTTCATCTGATGTAAAGAAAAGCAACTCAGGCTTTTCGTAGGTGCTGAGATCAGGATCGACAACAACTTCATTCAAGTTGATGTCTTTCATGATTTTTCTGATCCTCTGATTTTTCTCCTTGATGCTCAAAATATTCTTCCCTTTCAATGCAAGCATTGCATCAAAGTCTTTGTTGAAGGCCACTTTAATCCTATGTATTGAATCCTGAATACAACAGAGAAGTGCTGCTGTTGATTTAACATGAAGATTACATTGAATTCTGACATTAAGCTTAAATTGCAATATTATTAGTGCATAGCTAATGCATATTGTATTATCAAAATCTTACTTTTAATAGAACGATCTGCTTGATCTTTTGATATTTCGTGCATAATTCAAACTGGTTGTAAAACAAATCACTCTCTCCTCCAAAGAGACTCCCTTCATAAACAATCATGTATTATTATTGTATGTCAACTTAGAGTTTCGCCCAAATATGCTTGTTGTGCGGAATTATAAAGCATAACAAACTACTAATCGGATCACATTAATTATTGAAAGTCACTTCGCCATAAGTTTTCTAAACTATAAACTATTAGGTGTCACTTGAAATTAGATATTTGTAAAATAAAGTAAAATTAAAAATCACCTAGACTTCCACTAAGTGCATTGTGAGACCTCCTCTCAAGCACATTGTCATCCTTTTCATAATCATCCTCACTTTTCTGAAATAAACAAACTCACCACATTTTAATTCCTTGGTTCTCATTGAAAGTTATTTAACTTAATAACGATGTCTGATAAGACAGATGTAAGACTTCTATTTAGAGACATTATTCATTAGTTATCATCATTTAGGCATTTTAAGCAAATAATACAAAAAATTCTTGCATCACTGTGCTTGGATTTCTTGAGGAGGAGGGCATTTTCTCCGATTTTCAATCTCATCTAGAATCAATGCATCAAAGTATGACTTTGATTAAATTCAACAAATTCCTTCAAAAACTTGCATGTTGTTCTGCAATTTCCACCCTTCTGTGGGCAGAAACAATCTCCAGCTCACGAATTTCTTCACTTCTTCTTTCTCTCAGGGGATAATTGTAGACCAGAGAATCAGAAAGGAATGCCTGTTGGAAAGACAAAGAGCATTCACATTAAGACAGCTTAATAATTGGGTTAATAATATTTTTAAGGACATAGCCGCCCAATGTCGATGCTTATGTTACTTTATAACTGAACATCATGTTGCTGTTACTTAATTAATTAGTTAAAAAATGGCTGCCATATTTCTGTTATAAGTCTGTTTTAGTGGAAAGCATACCCAGCAACAGTAACCTTTAAAATTGTGTGGTTTATTTTTAATGCTATTATTTTAGGTAATGCGTTCTTTAATATTACATACATGTTTTAATATTACATCCAAGTGAATGTTTTCTTGTAGAGTGTTGCTTTTTTAATGGTGACTTCAATTAAACATAAAATAATCCAGCTGACCTTGATGCCTCTCCCCTTGATGTGCATTTCATCCCAGCACTCCTTCTTGATGAGGTTCACCAGTCGTTTCTTGTGTTTGTTTTCTTGCTCTCGTTCGTCTTTCATCTGCTCAGTTTTAAACCCTCGAGTTTATCGAGATAATATGACTTGAATTTGAATTTGTTTATTCACAAGATTAAATTTTAGGCAAATAAGATCAAATTTGACAAGTTAAGTTTGGCTGTTCCTAAGCTATCTCGAAATTGCAAATTTTGCATCATCTTTAAAATCATCAGCATTAGTAAACAAGCAGCATTGTAGCCGCACTGCATTAGTGGATTTATTTCTTATCTCGGATTTGTTTTCTTTTGTTTGAATGCATTTGTTTACGACAAAAAGAACATTAAGTTCGAGCAGCATTTTTCAGCTCCTAGTGCTCATTTTTAACTGCTGTGAGTACTCAGAGGTTAAAATGAAAGGAGAATCACTCATCTACTTTAACAATTACATATTCAACAATATCTGACATTTACAAACATTTTATAATAACATTTTCAAAATAGTTCAAGGTTTAATTAAGTAACCTTTTGGACTTCAGCCTCACAAATAGCTTGGGAAAGTTTCTGTTCATCAACATCCAGATCGAATTCACGGAGGGGAATTTTCTCAAGTCCTTCCAATTCTTCATTTTCCTTCATCATCTTCTTCAACTGATTGAGTTTAATAACAAGCAATATTTATCTTAGAGCAATATTTTTGGTCTTTCGTTTTGTTAATCTTGTAAAACTAGTAAAATTTTCCAAAATTTAAGCCTTACCTCTCTCCTCAGTTGTGTGATTCTGGTCCTCAGGAGCATCTTGAAATTGCTGCAAGTAAACTCTTCATCTTCCAGAGCCTAATACATCAGATCAAATTAGATGCACTTTTGGACAGCCGTAATGCAACCACATTCAAGCTTATTGTTACCATAGCATATGTTTATAAACTAGTTTGTCCATGGATAGTACAAATGGAATGACTTTTTTGTTTAAAAAAGCAAATGATTACTGACATGCAAAGGACACTTATAATTGTGTACTTGAATTTGACAAGCAACAATACAAATGCATTACATCTTGCTTTGTGATGAAAACAGTGTATATGAAGACGTACATCCCTACACAGAGTAAACAAATGCTATTCCTTAAATTTGAGCCTAATTCCAACCTCAAAACATCTTTTCTGGAACCACGGCATACCGGGATCTGGTCTTTGATAACTGGGTGAATATATTTCATCGTTCTGAATAGCTTTTTTTATTTCTTCTATAACTTGAGTTTTGTCAATAGTGCCCTATTAATAAGGATTAACTGGTTGATTAAAACATTTGATGCATGATTCTTAATAATCTGGAAAGGTAAAGTGTCCTATTAGAGAAATAGCAGACTCATAGATGTTGTGAAAAAACTCCTAAGTGAAATACATTTCCATGACATAAGACAGGACGATTACAAGAAATTGTTTTCATTATTTATCTAAGTAAAATTTTCAAGGTTTATCAGAAAATAAAACTAAAGTTAAGCTTAATTTGAGGCTATTTTTAAAATTTTTAAACAGATTCAAATTAGATGCCACTGATGTTGCAAAATGAAAAAAATTTACAAAAAAAACTCCTAAAGTAAACTCCTCCAATTTGAACTGATGTTATCAAAATTATCTTATATTAATGTAAATTCATCCTGACCAATTTTGGAATAATGTTTATTAAGTCTTCAGATGAAATGGAAACAAGTCTCCCAAACTCCATTTGCTCGTTGTGCCGATTCTGTTTTATCGAGTGTATCAAGGAGGCTTGGTTTTTCGTTGAAGTAAAAAATTCACCTTCAGTGTTTTTCATTCCTCTGTAAATTAACATGTACAATTTTAGCAGGGATCCTTTCATCATTTAGAATATATTTATATCACAACTTAACTGACAATTCAATGCAGCAGAAAACCTTGCTGTATCCTGAACAGGCTACATACTGGTTACCAAGTGACATAGCCATGGCATTTATGCCATTACTCCAAAAGTTAACACAAGATACAGACCACAGAACTTCCTGAAAAATTTACTAAAGAATTAGTTCATTTCATTTCATTAGTTTTTTAATTGTTGCAAAACATTTCTGTCAAGCATTTTTTCATTATAAGCTCTAATCAATTATTTATTTATTAAATATTTTTAGTGCTTAATTGAAATAAGAACTTTTAATTCTTAATTCAATTATGAATATTTAACCATGAATCTGTAGAAAGGGTATCAACAATAATATCAAAAAGAAATTCTCACAGTAGATTCCACATCATAAACTTTGAATGCACCATCTTGTCCACAGGAAAACATTAATTGTTCATCAAATGATAACCCCAAACTAGTTCCTAATAGCTTATGACTTCCATATTTCTTCCACACCTTTAACTCAGACACATACTCCTCCTCCTAAAAAATGTTTAACATTTAACAGCATTAAACTTACTTAAAGCAAACTGTAAAATCATACTTTGTTTTCTGGGAAAGTGAACTGAGTAAAAACTATGCTCTCTTTTTTCTCTTTCATAGTTGAGAGCTGGAAGAGTAATTATAAAACAGAAGTAAGTCATCAACATTTTACACTAATTAGTTGAATTTTAAAACAAAACAGGCAAAGGTTTACCTTTCGACGTTGCACATTAACACTGACCCTTCTCGACTTCATAGATTCTGTCATTATAGCCTAAAACAAAATGGTTAATTTTGAGATACATTTTCATGATTTTAATATTAATAAATGAAGCTAACCATAGTTTCTCTCCTAGGAAGATGTTCACTGGTCTTTGGTGATAAAAGAGACATGTCTACCTCTTCATCGAACTGAGTTGTGTCGGCTTCAGATGAACCAGAGGTTTTGTAGGATGTCTAATTATAACCAATTTTAGATCTATCAAGCATACTGAGATCGATAAGATCTATCAGACAAGGTCATGAAACAATTTCTCATTATAACATAATTCTTTATTTATTAAAATAAAGTTAAAATAAGCATTTTATTCCAACAGCTAGCATCACCATTCCATATCCGATAATAAAATGAATGAAGCGTGATATATTATTAATAGTGGGCATTAATTAAGTCCAATATTTCACAAATTGTGGTTTTGAAAAATAAACCTTTAAGCTGTCATAGTTGTCTACTTTGTAGCTTATTATGGTAGAGTTTGTATGAAAGAATGCAACTTTATCAACACCCAATACCGCCAAATCAATTGCGGGGCTTGGTAGCGGGCAAGTCACCTTGTTTGTCATTTCATTCTTGAATTTATACTGTTTCGTCAGCATGTAGTCAGACTCTTGATGAAAAAAGAATTGTGAATGCAAATCTTCAATAGTAGCTAACAACTTTTTAACTCACTCTTTGAAAGCCAATCTTTATCATAGGCTGAGAGAGTGACATATTGCTGGTTTCCACTTTCACTCAATATTCCTAGGCTGTATTTTTTGTCCGTCTCAAACGTCGATAGAGCTTTTACTTCTCCTGCAACTTCTAAAATATTCCGGTTTGGAAAATTCAATTAAAAAAACTAGTTGACTAAGGTATAGTAGAACATACAACATCGGAAGACAAACCAAGATATCCAATTGTATTGAAATTTTGTGATGGAATCCCATTGTTAATAAATACATGACCATCTTCATAACCAACCACAAAATATTTTCCACCTTTAAAGAATCTAAAAATTATGTTATTAAGACATATAAACAACTGAGCTTTTATCAAACAAAATCTAAAAGCTAATCAAAGCTTCAATATGAAATTTACTTGATACTTTTAACAGGCAATACATGAATTTTTAGCACAAGCAACCATTTCGGGTCATCAAAGTTCGCAAAAAGACCCAAATAAACATATCCAGAGGTGGTTCCAACCGCCACCAAGTTTAGGAGACCACTCACACCCATCGATGTCACCTGAATTGAATGAAATGCAATGCTGCTGACATTTCAAGATCACCAAGGAATAAAGAAATTCTAACATTAGTTCTTGCTTTTACTCTGAGGCTAGATAATAAACTTCCATCAGAGTTCCAAACATTCAACAGTCCTGAACTTTTCAGTGTCTAATGATTAACGAAATTAAAAAATTGATGTTTGATTTGATTTAACATTTTTAAAATAAATTTCGTAATTATTCTGAATGCAAAACTAATATTTTTATATAATGAGCTAATTTTTAAACCAATTAACTTTTCTAGGCACAACAAGAAATAAATACAACACAGATAAGCTAATAAAGTAATAAAATGAGTCTTTTTCTAAGAAGGACTTCAAAACACAGGACATGTTTGACAACTTACAACATAGGTTGGAGTAACAACTGGAAGTACTCCCACAGCAATGATGAGAGAATTCTCAAAGCTAAACAGCTCCATAATTTTTTTTGGATTGTTCAAATAAGAAATCAAAAGGCTTCCCTTAAAATTAGAAAGATATTTTTAACTTTGTAATTCTGTGCAATAAATTAAAACAATAATCTCTAATGAGTCAGCAAAACATATTTTACTCATATTGCATCTCTGCAATGTTGCCCTAGTTTGTAACAATGTATACTTTAATATGTTTTAATATAATGCACAATTTCAAATGCAAATATTATAAATATAAATTAATTTTATATCACATATTACTTCCTCTGTGCCAATGTACATCTTTCCTTGTGAGGGAAGGAGAGTAATGCTTGATATTGTCTGATTCAATGGCACCATGTCAATCACTTTGCACATGGCAATGCCCACCAACTCATAGAATCTCAAAACTCCATCATCACCTCCAACCACTAAAAGCTTCTTGTAAATGGCCACACTTTTAATGTGCTTCGGAGAAATTTCCAAACCAGATCCTACTTCTAATGATGCTAAAGAACAAAGCAAACTATTGAATCACTGTTAAGTTCCTCTGATGAGCTGAATAAGACGCAATTCTAATCAAACAATTAATACTGATATTATAATAATTTCCCTTTTTCAGTTAATAGGTGATAAAAAGGATTGTGTTTTTACATTTGTTGTTAAAACAACAGTCGCACATGTTTACAACAAGCATGCTTTGAAAATGAGAAAGCACCTATGATGCTTAAGGCATCACAAAAAAAATTAGTTTTCCATCATTTAGAAATTTAAGTAATTTAATTAAATGCCTTGAAACACTAATTTTAGCATGGAAACTGTAAGAACAAATCCTAGAAATTAATTTAGAAATTCCAAAAATTTTGTGTGACTTACTATCATCAAAGGTCAGAGGAACAACTGCATTTTTATCAACATTAACCTGAAGCAAATTGAAGCACTCAACACTTAATGTGATTGCAATAAATCTAAAAAAAAAAACCAAATTAAAACTCATTAACTCTAAAAAGTTCTCCTTGCTGGCAACCAATAAAAAGTATTCCCTCAGGTGACCAGCACATTGTATTTGCAGTTGGTTTTGTTGCAGATTTTAAGTCTTCTTCAAATTCTTCAAGTTCTTCTCCCATCAAATTAACAATGCATGACCTGATAACATAAACATAACATGATCTGAGAATGACTTTGTGACATATGATTAATTGGTTTCTTTCAAAGCCTTTTCAAAACTTTGTCACAATAAATTTTTATAATTAATTACTTGGCCATGTAAAAGCAAGTCAATTAATTTTAACTTTACCAGAGAGAGTATAAAGAGGGTATCAGAGAACAAAATTAAAACCAGTTACATCAAATGAGAAGGGCATCCAAGTTTATGAATTGAATGATTGAATGAAGATTTTACAACTCAGATTATGATTATATTATTAGATTAAAGTATAAAAAATTGCTCCTATCATTCTACCTTGGAAGATTTAGCAATGATTGTATGAAATCATTGGCTGAATAACCAGACAAGATCGAATATTCTTCTAAGAGACTTTTTTCACCGGTCTTAATGTTTGGCAACAAAATATTCCTGCATATTAAGATGGTTATAATTATTGAATTTGTATGACAAAAAAATGCTGTACAAGTAGAGTTAACCTTTTCATAACTGTCTCACTTAAGGTCCAAATTGTTAATTCTTTGTCTGAACACATTACAATCTGTTTCACATTCACAGGATTAAACATAAGCATGTAATTGTTACTATGAGCAACTTTACAGGAATACATCTTAATTCCTTCTGGGAATTTCCTGTGATAAATAATATATAGTTTCTAAGTCAAATATATAAATATTACGTTAAGTTTTGTTATATGTGACACACCAAATTATAAGCTCATCCGTGGGAATTCCAGATATGCTGGCAAGAAGATTTACAGAAGAAAACTCGAGTGATGGATATCCTAAAACTTCACTTTCTCCTTAAAAACAAAAACCAATCCCAAAATCATTGTAAGCGTTACATCATTCAAAAACCAATATACCTCTGAGCTCAGTCATAACTTCAAAATTTGGATATTTAATTATGCAAATCTTGGCATTTGGAATGTTTTCTGAATAGGCAAAGATGGGCATAGTCTTATGGGTCGCGAAAGAACCTATGCCATTTTCTACATTTGAAAAATAGATATTTGTTCCGTCTTCGCTAAAAAATTTGAGGTGATTGTCGCATTTGATGCATCCAACTCCATCGACCATATATTCTATACGTCCGCCATCGTAGGAATTTATCCAGCTGTTAATAAGTTCATATGTTCTCAACAAAACGCAGACATTCAAAAACCGTAAGTGCTACTTTAAATTGGAAGAAGATATGCTAGATTGCTCTTCTTTGCCAGTGGCTAGTAAATATTTTAAAAAATGCCATTGACATATAAATCATGAATAACATTTAAAATAAATTACTCACATAGTTTTTCATCGCTCATATTTGTTCGATGACCTAAGTCAAAAATTACAAAAAAAAGTGTATCCTCAAACGTTGCTATGGCAACAGACGCAAAAGTTTACATTTGAAATGTAAGTTCGGACGTTATGAGGACGGTGCACTCAAGCTATTTCCTTCTGAATTGCTGCCTCAAATGTTTTGTTTGATTTAAAAAAAATAAAATTACTTGTATAAATGTTAAGGAGCCTTAAGGAGATTATTTTTTACAAAAATAACAATTTGGTGTGCATCTAATATTTTATCTCTTAATGTTAAGAAAACTGTTCACATGTTATTTCATAAACAAAAAAATATAATATAATATAATTGGACAACCACCACATTCATATTAGCGACTATACTATCTCGTGTTGACAAATGTAAATTTCTTGGAATCATCATTGACCAACATCTTACTTTCAAACCACATATTCAATATCTTATCAGCGAGATTTCAAAGAACATCGGAATTACGTCCTATATCCTTATTACCTCGTCGTTATACTATTCCTTCATATTTCCACATATAAATTATTGTAGTTATCTATCCTACCTGCTTCCCCTACTTAAACTCCAAAAAGGATATATTCGTATTGCTTTCCACCTACCTTACAACTCTCATACTGACCATTTTTTTCAAAGAACTTAAGATTCTTAAAGTATGCCATTATTAGCCACCGCCATACCGGCATCTTTATGTACAAGCTTGACCATCACATGCTTCTTTACTTATATAATGAACATTTTGTAACTCACTCACTACTACATTCTTATACACTACGATCCATTCCCTCATACAAATCATCCTTTGCCAGATCCAACACACTACTTCATTCCATCACAAGCTCGGGTTCTAAAACGTATTCAAAAATTCCAGCATTCACTATTTTTCAGACAAACTTATCTTATTGTAAAAGCATGCTCAAAGGCTTCACTATTGATTCGCCATCATTTCTATAAAATCTCGTTCATGTTCACTCTCCGTCCACAAATAATAGACCCATAGTCACAATTCAATGCTTTTTAATTATGGTTGCTCAGAAAACGAGATACTAATCTCTTAGGATCTTTGAGCGGGTACAATTTTGTTTTTCTTTATATTTATGTTGTTCATTTCTTTTTCTGTTCAATAAAGGAATAAACAAATTTCAGCATCTATGGAGCAGTCCAAATGATTATAGGTAACGTCAAGAACCCTGGGGAAAGTCAGGCTCCGAATTGTGACGAGGTGAAGCTTAATTCAAAAGAAACAAATAGACTAAGTTTCTGACTTTTGGAATGGGAGCATGAAATTTTCCAACCAGGAATCACTATAATTTCTGACAACGTCTGATGTAAGACTCTGATGTGAGATTGTCGAAAATTTGTGACATGTTTGGGATATCTAATTTCAAAAGTATCAAAAGCCTTTAATAAGTAAAACCAAAACAAAACCGAAATTAAATATACATAATCATAAACACAACAAACAAAATGAACTGCTAGTAATTTTAACTTTAACATGAAGTCAAAAACTTTAGACATTGAAAATAACGATTGATTCAAAAGAGAGTGATTCATAATCAAAGCAAATAAATGAACGTTAATTTCACTTCGATTTCACCTTTGACATCTACTACGTCATTAATTATCTGCAAGTAAAAAAGAACGTGTAAAAATATGTGTTCAATTTAAATTGATAAAATTTAATTCGTTGCAAAGTTACTGAATATTGGCTTAGAAAATATATTGGCTTACAAAACGCGTTTCACCGACCGATCCCTCATGATGGCCACGACAGCGTCGTGAACAGTTAAAAATATGTCGGCGTTTGTCAACTTTTCTAACTTCATGGATTTCTTGAGGTTTTCGTAAACCCATTCTGAAACAAATAAAACAGTGTATATGACATGAATAGATTAAATAATAAAACTAACCAGTGCAAGACGCGAGAGTAACCGTCACCTTCTTAGCTTTGGAATCAACTATAACCTGAAAACTTGGCTTTCTTACATTTTACAATAAAATATTATAACATTTATTATATGTTTATCTCAGTGTGACCTGAGACCGTAATTTGTCTGCTTCGAAATTATGTCAAATGTTTTGTACTGACAAATGATCGACATTTCTTTAAATTGTTAATTCGCGGATGCGTCGCATACTACCTGATTGATTGCTGCTATGCCATCGACATCAATGAAGGAGATGAGGCCACAGTCAAGGATTAGATCCGTGAATGCAGTTCGATTGTTACTGTTGTCTGCCTACAAAACAATTTAACTCCACTTCTTCAGATTTTCGTAATTTTTTAGTTTATTTTCAGTAAATTTAATCGTATGATTAAACGCAACAGCAAGAAGGAATGTCACTGCTCAGATAATAAATGAATTTGATAGCTAAAATTACCGAATAATTACGGAATTGAACTCCGTAACGAATTTTTATGTGACACCCAAGTTAATTACCCAACTCGAGATTATCTGACTCACTTCTGTTCCCTGCTTGGCCTGAATTTTTGCGGGACAGCAAGTAACAACATCGCTGCTTACTTCGAACAAGCTATTAACTTTTTCCGTGAAGTAACCCGAGTTGGCGTAATAGAGAGGTGCAGCGAAACTAACGATTTTAATTCCTTCGATCTCTTTGGCCTGGCGTATGAAAGTGAGAGTTACAATGGATTCGAGCAATGCTTAATATTGCCTTCATTACGTTTGAGAACTGTTCGATGTCTTGATAGCATTCAGTCCCTTGTACATTTCCCAATGTCTGAATTTTGGGTCTGTCAAATGATATGACATAATTTTCATTTTTGTGACAACGCCTTTAAAGTGATAAAATAATAACTTTGTCCTCCAAAGAACGGACAACAGGGCCACAACAAATCCGACGAGAAGTCCCAGTTCCACGTCTGACAAAATCACCGCCAAGCAGGTCACGATCCAGACCAACTGCAAATTAAATAATAAATTAATTAAATGAAACATTCATCCTTTCATTAGCATTTTATGAATACTGCTTGCTATTACAATATTAATAATCTCTGGGTCACGTTGTGAAGATATAATTTTTTAACTGTGATTTGTAGTTCTATTTTAAATGAGAACTTCCTAGAAAATATGACATTATCATTAACTTTGTCGTCTAAAATAAATAACTGAGCTGTACCGCATCATATTTAGAGACTTTAGTGAGATATTTCAAGTCCGTAACTTGCAAAAATATTCCCTTCAAATTGACGATGATTATGGCAGCAAGGACACACTGAAAAGAGGGCCATGAACGATATAATTTTTGTATTACAATTTCTCTCCATTATTCAATGTCGATCATTTATGTATTACATTTCACTTTTTAGTTATATCTGAAATAATCTTGAACCACTTAAAATTATAGCGAATGACCTGATGCCAAATACTTTTTAATTATACTTCTTCATTTATACGATAAATACATAAAATTGTGTCATAACATCTAAAGTGAATGTTTATCTCAATAATACGTTTGGTAATTCCCTGAACAGTGGTCCCACAGCCAGAATGACCACGAGAAGAAGAATGCAAGAGATGAGACCAGCCACCTTCAAAGTACGATGTTCAATTTATTAGTTGAGATTGATTTTATTCCTGTTAAATATTATTAATGTAAGCAAACTAATGTAAAATAAGTCGAATGAAAGTAGAATATCGTATAAAATATTATCAAACTACATATCCTAATGAGGAAATAAGCATAAAGTATCTTAAAGTACATTTGTTTTCAATTTTAAAACTGTAGTCACAATTGACCTGGGTCTTTCCTCCAGCAGAATATTGAACGTAGCTTCTGGAAAGAGATGCGGTGCCAACATAACAATTGAGGGGGGCGCACACCATATTTGTCACTCCATAAGCCAATAGCTCCTGGTTGGAATCAACTTCGTATTTCTGAAGGTTTGAAAAGAGCTTTGCCATAGATATGCTGATGATGAAAGAAACCAGAGCAATCGTCAGGGCGTCGACAAACTTGCTTGGCATGATGGAAAAGTTGGGTGTTTGAGGAGATGGAAAGCTACAACGTCAGAGTTCATTTTTTAGTTAACATTTGCTGTTGCCGTATTTTGAATCGCTTAAACACAGGTTTAGGATTTTTAATAGGAGAGTATATTAAATTGTTTTGAATTGACCGAAACAAAACAAAGTTCAATCACCCTTGAGGAATGTGTCCAACCACTTTCATGTTAAAAACGTCAGGACTTGAGAACTTGAAGAAGTACGAAATGGCAGTACCCACAATCAACTGTTTTTAAAACAAGGAGTTTGAGCGATGCGAATTTGATGAGTGTCATGTAATATTAATTCGTTATACCGACTCACCAGCAGAAACTCAGAAGGCAGAGGCATTTTAATGTACGGTTTAACCCTTGGGTTGATCCATTTTTGCGAGCAATAAAGAATTACGCAGCATATGAGACTCATGACCACAGCTGCGGGATTTGTTCTTCCAATTCTTTCAAAGAATCTTTTGTAGGTCTACCTTAGAAGCATTCGCGAATAAATAGAAGTTTTAAATGGATTTCAACAAATGAAATAAATGCCGCACATAGCCGAGTGTCAGAGGCCCTTCAAACCGACCCGTGCGTACTGCAAAGACATGTTTTATTTGGCTTGTGAAGATATGAACGGCAGCTCCTGTCGTCAAAGCCCTCGTTAGGGGTGAAGACAGATAATTAGCCACCATACCGAATCGGAAAATGGCCAGGACAACCTATGATTATAGAATTAACTTGCACTTAATAACTTGAGATAACAGCTGAGGAGACAACTTGCTTGAATTAAGCCAACAAGAAAAGAGACTGAAATGATGGTTTCGACTTTACACCTCTCCGCGTCAAATCCCATCGAAGTGGCATTGCTTGTATTCAGATTAAAATGGTGCATGGTATCATTATCGCTTTCCGCATCGCAATCTGCCCTATTGACCACTGCCCCCAGCATCAAACTCACCACAGCAAAAGTTCCTTCAAAATTAAAATTGAGTTTTACTTCATCATAAACTACATATAATAACGTGTCACCTTGTTACCTATGGAAATGTGTTTTGAGGTTCCCAGGAAGAAATAAACTATTACTGGAAAGAATGAAGTGTAAAGACCGTACACTGGGTCTATGTTTGCCAGCATTCCGTAAGCCATTCCTTCGGGTAGGAAATCCAGGTAATCAAACAAGATTCAAATTATTAATGAGCGATGATTCATAATGATTCACATCTTTGACCTACCCTGAGGTATATGCATTATTCCTACGGTTAAACCAGAAGCAATATCACTGGGGAAGTCGGAGAGCGTGTAAGTGCTTAAAATTCTGATAAATGGCAGAAAGTTCAAAATCTTTGCAAGGCAACATTGAGAGTTAACCGTGCAGAGATCCTTGAGCTTCTCTTTGACTTTCTCACGGATTGTCTTTTCTGGCTTATTGTAAGATCCATAAATGTCGAATAGAGAACGAGTGTAAGGAGGTCGATTTATCTCAATTGTAGAGAAGTTTTTTCCATCCCACGTGTTCGTCATGGTCGATCGGGATCTCTGTCAACAGCTGTAATTGAGGAAATAACATTAGTGATGAAAAAACAAAGCTTTATTTTTGTTTACACAAGTGAAAACTTTTAATCAACACAGACGAGTGATGACTTAACGCTCACTTTTATGTATCCTTCACAAAGACAAGCTGAGGTCTCCCGAACTGAGGAGCACCTAACGCAAAATCAGAGTAAAGTTTCTCCTTTTATACGATGAAACTCTGATCCTCTCCATATATATTACACCCGAAATTTTTGGAAATCTTTCAGCCTTCTAAATCTTTCATTGAGAAATAAAATAGGTAGGAATGTGATACTCCGACCCACCTAATCAATTAAAAGTAATTCAAGTATCATTTGTCGCGGATGAGTTGGTAAGTCTCTGATTTGACAACTAGAGAATTGGTTGTAGAAGGCTTCAAAGTTTCCATTCTTTGGTCTGCTTCTGTGGCCCAATGGTTTTATTTTAAATAGAAAGTAATTAAGTAATCGATCTGCTATTTATCTGTGCATTACCTTTAACCTCAAGGCAATATTATAGCTATTATGCTTTTTTTTGAAGAGAGGACTTTGGAACAAACTACTTTAAAACAGTGCGTCTGAAGTGAAATGAGCCAGTAGACTTGGAATAACATGTTCGCTGAAGGATTTTAATCTGTATGCAAATTATCTCAATTTATATGCTTCAAATTTTTGTAAATTAGGAGCTTTACATGTTTTCCAAAGCGATTTCACTAATTACATTTATTTTCGTAATCTATATTTATTGGGTTAATTTATATTGTAATATATTTACATTGTAAAAAATTTTAATTTTGTCAGCACCAAGTAATTACTTGGATTAAGATGAAGAGTAGAAGAAGGCAGAGAGCGTCCATATTCCAAAGGAGAAAGACTCCAATGGTCTGAATTAATTCAGACTGATATCGTTTTATTGTAGCTTGAGTATAGAAGAGAAATTATTTTTCTCTATCATGGCATCGAGGATCTTGGAGTTCATGGACATTGCAGTCCAAAAGAGAGGCATTCCAGGTTTACCCGGTTGTATCTAGCATACCTCGATGATCTGGGAAGCTATCCATAGAGCCAAGAGGAACCGACTGAGTTTGTGCGTCGTGTGGCTGGACCTATCGAACGATTATGGGTCAGTACCACACCAACTCCTACGGAAAACATTGGAGGCCCATCGTGTGCCTCAGCCCGTTATTCACATCCTTTAGAAATACTTTAACGGGTTCATGATGCGGTTTTCCACCAAGACGTACACTACAAGGTGGGTCCTCTAGAAGTTGGACTAGCTATGGGGTACACGATTTTTCTAGATTCGTACTGGCGATGCGAGATGCAGAAGTCGCCCTAGTCATGGGAAAAAATCGCAAGGATGTGTTCTTCGATGTCGCCGACGACAGGTGTCATCATTCTGGTGGAGCTGACGTTACCTTGGGAAGACAGGCTTTAGTACAGCAACGCGCTTAAAGCGGATAAGTATGCACATCTGTCAATGGACTTGGAAGCGAGAGGATACCGAACATACACTCCCACAACAAATATAGGAAGGGCATGTTTTATGCAAAATTGTCGAACATCAAACAACAGAATTTCTTCAAATTTTGACATTACATCACCTTATTGTATATAAAACATCTTGTTAAATTTGGAGTTCCTAGAACCTTTAAAATTTTTTTAAAAATTATAAATTACATAAAATTTTGTTTTTTGGCCGCCCAAAAAAAGATAGAAAGGGGTTTGCTTAGGAGCTATAAAATAAAATTAACAAGGTGCAAATGAACTTCAAAGTAGGTCTCTGTGGTATATAAGCAAGATACTTTAAAAAGAAATTTTTTTTAGTTTATTATTGATATTTTAGTGATGGGTAGAGGTAAATCTTTGTCAGAAAATGAGAAGGGGAAGATTGATGCCTTCAGGAAAGCTAAATATTCAAGATTGAGGATTGCTAAAGAACTCAACAGGTCCGTACATGTTATTTCTAATTACATGAATGCCCCTGAAGAATATGGACTCAAGAAATATCCAGGAAAAACAAATCGGCCGATCATATTAAAGTGTTGCAAAATAATCTCCTGCTGAGAAGACGTATGATGCAAATTTTGTATTCCAACAAGATAATGGCTCAATCCATACATTCAAACTGACAAAGAGCTTTTTCCAAGAGGGAAACGTGAGGGTTTTGAGCTGGTTAGCTCGCTCTTCTGGCGTTAATCCCATTGAAAATGGGAATAAGTTGTCCAGACTTGTTTACAGAGATGGAAAACAATTTAACTTTAAATCGGTGTTGGAAGATGTCATTAGGATTGCCTGGAATCAGCTGGAAGCAGACTATATAAAAAAAATAATTTTTTCGATGGAAAAAAGATGTTTTGAAATAATAGAAAAGAAAGGAAACATAATTTCATATTAGATAACATTTTGTGTAAAAAAAATATAAATTATTATTATTATTGACTTTTGATGTTTACGTCTTATCTTTTTTGGGCACCGTAAAAACACATTTTTGGGATTTTTTACAAAGTTTGAAAATAATACTTCACCAAATTTAAAACATAACTTTGGAAGCACTATTTACATAACATACTAAAATTTTACAAATTTTCGTGACGTATTAGTTGAGATATCATCAAAAAATGAGTACTATATACATATTGTATATATATATATATTGGGCGGAGTGTACCTCTTTCTATCAAGGTTGGCGCAGATCGACTTATGCTTTCCTCACAAAGATTGGATTGTCTAGCCAAGAGAGAACAAAAACTATGACAAGGATGTCTGAGGCCGCAGAAGTGGCATCATTCTGGACCTGGACGTGAGGAGTCAGAGGAAGTCTTAAGAGGCCACTTCAGGAAAGCCGCCGGTCTCCGGCGTAAATGATCCACCGAACGACGAGGCCAAATCATTGGCCGAGAGAAGTGATATTGACAGAAGAAATGGGCTTACCGCGAGCTTGCAAAGCACTATGAACTGCGGGTCAAAAAGCGCTCGCGCAAAGGCCCGCGAACGAGTCTCAAAAATTTGAAACTCAGGCTGCCGCTGCAACAAAAATTATAAGGCCCATAACTAAAACAAATCCTAATTTTTTCACAATTTTTATATTTGTTCTCATAAATGTTCTCACCGTTATTCAAAAGTTGAGAACCAATGTCATGCGCTAATATATGATTAGGGCCATTCTAGGATTGCGAACACTACATTACAAGAGACGACTTCACAAACGCGGACTCAAGACACTCGAACACCAGCGCCTCATTCATGATTTATGCCTCTGTCACCAGGGTCGGACTGGCTTAAAAAACCGGCCCGGGAAATTTGGTCGTGGCGGCCCAATTCATTATTAGAATATTTTTTCAATAATTTAATATTTTACTTATTTTAAATTTAATTTTTATATATTTTTCTTTAGTTTCTATAATTACTTCACATGTAATAATGAAATTTTAAAGTTCAAAAACACTACTTTAAGTTGCAAGAATCTTTTTATTTAACTCCTAGATTTAACAACTTAAACATAAGAAACACTAGAGTCTAAAATTTCTGTTCACTATTAACTATTATAACAGCTTTTTCATCGTTTCACTAGTCGATGCTAAAACATCAATGATTTCATTGTTATTGATTCTTGGAAAAAAGTCCTTCTCACAAGACATCAGCATGAATGATTGTAGAATTGACTGGCTCAGCAAATTTCTTAATCTGTTCAAAACGTATTTCAATTTTGAAAACGACCTCTCACAAGCAACTTGTGATGAGGATAATGTCAACACAAATTTGTAAGCCAGACACAAATTTGAATAAGCAAGACTATGCAAATTAAACTTCTGGAGAACAATAATAACAACAAACAATACATGTTTTGAAAAATTTGCATTTATTTCTGTGGTTGTTGCTGTTTTCAACTGTTGGAATAGTAAAGCTATTTTCAAATAATTCTACTGATTCAGATTGTTGAATGTTGTCTGAAACAAAGTCCGATACTTCCATTTCAAGATCAAATTATAATTTTGCGTTAAAATTGACGTTACAAATTATTAAAATTGCGTTATAACCACTGACGTCGTCAGTTCAATTATGTTGCTTATTATATAAACATATCTAGAATCCTTATGTAATGATTTGCTGTTTCAGTTTGGTTATTTTTAATACCAACTATTATTTGAAGCTGTCATATTGTCAACGGTAATTTCAGTTAAAACTAAAAATATAATAACTTTCTTTTGGCAGTTGGCGGCCACCGGCCCAGTCCAAGCCTGTCTGTCACAATATATTATACAGCCTTGCTCACTGCATCTTTTCCAAATCACACCTTTTCATATTATCTCGCACACATGTTCATACTCTCCACCTACATCAAGCAAAATGCTCCACTACTCACAGGCTCCATTTCTTCATCAATCGAATCGTGGAACTCTCTGCTCCCAGAAATCATCAGCTCCACAGCCCATAGTAGATTTAAAGCCTGCGTTTTCAACACTGATCTAGAAAATACGTAACAATTTAATGACTTTAAATTTTTCTATTCACTTCAGTATATACTAACTGACTCCAATTTGTGTCGGTTGTCACTTGTGACTTTCTTTTCGGTTGAAATAAATTAATAAATACCCGATATTGGGATGTCATACCCCTTGAAACATCTAACTGATTTTATTTTGGTTTCCAATGGACTCTGTATCAGTATTGTTACATTTTCTTGTTGTGCTGACTTTTAACATCATCTTGCTTCCACATACTTTCTAAAATCAAGTCTATTGGAATATCTTTTGTTTTCTGCATCGTCCACCAGCAGCACACTTATTATAGTGATCACCCGTAAACTTCTCTTATTTACTAGTCAGGCGGAGCTCAGATTTCGAGATATGAAAAGCCAGATCTAATTTTTCACTGCTTTTTTCATCAAAATTCTGAAGCCTTGAAGAAATGTTTATAACTCACATTCAGACTAACTCAAGCCCTCATACCCGTTATTAAGATTAGGTTATGCTATACATTCTTTAATTTATTGATCATTGTCATGCGTCCGTCAATATTATTAATAATAAAATTTTGCAAGCATGCTATTGTTAAGTTCCTCGACCTGTCTAGAGGACATTTGTTATGTCAAAGCAAAAAAATAAAAACCAAATTAGTTGCCAATAGACCTCAGGATTGCAACAGTTTTAATAAAACAATGTTTCATTAGTAAATCACAAGCAAGAGATTTGTGCAAATTAAAAAATAAAATAAAATTTACCATTACAAAACAACCTTAAAGAAATATTGTGCTTACAAACATGATATGCTTGTACAATTTCAACACAATGTTTTTAAGCTACTTAATCACAAAATAACTTCAGCAAAGATCTGAATCATAAACAAGATGACAGAAATTAAATATTAAAGGATGTCCTCAGTGACTTTCAAGCACAAGTTCATACTGCCCTTCTGAAGCTTCTAAAGTTACATATTTGATAACAAACAAATACTTAAGTATATAAATTAATATGCAACTGTACACGTTTTAAACTGATGAAACTTAGATGTTCCATAAAACAGATACAATAAAAGTGGTGGAAAAGGCAGAAGAAAGCACAGTCACTCACCGGTTGCTGTTTATTGAGCACAAAGCACTAAAAATCTTATGTATGCGTCATGAATGACTCAATCTACATATAATAAATCAATGAATCAATGTATAATAACAAATTTCAAAATTTGGTTTGCATCAATAACAGTTTTAACAAATTTAAGTAGAAATCCAAGTAAAAATCATTTGATAACATATGTAAATATTATTTGTTGAATATTATATGCTATACATATATTGTATACTGGAGTTTCTAAGAAGGCACTTGTTTTAGCCCAATTACATTTAGAGACCAAATCTCCACATTTTTCTGAAAAAACTTGGACCGTGCCACCACCCCCTGAAAAAGAAGTTTTATTTGTAAATTGAGGCCACATTGCAACAACCACCTGTAAGTGATTGAAACTCTTACAAATGGTTTTTTTTAATTTTAGAGTTCTCAGACATGCAATGCAATTAAAAATGCCATTAATATTATTTGTAACATCAAATGCTTTTGTGAGAGTGATCTTAGAATTGAAGTGAGGAAAAACATCACAAGAATGAAATTCCACCTTGTTAAACAACAACGTTAGTATGCTACATGACCACATCTTTTTTTTTTAAATTCATAGTAAAGTAGAATTTGTTTTTAAAGTTTAATGTGTAATTTTGTATCATATTTGTTACCAACTTCACCATCAGTTTCCAGTAAATGATGGGCATCAAGTGAGCCTTCAAGAAGAACATTGAAAACCTTGGCTTTGTTTGATCAAACGGAAAAGTCTCCAGAATTTTTCCGTCGTATCCAAACTCTGCCAGAATAACTTTGCTGCTGCTCACAGTAAGAGGACAAGATGTATATCCATCATACTGGGCAAAAATCAATAAAATTAATAGGTTTAATATAAAATATCGAAAATCTATCAGTAAAACCATTAGATAAATATAGACATAAATTCTTAATTAATCATAATAAATAATTTTTAAAGATCCATTAATGTATGATGGATATTTAATCATTTTTAAAAAACCTTTTCATTAAGTTCTTTTCCTGCCATGGCAGATTTTAAATTTCTTGACACGATACCTATCTGAGAGGCTGTTCCCAAGAACAAAAAATATCAAACAATGGCTCTATAATTGAGGAGGCAACATTTCTTCAATTTACAAGCAAACCAACCACATGCGGCCGCAGTCTTAGACGTTGGAGCATTCGTACAATCTCCAAGGCCGAAAACATTCTTGTACTTCGAATGCTGTAGAGTCTGTGGATCAACACTAACAAAATTTGTCTGATCAACCAATGGTGAGTTCCATAGTTCCTTTGGAGTGGACATGGGAGGAGCCACATGCAACAGGCTATACTGCAAACATTCATCAATTATCCCACAATTAAAGCTAAATTAATTAAATACTCAAAATCCTTCCTACCTTGACTATTTCAAATTTATCTTTTTCTCCAACAATTTGAAAGATAGCTTCCTTGCTATCTCCCTTAACTTCTACTAGATTTCTATTTTTGCTAACTTTAATATTCCTGCAATAGCATGTTTTATTTTATAAATTTGAAAGAAATAACTGTTTATGAGATCTTTGTTTATGATCTTTTTTGGAGTAAACATCAAAGAAAATCTTACCTTCCTTCAGCATATTTGTCCAAAGCTTGAGCATACCTTGGAACCGGAAATATTACGGGCAGGGCAGTGTAGTACCTGAAATCCAAATCATCACGTCTTCCTGCCTGGATATGCAATTAATTAATAATTTAAAACTAAAGTTGACAAAATTCTGAGTGCACTATTAATTGGTATAACTCAGATTTTGTGGACAACTACAGAGACAACTGAAAATGCAGACAATAAAATATTGACATGAGTGAAGTAGAACATGTAACACAATTTTAAGACCTTTTGTCTCATAAAGTTAATTATTAATTAACAACAACCTTCTGCTAGCCAGAATTATACAAATTATAATTTTTTCTTAAAACAACTTAATCCACAATGCTATATGTAAATTCCAATGAATTAACAATCCACAAATTAATCTCAAACTAACAGAAATGCCGAGTTTAATTAAAATGATAATATTTAATAAAACAACCTTGCACATTCTTTCTTCTGACAAGTAACAAATCTTCTGGGCAGCACCAGCGCATTTCACAGGAGTATCAGGAAAAGTAAACATGGCAGTACCGTTTTTCAAACTCTTCACTGCTGGCAGGACCTTCTTAACATAAGTTGGAGAGTAAATGGAGCAAACGAGAGGATCTGATGCCAAGGCTTCAGGTAGACCTTTGACCTTTAATAAATTTATGTGATTATCTCATACAACGAATAAAGGAATATGATAACATGTTAATACAAACCTTGTCATAATTCAATTGCAAGCCAAGACCAAGCACCAAATAATCATAATTTATCTGAAATTTAAGTCATTACATACATGAAAAAATTGGATGCAAATTATCACTGCATCAAATATTTGACAAGAGATTTCTTGGTCACCCATTAAATCAGCTTAATTTATTAATTTATTCAACTTAATTTTGTTTTGGAACGAAAGATTTGTAGCAGGTAAAGGTCCCAAAAATTTAATCTTCTAAACTAAAAAGCTGTATTTGTATCTTTACAATGAATGGTCATCCGAATCATTAAAGAAAAGAATTTATTTTACAATGTACTTTGTCACCCTTCTTGGTCAAAATGGCATTATGTTCAGGATCAAAAGAGACTGCTTTGTCCTGAATCCACTTGCAATCTTTACTGACAACATCCTTCGTATCACGGTGAGTTTGCTCAAAATTCTTAATTCCTCCACCAACCAAAGTAAACATGGATTGGTAATAATGAACCTAAAATAAATATGTAAGTGAGAACTTTAGGCTGTATTTATTGTGATTTAATTAATAAAATAATAAACTAAAATAATTATAGGACTAGATCATTCAATATAAAACATGTAAGGAACGGCAAAACGAAAGATGCACATGCTCAAAAAAAAATGCAAGATTTAAGACATACGTCACTTGGCTCAAGCACAATGACATCCCCTCCGAGAGATTTCCCATATTTGCTTGCTATGGCACAACCACCAGTGCCTCCTCCAACGATTAATAGTTTACATTTATGATCCCTTTGATTAACTCGTGAAGTCGAAAAGAAATACCTTCCTTCACCGGTCGTTGCAGACAAAATCGAGTATGTTTTACGATTTCTCAAGCATTTTGCTACGGCGTAACTTCTGCTCATCATTTGTGAATTAATCAATCGGTAATGTAATCGAATGTTTAAACTTTGAGACAAGGTGAGTACCACCCCAACGTGACTGCAGTGTCAGATTGCCCAAAGAACAGTAGGTAACATCAGAAGTTGAATGGAATCCCTGACAAAGGCCTCAGCTTTCATAGGTGTTAGGAATGGATTTTATCTATTAAAAATAGAAAATTATACAATTCACAAAATTAAGCATTTTATAATGACAGTTGAGACAGTTAAATTAATCAAATAATTAAATAATATAATTTTAAGACTATATGCAAATTTTTGCTTAAAGAAAGTACATGAAAATAAGTTCTTAAATTAAAATATATTCAAAATAAAAAAAACTTTATATTGTTTATAAATTTTCAGGTACATTTTAACTTTTAACGCTGTGGGAGGAGCTGCAAAGCATCTTTTACATCAATATATAAGCCTTTAAGCTGATCCTCGTGGAATTGCTAAACAGTTGTGGGGCGCGCGTTGAAGTCAAGGGCGCGAAGAAATGGATCACGATTCAGCTTTCCTAGTAAATGATATAAGAACTGACCTGGCAAAGAGTGAAGAGGAAAACACAATTGAAAATAATATTTGCATTAAAGATGTCAATAATCAAAATGTTATCATAAATCGTGCATGGTACACAAAGTCATCCTTTGACGTTGTTGGTGAGTACAATAGAAAGAAAATAGGATGTAAAGACAGGCTGAAAACTTGTTGCTCTTCATGTTGCCCTAAAAGCTTGGATGTGTGGAAATTGAGGATATTATCGTTATTCCCTTTCTTGAACATTTTGAAATCTTACAGTAAAAATGATTTTCTGTGTGACGTTATAGCCGGTTTAACAGTTGCTGTGATGCACATTCCTCAAGGTACTTGTAAAGTTGAGTATTTTCACTAAGTTTCACTTAAACTCACTGAAATTGTTTAGGAATGGCTTATGGTATACTGGCAAACATAGACCCTGTTTTTGGATTATATACTTCATTCTTCTCAATATTTATTTACTTCATTTTTGGCACTTCAAGACATATATCCATAGGTGGGTGTGATTAAGTAATACTTTGTCATCGCTTCATGAGTTTTAAGTATTTTGATTTCAGCTGTTCCAGTTATAATAGTTAGTATGAAATGGAAGTCAATAATTTATACTGTATTTGCAGGTGTTTTTGCTGTTGTTAGTCTCATGATAGGAAGTGTTGTTGATAAAGCAGATTGTTCCTTTGAGTCAACAAACTCCTCACATTTGCCTTTTGAATCTTCATTCAATTACACTCTGTCAACTGAGTCCACATTTGTTGATGATTTTATTGCTAACGAAATTGAAAAGTGCAAAGTTCGACATGCTCTAACAGTTACTTTTATTGTTGGAATAATGCAGGTATTACAATCCATCATGTCATGTTTCCTTATAAATGTATGAGTGGGTGGATAGATGGATTCATGCAACTGACATTCTTAGTTTATAAATTTTAGTATTAAAGTGTTTTCATTTTATTAATTTTATGTGACTCCTGACATTCATATGAAATTCCTTCTAAAATATCTGCTTATGACCTTCCTTACAGTTGCTTATGGGAATATTTCACTTTGGCTTTGTGACCGTTTACTTGTCCGATCCGCTGACGAGGGGACTGATTACAGGGGCAGGAGTTCAAGTTTTCTCAAGTCAAATAAAGCATGTCTTTGGCATTTCGCTGGGGAGGTTCAATGGGCCACTCAAACTGGTTTATGTATGTTTTGTAAAGGATTTTGATGGTTTGTTAAATAACAAATTCAATGACTTTAGAATAACATTCATTTCAGTTCAATACTCAGTTCAGACAAATTGAATTCATTAATCTCCAATGATCATTAATCCTCTATTCCAATACAGCAGTTGTTTATTCAGCTAATACTTATGCATGGATTCAAGTGCTGAATTAGTTGATTTACAAATTAGTGGTCAAAGTGTGCAAACTCATTTAAATAATCTTTTGACTTTGAGATTTTTGACAGCCACCACTGATATCATTAGAATATTTTATTGTTACTTTTTATTATTTGTTTTAATTATAATTATTATTATTATTATCACATTCCACAAACACGATTAATGTTCAAGATTATTTTGTATTAATTAACTAAGGTTAAATTAATTTTTGGCTGCAGCTGTATAAAAATTGTTTTGAAGAAATCAAAAACACGAACCCCGCTCCACTTGTGGTTTGTTTGGTGTGCATTGTCATCATTTATTGCCTCCAGAGGTGGGTTAGCCCAAAAATGAAGAAGTACCTTAAAATTCCACTTCCTGCAGAATTGCTCATGGTGAGATTTATGATGATGATGATGACATGATGGTGGTGAATTCCTACATGATTACGAAATTTATGTCCAACTGTTTAATGCAACTGGTTGTGACCGTTATTAAAATATTTATTGTTGGTTGTCTTTGTAATTTGTTTTGTATAAAACAGTTGTTCTTTCTTTTGCAGTTAATAATCGGAACTCTCTTGTCGCATTTTTTAAAGTTCTCAAGTCCATCTGTCTTCAACATGAAGGTTGTGGGGAATATTCCAACTGGGTATGAAATCATATGATGATGATGATGGTGGTGATGATGATGATGATGATGGTGGTGGTGGTGATGATGATGATGATGATAATGATAATGATGATGATAATTAATGTCCTTAATGCTTGAGTCACAATCAGTTGGGTTTTTTTTTTTTATAGACTGCCCAAACCTCAGCCTCCCGACATGTTCCTGATTCCAAAAGTTCTCATTGATGCTGCTGCCATCTCTATAGTAACATTCACCATCAATATCTCCATGGCGAAGATGTTTTCAGTCAAACATGGATACAAGCTCGATTCAAACCAGGTTAATTTGATTTGTTAAGAATGATCTGTTGAGAATCATTAGGAATAAAATGTAGATTTAATAATAATAATATTAACATGTGATGTTATAAACATTGTGATGATTTAATTAGTCTTATGTATGATTGATTGTTTGAGCTGAAGCACTTGTTTTTTTGGTGGCTAAGGTTCAAAGCATTTTGTACGTAATGGAAACAAAATGGAGTAGTAGGGAAATGTGTGCTATCATGAGACTTCCACTTTATGTCCTGCATTAAATATTGCTTAATATGATCATTATCATCATCATCATCACTAGCACCATCATCATCATCATTATTATTATGAAAATGAAAGGAAACTGAGGTTGCTTGTAATTTCCTATGGCAAATTGCTTTGATATTTCAACATTTTTGTGCCAGTCAATCTATTTGTTCACTAATGCATCAAATGTGAATTAAATAGTTGATTGGCATCTTGTGGTTAATAAGAATAATTATGAAGTTGGTTGAAGATCAACTAATTTGATCTATTTGATGGATAACTCACATGATGCTATTATAAAAGAACAAATGAAGCTTAATATTAAGACTAATATCTTATTCTGTCTCTTGGCATGTTATCCGAGCATGAATTATTATAATATAAATGGCAAACCGTTACTTATGGATGCACGATGAGCTGGATGTTAAATTAACGCATGACGAACTCCATTGTCGTTGGCAATAAATTTAATTATCAAAAATATGTGATGCTAAACTAACACCTGCTACAATAAGTTCAAGGTGAGGTATTAAAAAAATTGACAACTTAATATATTACCGACATTTATGAAACCTTTGAACAAAAAAATCTAGAGTTAAAATTATGTTAAGTTATTAAATTTGACTTCATTGAATAAGATAAAATTCTATTAAAAACACATGAACAAGTCTCTTTACTCTGCTTAAAACTTGTAGGAGCTTGTGGCTTATGGAATGACAAACATGATTGGTTCATGTTTCAATTCCTATGTCAGTACAGCCTCCCTATCAAGGACACTTGTTCAAGAATCAACAGGAGGTAAAACACAGGTATTCACTTATGTTCCATAAATTGTTGTTTTTGTTGTTATTATTATTATTATTAAAATATTTATATTTTTTATTTATACTTGCTAATTTATGGTTATATTATTCCTTATTGTTTAATTCCACATGATCACATCCAGGTTGCAAGTCTGGTTGCTTCAATGTTGTTGTTGGTTGTCCTGTTGTTTGTAGGTCCTCTTTTTAGAGATTTGCCAAATGTGAGTTTTCTTCAATGATTTGTTTCTCATTTATAAACTTGTTTAAACTCAACTTCACCTTGGCTTGCAGTGCATTCTAGCAGCTGTGATTATTGTTAACTTGAGAGGAATATTCATGCAAGTCATGGACATAAGATATCTCAAAAGAATTTCAACTTCAGATATGGTTGGTTTTGAGCTCGTTGGCAAGAATTTTTGTTGCAGTGCAGCATTCATGTTTTTTCATTTTCAGTTGACCTGGGTGGTGACATGCATCGCTGTCATTCTGACCGACGTAGACCTCGGTCTTGTGATCGGTCTCTCGTTTTCTTTCCTTACGGTCGTAATACGAAATCAGACGTAAGATGCGTTGCTATCCTAAGCTGAATAATGCTTACTTACAAAGACCTTATTACACAAACTTGGTTGAATTTTTATTTTATTTCAAGGCCCAAAGTGCACGAACTGGGGAACGTTCCTGGCACGGAATTGTACGAAGACATCAAAGACTACAAGAAGGTTAGTAAAGCTTAATTTTATTCAACATCCTTCTTGGAAAAGATCATATTGAGATATTTAAAGGTTATGCTAACCAAAAATAATTTTGGAGTTTGTATCTTATTTTATCTTTAAAATCATCAAATATGTCGTTTTGTGTCTTGTATTGATTTTTTTTAGTGATAGATTTTTGGTGATTCTTGTGTAACATCTGCTTGCAGGCAATTGAAATTGATAGGATAAAGATATTTTCTCTCGATACATCCCTATTCTATGCAAATGCTGAGCATTTTCAAACGACAATCCTTGAAAGCATACTTGCCATTGACAACAACGAAATCAAATTGAGACATGTAAAAGTTGTGCCGAGAGAAGAAGAGAATGTAAGATCTCTTTTAATGGACAAAAGAATTGGTCCGACTGAATCATTTCTTAAATGACATGGGTTGTAATGTTTTAGGATGTCATGATGGACAAAGATGCACAAGAGGAGAGTGTTGAGATTCAATCGTTTGACATCATCATTGATTGCAGTCGTATGTCATTTGTGGATGATGTTGGAATAAAGGCCCTGAACATAGTTTGTACCCCTCTTAAACATTCCATGTTATTCTACTTTTATTTGAAAGTTATAATTTGATTTTATTCATTTTTCATTTAAGATTGCAATTGAGTCCATGAAGAGGAATGTGAAGATGTCACTGACTCATTGCAGTAGTGAGTGATTCATTTTTTATTACAAAATCAATTGATATGTTGAGAGTTTGATTGTTGAAAGCAATTGTTGGTGAAAGTTGGCTCAAAGTCTTTGTGTGGCATGTTTGCAACCCAGCTCACACCGCCTCAAAGTGCCTAAGTGGCCCATGCTTGCTCTTATGTTGCAGTATAAATGCAACTATTGCTTATTATTACTTGTTTTCTTTTCCATCATCATCATCATTGAAATTATCATGTAATGCCTCTAAGCTGTTAGTCCATTAAGTTGCCATATAAACTGTAGTCTTCTGTTTATTAACTGACTTCTGTCCTTCAGGTGGGCTCAACCACACACTGAGGAAAGCCATGGAACTGAAGAAGTTAGTTAAATGTCAGATATTCTGCACGAATCATGATGCCGTGAAATGCTTCTCGAGCTGTCATCGCGAAGAATCACAACAATCTCCCACACTATGAAGTCTTTCAAATCTGGAGTTGTGTTGTCTCTTTTCATTCATACTTTTGTTGGATACAGACTGCATGCTTTAGTTATTGTATTATTGATTTTCCATTTCATTTTAAACCAGTTTTGTTTTCTAAATACTTTGCAATGTGACTCCAAAAATGAAGTTGTGGTGATTTTCATTCGAACTCTTGCTAACATGTATGGGGGTTCAACGAGTAAAGGTGCCTTGACATGTACAGAATCTAAGGTGTCAGGTTAACCAGTAAATCATGTGAGCATAATTTGCATATGGTCATATAGTTTGAATGTAATGTGTTCAATCGAATTTTTTCACTCTTTATTTCAAATTCAATGTGGACATGTAATTCATTTAATCACGGTATCCATGATCTGAAACTTGAAGTTAGTGAAGCCATATCATTTGATAATTATTTTGATCTTCAACTTGGGTGTTCATTCCACCTTTTTAAACTTGCATGATGCATTTTAGTTTGGGGTGAAGAATTTAACCTTTTAGCTCCGTGACGTGCAGACGTGAAACTAAATAGAATGTGTCTATGCCATACATTTTAACACCAAAATATGCAGTTTGAACTATTTTTTACAAACATATCATTTGTTATGAGCAAAAATCGTTATGCTCGAGGAATGTCGGGATGTAAAAGGTTATGCTGTTCTGTAATATTTCAATGTTTATTGTGACTAATTTCAGCAACTCTACTTCATAATTATATTTGTAACATGTGATGGAAGTTGCGTGATGCAAAAGCTAACATCATGAAGTTGTGCTCAGAACATTAAACTGAGAGCGATGTACGCCACAATGAAAAAGAGCAGTACTTTTTTTGATGCGATCTTTGACACTTCGAAATGACATTTGAGGTCACTTCTGATCAGTTCCAGGGCTGCCATTACGCACGTGCAGACATCGCCACCGAAAAAGGCAAGGTCTCGAGTAATCTGAAACATAAACCCTTGGCGGAAGAAGATGTTCGAAACAAACTGATCCTTCGCAGCTGTGATGATGTGGAACAGTGCTGTCGTGAGCATGAGCAACAGGTGCTCTGTGTTTGGTGGATTGTCAGAATTCATGTTCGCCAGCATGAGGCCTGAGGAAATCAATTCTGTGAATGCAAAAATTGATTGGTGGGCCAGCTGTTTGTAGAAACGATCATTAAACGCATTGAAGTATATCCACCAGGAATAATAATGGGAATAGAAGCAGCCTAGAAATGACAGGAGCATGGTTGTTCTCAGCTTGTGACTAATGAACAACTCCAAAATGAATTTTGAACTTTCGTAGATAAAAATAAAAAATGAGATTGTTATGGACCATATTGCCAATGATTCCAAATTGCAATTGAAGTACATGTTTTTGTATCCGGAATATCTACTCTCATAGGAACCTGTAAATTATAGTAAACTCTGCAACTGTTTTTTTAAAGCGTCTATAAATTCACTATAAACCAATTAACTTACAATTAATTGTTACTATTATAACCCTCAATTACAGCTTAATTATCAACCAACCTTTAAAGTAACCATCCCAACAACTACACATACAAATATCTTCATTGACTTCTCGTGGTTTTACCCAAAATCTAAATTTGTTAAAAGCTGAGTCACTTTATGGTTTTCATGGTGGTAAAAAAATTGGCTTCAAACTTGTAGAGAAACCCAAAATGTAATACAGGAATAAATATTAAGATGAGGCAGCCTGAGGAACACATAATTTTGCAACATTAACGATTATTTAAAAAATTTTGTTTAACTGACAAATCACATTAATAAAAATTTTCTAACAAAGTGGCTGAATGTCTATGTCAATATCCGCAAAAATGCTATGATTTGTGTCTGTTAGAGACATTCCATATTTTAGCACTTAATCAAAGTCTGATTTCTCGCTTATATTTCAAATGGCTTAAATTAAAAGCTGTTGCTGACGTCTGTTACGACTAAATCTGTTACCCCAATTTATACCATCAGCATTATAGCAATCAATTATCCTGACGGATAGTCACACCATCAAAATTAAACATATATCAAAAATAATTAACGAATAAACTATTAAATGATTATGAGAAATACCTGAGTGCAACTTACAGGTTATTTTGAGACCTATGCCATTTTCAATAGCTAACCATTTCATACGTTTGAAAACCATCTTTGATTATGTTGGTAATTTTTCTAGATTTCTAGACATTCTAAATAAATTTTTACATTTTTCGTTATCTCGACCAATATGTTAAAAAATGTTGCTAGTGGTGGTTTGAGAAAAAGCAGCTTTGCTGATAACGCGCGGCGAACGTCTACTGGCTGCTAATTAAACCAATGTTTATTTTATTGATGTCATCTTGCCAAAAGCATTACTGTAAAAGAAATGTTTCAACTGCTTAAATGCGATGCGAAATTGCTGTAATCCGTTGTGGCGTCACATTAATAAGCTAACGTATTTCCTTACATTCCATCAAATTGGACTTTCTAGCAATTTGGAACAGAATTTTTTAGCAGCAGGTTCAAATGAAAAATGAAAAATTGTATCAAACATTTAACTATGAACATGGTACTAATCCGTATTCAATCATAGATTAACAGAAAACATTATCATCCACCATCAACCGCAGTCAAGGTTTATTCAAAGATTGGTTTCAAATATATAAGATTATTATCACTCATTCTCACTTCTATTCCGTCTGCAGACACTTATATAATTTTAAAAGACAAGTCTTTAGCAAAATCATGATTGTTATAAAACATGATTAATTACTTTAATTATTTGCTTTTCCTATTGTAACAGTTACATTAATCAATTAATTAATAAACTCACGTTAACACCTATCAATTTTGTTTTGAAATTTAATATGATTTTGAAGATTTACATTCAATTTATTTATTTTCAATTATTTCAAGCTTGCCTACCAATTACAGACCCATCTCCAACCTTTCTACCATGTCAAAACTGCTAGAAAGACTCATTCTCTCCAGAATCCGACCTCATATCACAGCATCCTCTAACTTCTCATCTCTCCAATCTGCCTACAGACCTGGTTTCTCCACAGAAAAAGCCCTTTCACACATCTTCAACAATCTCACCGACATCTGTGGCAAGGGCAATTGCGCTGTGGTGGCACCCTCCTTCCTTCCTCTACTACCCTCAAGCTCCTCGGTGTTATTTTTGATTCACACCTCACCTTTAAAGAACATTCCGCTTCTATTATTAAATCCTGCAATCATCTCATCTGGACTATCCGGCACATCCGTCCTCTACTTTCCGTTGATATAACTTCCGCCCTTGCACTATTGTAACTCTCTTCTTTATGGCACATCTGCTTCTTTAATTCAATCTTTGCAACGCGTCCAAAACAAGCTTGCCAAGCTCGTTCTCCTCAACTCTACCCTCAATAGCATGGACCGTCTGAAGAAATTGCACTGGCTGCCGATCCATAGTCGTATCACTTTCAAAATTTCCCTCATGAAATATCACACTTTAGCAACATCCACTCCATCTTACCTTCATCATCTACTAGATCACCGCCAAACATCTGGTCTTCGTTCATCGTCAGCCACTCAACTTCACCAACCGGTACACAAATCATCCCTCCCAAACAGAGGCTTCTCGTACGCCTCTCCAGCTGTCTGGAACAGACTTCCTCCTAACGTCAGAGCCCAGCCATCCCTGGAACTCTTCAAACGCCACCCATCTCTTCAGGACTTCATGGGACAGCGAAGACACAAGGCGCCTCTGACGCTATGCACATGGCGCTTTATAAATTTATTATTATTATTATTATTATTATTTCGAGAGGGGGTTGAACCCGTTATCAGGGACGTAATTTGGGGGGCAGGGGGTAACGGCCCTCTGACTAAAGACTTAAGACTAGTCGCAAAAAAAGTCATCTCCTCATGTTTGATGAGGGTCCCCCCCCTTGAATTTTGGCTAGAAGCAAAAAAAAAAAGGTTGATACCTCAAGATTTTGAAGGTTTGCCCCTTAGGTTTATTGAAAAAGCTGAAATAACGTCCCTGATTGCAATCAAACGCTCAACTCGATGAGATTGCTTCTCATTAAATGTCCGCGACAATAGATGTCAATCATGGTTTTGTACAGAAATTTGTCACCGTGGAATGTCAGCTTGACCATGGGCGTCATGTAATGGGCCTATTTTTTTGCTTTTTCATCTTGTCCTCAAAACATTTTTTTAGGAAGACAGTAAATAAATCCTTGCTTGGTTTCCCTGTCGAAAAAAAATGTAATGATCTAAATGTTGAAATTGACAGATAGCGGATATAGAATTTAATTCATTTCTAAACATTAAAAGTTTACAAATTTCTAATTAAAAATATTACACAGAAATAAACATTTTAAACGTTAAAAACCAAAATGATTTTTTATGAATTAAAAACTGAACTAGTTATCTAATAAACTAAATATTTTACCTCTCAAATGGCAGAGGACGGTAAATTTCTAAGCGTCTTTAGCGCTTGCAACTTCTATTCGCAAAGTTTGCTTTGTGGTTTGCGGCGTAGCTGTTATGCTCATTTGGGGCATGGAGCTAGTCGAAAGAGTTAAATAATAGCTTAATTTACAACCTATTCAATCTTTAGCGATTGAAATTGGTAGCTCTTGATATCGCATGTTATTGGACCTATGACCAGCGAGTTTATTGAAGTTGTAGGGGATGTTGATATCGCTACCATAGCCTGCCACCAGTTGCAACATGTTGAGCGATATCGATCAGATGTAAAGGTGAATTTAGCGCCTGCATTTTTGACATTTGACACCATTTGGTTAGTTGCTTCAACTTGTAATTTTGAAGGTTTTGAGGTACGGAAATTCTAATTGAAAAACTAATTTTTGTTATATAGCTGATTCGGTATGGCTTTGCAAAAAAGCCTCAAGAAAAAGAAAAGTGATGCCACAAATGATAAGGCAAAATCTCTGGGAACATTTTCAAATTATGATGAAAAGATCACAGTTTGGAAAATAATTGGTCTGTTAGTGTGCATCTTATGTGGAGGAGGTTATACTTATGTTGTCTGCCAAATTCATGAGGCCAGGATGTTTTTCACTGGAATCATGGTACTATCAATTGTGATAAATTGATGTACATTTATTGAATTAAATGTTTCTATAACGCTGATTTTTTTTTTACTTATTCACTTGTAAATTTATGACCGCTTTGAAAAGCGATACTTCTTTTTATTTGGGTGTGTTCATTTTCAAGTTAAAAAGCAGAGATTTTAGTTCATAACTGGTTGTTATGTCTGTTTGAGTTCTTTAGGCAATGCAATGCATTCAAGTGACTCTAATTATTGTGTTTTTGGGTATCTGGGCCCGATTAACTTCTCTATGTTAAAAGCACACAAAATTGAATGTTGGGAAAGTTGATTTTTATTCAGGAATAAAAACTTAAAATATAAATGATAAATGTATAACTTAAAATATATAACTCTTTAATATAATATTTGACACACATCAATAATTAACGATGAAAGTGATGTGCTGTTTCTAAGCTTTTGTGATACTGCAGATTCTCTTCATTTTGTTTCGAGCAATTTTGTGTTAAGTTCATCAAAGACATAGCTGCTTTAAACTTTGAGGGAAACTCGAGAGCCAGGAGTAAAAATAATAAAAAAACTTAATTTTTTCCCATCTGGGACTCATTATTGCATTTCATTAATGTTATTATATTTATAAGCTGTTTATGATAGCATATTTGTAAAAAAACATTCATCATACTAAGTTAATATTATTATTGGTTAGTGTATTATTTAATTTTACTATCAATGGTTAAATAACTCTTGCTGATTGTTGTGGCTTGAACTGCAGACAATTTACTAAGTCATTCACTGAATGCAAACCTGTTTGTTAAAAATTCATTTTATTAAAATTATTATTTGCTTTAAATGCTTTGTTACAGTATTTTAATTGTTGAACCATTGTTTTTTGTTGCATTGAAGAATTTTTTTATGTTTAATGTGATTGTAATAAAGAATATTAGAGCCATTAACTAATTATTTCCATGTGCAACACTTATACCAGTAAAAAGATTCCAATATTTATTTATATTTTTTATGAAAGTACTCTGTTTGATTCTCAGGAAGTTGAAAGAGAAATATCTTTTAGGACTGAGAATGGCTTGTATTACTCATACTACAAACAGCTCGTGCATGCACCCTCATTTTGGAGAGGTAAAATGGCTGCTTTAACTTAACTATAGTCTTTTTATTTACCATCTGACAGGGATTTGTTTACCATTACCTATGCAAAAGGATGTCCTTCCTCAAAATTTGAGGACACCAACCAATAGCATCAGCCCATACTATATTCCCAAGCATTCAGAAACTTAAATTGTAAGTGTTTTAAGGACTCAGCACATTGATCTGTTTTGCCCCCTTGAATAACTGTTGATACCTCTTGACTTTTTTAATATGTATAATGAAGAAGTTAGATTCAAATTTGGCCTTGGTAAAAAAAAGAAACAAAAAAAGGTCATTAGACAACATCCTTGGTGAAGTTTATGGCCATGGGGGACATGAACCCTCAGCTCTTGGGTAACAACCACAAACTGACAATATTCTGAATCCCTGTCATATGTTTTGTCAAATAAATTAAGTTAAAAATTATTTACTTTTAAAAGTAAATTAATTCTAGTTATTAATTGAAGTGTGAGAAAAGAAATTGTTTCCTCAGGACTGGTTGATTTGACACAAGACAAACTCACAGAGCATCCGAGCGTGATAAACATTCTGTCTCGAATGAACGTGTACCAAGAAGTTTTGCTTGCTGCTGCTTACAGATTCATTCCTTTTGTGTCTGTATGTTTACACAAATATTTCCACTTTCATTTTGGTTAATATAAGGTTATTTGTCACTGCAGACTCGAGACTATATTTATTCTGAACTATTTTGTTTGAATTCATTGACAAAGGAGCCTTATGATCATTGATATAATAAATGTGCATTTGAATATGTTATTATCACTAAGGAACACAGTTGTCATCATCCTTGTTATTATTATTATTAATACATATTATTATTATTATTATTATTATTATATTATTATTATTATTAATATTCAGTAACTAATAATATTATTAGTCAATAAATATAATTCCACAACTCGTTTTCAGTCAGTATTGGAGCCAGTCTTCTTCTACATTTATTTTGTGTTTGCACTCCATGGTGTATTGGTGTGCTCGCTGTACTTGATGGCCTGGTTCATTTCGGGTACATGGCTTGCTGGGTGCATGACTGTGATATTCTACACAATCAACAGGTTTGGAAATTGGCTGATGTGTTTCACTCCTAATTTCTATATAGGATTGTTAAGCAGAACTAATGACTTAACCTGTGTGGTCATCAATCTTGCAATTAATAGTGACTTGATGCTTATAAAAAATTAATTTCATGCAAAAGTTATTATTTATTAATTATATATATTATTATGTAATTATAAATTATTATTATTATGTAATTATAAATTATTATTATTATTTGTCAAACTATCTTGTTAATGTTGTGCATTGCATGTGCTTAGGCTGCATAAGATTTGATCTTATTCATCATGCATTTAAAATAGAAATGGAAATGAACATAGCTGTGGAAATACCAATATTGAGTTTTTGAGAATCCTATTGAAAATATGTTCTGCTTGGTTTGTAGCCCTGATGTGACAAGGGTGGAAACATACATGCCTCTCAGAGAAAATTTCTCTCTTCCATGTCTCTGGGTGCAACTGTTCATCATCACTGTTTACTTCAAGTCTGATCTGCAGGAGAGATGTGCTGTGAGTAAGAATTCTAATGTCAATAATTTGAAAACTAAGCTCTTGAATATGTAAATGTTCAAATATTTTATGCATTTTAGACATAATATCTTAAGTGACAAAAATCTTAACTGTTTTCAGAGGCTCTGTGAAAGGGGTTTGATGGTTAGCACTTTCTTCTTTGCCCTGATGTGGCAGTTCAATCAATTTGCTCTGCTACTGCAAGCGATGGCTCTCTTTGGTTGTCAGGTTCTCAATGTTGTTGAAAAGAGGAAGGTATAGATATTTTAAATTGGATCTCAATTTTTAGTTTTAAAAAAGCCGTTGGAGATTAATTTGAAAAATTTCAACACAGCTTCTTCATGTGTTTGTGTGTCAGCTTTCGTCCATGTTGATTATTTGTTTGCTACAATTCTTCAACACCATGATCCTGAGTGGCTTTCTTATTAGCTTTATTGTGGCATCCATATTGCTTATGAAGATTGAGGTTAACAATAGTGTTCCTTCTTTTAACTTGTGTCTTATAATTGAAATTGTGGCAATTATATTATAATTTTAACATTTGTAAATGGAAGATATTTAGTTTATATTTTTCAATTTAAATATTTTTGCATTTTATTACAAAGTTCTTGTTTATTTAAAAGAATCAATAGTTTCCTCATCCATTATAGTCTTGTCAATATCATGAATAGACAAAAAATGTATCAAAATTAATTCACTGAAAATTCCTGCTGGCCCAAGAAACTTCTGTTAGAAATCTTAGAAAGCTTTGTAAATTTGTGAATTTCAGGAAAGACTTCCTAACATCAACAGAAGCTTTCTAAAAGTTGCTTTGTTATTTGTGAACATTGTGGGAGTGTTCCTGCTTGCTTTGATAATTAACTTCTCACTAAAGGTTTGAGATTTCTTAATATCATTCTTTACCATTTCCAATTTTATTCAATTTTATGTCCATCCAGAGAGTTTTCCACCAGGAAGCAGATGAGCACATAAATAGATTTGTGATGACAAAGTTCGGCTTCAATTCGTCCATGTAAGGGCACATTTGTTACAAAACGGAATTTTTTATTGTCATACATTTGTGTAGAAAACTGGTTGTTAAATAAAATTTGATGACACATTCTTGTAGAGATTTTGATGTGAGGTTGTACCTTTGCAATGGTGGATTCAACTTCCTGGGCAAAGATTTCTTTGTGAGGCTCACTGAGAATTTGGTTTTGCCGCTCTATCTTGTGGCGCACATCACGATGCTTGTCCTTCTTGGATTTTTAGTCATCAACAATTCATCGAGGTCTCTAGTTTTTGTTGATGTACTTGGAATGTATATTTTTAATTTTAAAGCTTTATAATTCATTGCTGTGGAGACTTAAAACAGTTGTTAATATTTAGAACTGAATCTTCAAAAAAGAACGAAAATGAGAAAGGAATTACACCTTACCTTGCTCCAGAACTAATTTACCACTGCAGTTGGTCTACATTGATATTCATTACAACTGATTTATTATTTCTCCTGCTTTATCATTTTGAGATTTTAATAGATAAGGACGATGGCAGTATTTATTAAGACCACGACGAGGCCTTTTCTAGAAGTGAAAATGTTGTAAATGTAACTATAATAACATACAAAATATATATTTATATTGTAGTTTATATTTATATAAACTATTCAGTTCAAATGGTGTTCTTTGGTGCTGTGGGGATAATTGCCATGAGAATGAAGTACTTCTGGACTCCATACATGTGTGTATTTGCTTCTGTGTGCCTTTTCAAGCCTGAGCCATGGATGTGGATTGTTGAGAAATTCAATTATTCCAACAAAATTCAAGTGAGTTGTCAATGCTGGTTTTGTTATTCCTAGTTAATAATTCACTTTGCTGCTAATGTTTTTTTATTGTAAAATTCCTAAATATTACAATTATGAAAACGTTTAAACCAGGTTAAAATTGTGCAAACAGTCATAGGAGTTGCTCTGATGTCTTATTTTGCCTCTTTGGTAAGTGATTCTAATTCGACTTTAACTATCAGAAATTATTAAATATTATTAAAGAATCAAATTAGTAAACATTATTTTATGCTGACTGAATCATATTACTGAGGGATTGCAAATTATGGAAGCAGAAATCTTGAATGTTTCTGCAGTTGTACAGGGATGTGTCTTCTGAACTGAGCAACATGAGGGAGTTCTATGATCCTGACACTGTTGAGCTCATGGAATGGATCAAGTACTTGATAATCTTCCTTCCTCCTGCGCCTTGGCATCAATACCGATATATAATCTTTTTTTCTATATCTTTTTCCTACGATAATAATGATAATTAATAACAATAATATATGCATAATAAATAATTACTTTTCATACATCATCTGTTCAGCAACAACACTGATACAACCTCCTCATTCTCTGGGAGCATGCAGTTGTTGTCTGGAGTGAAGTTGTGCACTGGTCGACCCATAACAAACCATCCTCACTACGAAGACAAAGCACTCAGGCTAAAAACAAAAGATGTTTGCACCTCATTTTCACAATGCATGAGATAGATGACAGAATTAAATATTTAATCATTCATTGTATTGACATAATACAGTTAAATAAGATAAATTGTATTTTAATATTGCAAACGTTTCATTATTTCCTTCTCTGACCAAATGGAAATATTTATAATGTTTAAAAATATTTTTCACTTCTGTGAATTGTTGATACTTTGAGATTGTCTTTTCTTGCAGATTTACAAGTATTATGGAAGGTTTAGTCCCGAAATTGTGCACACTGTACTGAAGAAGTACCAGACTGAGTACATAATCATGGAGGACAGTATTTGCCTTGTGCCTTTGAGAGAAGGATGTGGTCTTCCATACATAATGGACATGGAGGCTGGCTTGGTTGGTCATCTGATGCTTCTTTTAACAATATTTATTAATTTACACATCTGATGCTTCTTTTAACAATATTTATTAATTTACACATCTGATGCTCATTGCATATAAATTTATTGGATTAATCCATCCTTTAAGACTATTATTCTTATATTTTGAAAGATCAGAGTGGATTTATAATTATTTTTATTAACTCATTATTCTTTTAGTACACTATAAGGTTTTCTTCATTATAAAACTCGCTTTAGCTATGATTGTTGATGTTAGAAAACCTTGTGCAAGTTTTTGCATATCAAAATTTGTTTCACCAAAATCATTACTCCACATCGGTATGGGAACAGTTTCGCCTTGTTTCAATAACAGGAATTTGATGCCCTTGGGAAACCACTGAGAGCTGATGCACCACCAAGATTCTGTGACCAGGTCAGAAGAAACCAGCCGTCTTACTCAAAACTATTCAAACTTGTTCTGCAGAACAAAACTTTCAGGGTCTATAAGGTTTTGTGAACTGACATAATTTGACTCCATAGAATTCAATGTGACGATGTCGCCATCCATTTGTCAGGGTGGATGACACACTAGCATATTTACTGCTAGGTAGTAACATTAGATATTTGTTGGCCTTAGAAAACATTTGCTCTGAAATTCCCACATGATTTTGTTGAGTGCTTGCCTACTGTGAATAAAATGTAAGAATGCTCGAAGAATGCTTTTGTTTATTTGTGCAAAACAAAACAGCATCTTTGTATATATTCTTGTGCACACAAAAGCAATAAGTCAGAGCTCAGAAACTCAGCAGTTTTTATGCCAAATTAAACAAGTCCCTCTGAATTATTAAACGAATAAGCCCCTATGAAATGTGTAAATCTGTTACCAACCGGCAGCTCAATGCTTTCCATACCAAAGAAAATCAGACAATTTTTGAAACAGCATGAACAGAAGAAAATAATTCTCTTGAAAATACTTTAACTATAACGTAGACACGTAAGGCTAACAGTCGGATGGAACCCACGCTAAAAGGCCCACGTGCACGTACGACCACGAGGGGGTAATTCTTTTCGAGGGACGAGCAACTTTCAACTGCTAACGTTTCACAGTTTTAGAATGCAAAATGAAAGTGGTTCAAGTCATCATTTAAAACGGTCGATTGGTATGAAATGAAAACAGCGGACAGCCCGAGGTGAGGTAAAGCATGACTTGATGCTAACTCAGTGCTAGACAATTTCAGTATCAGTGATTCAGAAATGGTGACATGCCTGATGCATCAAAAGGGGCTCAGATCTCTAGAAAACACATGCAAACGACTCTAAATTAATCAAAATAATGTTCAGCAAGTGCAGTAATGAGGCAGGTACTAAAAATCTAACACTTTGTACAAAAGAGTGCCTTAACAGTGCTTGCAAGTCCGTGGTAAGAATATGAACAGGACCGAGGAGCTAAAAGGAATCTTGCAGTAATAATTATGGCATCACTTTTGTGGTCATCTGACCGAGGGGCAGAATGCCACTGTAGAATTTTTTGACTTCAAGGATGCAGCAAATCAAGTGAAAAGTGGGACAAGGGACGAGATTAACGAAAAAATTTGATACCACACAATTTTAAAATATCAACAAAAGCTTTTCAGAAGTGTTAATGCCTCTTCTCAACATCATCTGCAGTAAAATTGAGCAAGTGTCAAACAAACGCTTCGATGAAATCAAACAAAATCTGATGCAAGATTAAGAACGAAATCAGCAAGTCAACGTGTCTCCTCCAAAAGCCACACAATAAGTACATCAATATGAACGGTGTTTCTTCCCTGGGTCTGGTATTCAGCCAAAAAACTAAAACAACAATAAATTAATATGCAGAGAACATGATAGGTAGTATAAATCATATCTAATAAAAAAGTAAAGAGAGTTCAAAATATTCATTAAAAATTGAAAATAACTATTTTAAATAAAAAGCTTTCAAATTAACATGAACAAAGCTGCCAGGGATTTGAAAGTTACGCTTTTCAATCAATTGCATTCAACTGGCTGGCATTAACTGATGGAAATCAGATCGAATACTCTGTACAACTGCAAATGATCCATTCTCTAAGAAGTAGGGCGAGTTTAAAATTACACGAGGAGGCAACGAAAACCTCAAAAAATAATCGGACATTAACATGCAGGCTATCTGTGAAGCAACAGAGAAATCGGAGTTAAAAAGGGATAAAATTCTGAAAGAGGCAGTCCTAGGACATAACTGACACCAAGAAAGGGCAATCACCTGATTAAACAAGGTCACATCTTCATAGCATCAACCAACCTCATAAATAAAGCAACAACTGATTACAAAGCAGTTGCACAATGCACAAAAAGCACCATTAATGAAGTCCACTTATATATATTTTCATGTATAATATATATATATATATACATATATGTATGTATATGCGTGTATGTTTGAACGTATGTATGCAAGTATGCTATATATGTACGTCTCAAACAATGCTAATGCAAAATTAAGTTATGCAAATGGACAAGAATGGACAGATAAAATAAGAGGCTATTTAAATAGGTAATATGATTGAACAATTCATGCAGTCACACTATCTTTGATGTAACCACAATCAGAACCCTACTTGATTGATTCATGAAAATTTTTGTTCTCAGACAAGAAGTCATCGTCGAAATTGAAATCCCAGAGTTCACCAAATTTTTTCTCATGATCAATGACCTGATCTATGTTGCACTCAATGTCAGCACTCGAATCGAGTTCCAGGAGAGAAAAATCGAGGTCGGTAGGAAAGCGGGAATCCGTAAGAAGATCGTTCAATAGCTCGCCCGACTTTGCCGGATCGTTGGGAAGCAACACGCTTTGAAACTGATTCTGATGTGCTTGCGAGCGAGGGCCGAACACCTGCGTCAAAGCATCGGTCGACTGTTGCGGAGAAGCAGATCGGTGCTGAAAGTGAACCACCGGGCTGGTGCTCACACCGTCGAAAAAATGCTGGGACATCTGATTGGAACCGACCCTTTGGTGCTCCATGGGAGTCTGTATCTGATGAGAAGGATGCTGATGGGAACTCAGAAGGTACTGCTGGTATTGGTGTTGACCACTCCCTGGTAATACTTGCCTATGACTTTTCTGTCTCGCAGTGAGCAAATGCTGAAGCATGCTTTGATTAGTCGGGGACTGTGAGTAGGTTTGCAGGTGTTGGTGGGGAGAATTCTTTCTCTCCGGGATCTGCTGCTGCTGCTGTTGTGAGCTATCGGTTAGTAACTGCAAAAGCAATCCATGGCTAGAGTGAGGATGTTGCTGCTGTTGCCAAGATGGGGAAGCATTGATGGAAGTTGAGCTAAAGTTTGGACTATTAGGAGTAATGCTGTGACCTCCTCCAGAATACAACTTCTGGTGATACGACACTTCGGATCTGCCGGTCTGACCGGAGCTGTTTTGCTTGGCGTCGTAGTCATCTCTAGAGAGATAGTCTCTCAATAAAGGAGTACTGTTGGGAGATCGGGACATCCACAACTGAGGCGGGACATTCCTCATCATGTGCTTATGTCCAGCGTTGATCAATCCTCCACCACTCATCAACATATGTTCACTGGCCCTAATGCCTTTGAAATTACCCTCCTGATTCAGATACTGAGCTTGATCTATTTCATTGTAATTCCAAGTCTGGGATATATTAGAAGGCACAGTCAAAGAATTTGGAAGCTGAGTCGTTCTTCGTTCGGAGGTCTTCATCGCAGAAACCGATCCCGGAGAATTAATGCCCGACCTTGGCGATTGCATCCTCGTGCCAGAAGTGCAAAACATCTTACCAAAATATTCCTGATTTTCACCATAACCTTCCTGTTGCATTTCCATATCTGATGCCTCTGAAACGGGCCAAGAAATATGATCCGGAGGGTCGTCGGCTTCCAAAGCGGGGCTCAATCTGAGAGCCTTGATTGAATTGGAACTCGATCGTGGCCTGAAATCTTGAGGCAGGAAAACATCTTCTGAGGAACTCACTTCAGGCTTTGGTTCAACAAAATTTAAATCAGAAGATGACGACCTTGACTTAGAGATGGCACTAGTCAATCCGTCAGAACTTCCAACTGAATCGGCCTTTTTCGTTGCTTTTGATTTACGTTGATGGAGTGAAAGGGCTTTGGAGTTGTCCATAGTAACTGCTCTTCTTCTTGGCAATTTTGAAGCCTTGTAGTCTGGGTTTATCATCCACCAAGAACTTTTTCCAGTACCTTCATTCTGTACCCTCATAAAGCAACTGTGAAGAGATAGGTTGTGCCTGATTGAATTCTGGCAATGATTTCAAAATATTTTAAAATATCACAAAATATATTTATTTGAAAACCAACACTGCAAATTTTTGAGTTCATATGTTCTAAATTAGCAGTCCTATTGCAGAGATAAAAAATAATAAAAATTAAAAAAAAACAAAGTAGTACTGTAAATAATAGAACTGAATAATTTAATCTTGATAAATTTTAGTTTAGTTCAGCAAGCTGATGTGAAAGACCAAATATTAAGACAGATCAAATATTATTTTATGCAAATGTTATTGAGCAAGACTCGGCAATATTTAATTATAGGTAAACAAGAATTCATGCATCACTAGAGTAACTAGTAGCTTCAAATACATCTTCTAAATACTAACTTTCCAACCTGCAGAGCTGTTAGTGTCACCCTTATCTTTAAAAAATGGTATGTTTTGTACCATCCAATTGTAAATCTCGGAAAGTGTCATGCGTTTTTCTGGGGAGCTGTTGATGGCCTTCGTAATCATATCAGCGTACGAAAAGTTTCCCCAAGCATTCCTGCGCGATATACTTTTGCGGCAAATAATAGATGACGCATGATCTATTCCCAAATGCTTATTGCTAGTCTGTAAACAATGTTCACCAGAAACGGAATCGACAGGTGTTGTTCTGTTTTCTTTCTCTGAAGAAGAAATAGGTTCGTTTTTTACGATGGATCTATTACCATGCCATGTGTTGGCGCGAGAACGCTGCAAGGGGCTCAAGTCTCCAACAGATTCAAGATGAACAGACATATTCTGTTCTTCAGCCGTGTTAAGTTCAGAAGTATCATTTATTTCGTTTAAGAAATCCATGATCTCTGTTAGGTCCATTTTGCGTCGAGAAAGCGCATTCATTCGCCGAACAAAGTATTACGATTACAGTGAAATTAAAACAATTTCAAATTTTATTTACAAATGCCAAACCAAAATTTTAAGACATCGGCTTAATAATCGCAGAACGAAAGATCATACTGTTCCACAAAACAAGATCGAGAAATCTAGGTCATCTTGTTGCAAAATATGGCAAGGAAAATAAGGGCCTCATTTTCTTCAAAAGACCAAATTATATCACATGCGTAAGTTAAATTGTTTATGTAAAAATTAAATTTTTTACATAGCATTTATTTTTAAATTAAAAACCAATGGATAAACATAGGTTAGAATTTAGCAAGTAGAGTTATAATACTTATGTGAAAAACGCTGCAAAGAACCACTTGTTCAACAAATGACAACAAATTGTTAATTTGTTTTTAAGACATAAATAAAGCTAATAAAAAAATTAGTGATTCAAAAATGGCCTTTCAAAGAAACAATAATTAACCTATCCGAACAATCGACAAGTCATAAAATTAATGCAATCCAATTAGGTGTCACCAATCTAAGAGTTCCTAACATAAAACGATGGAACTCACTTATCTCGGCCTCGTTTAACTCGCCAACCCTATGTCGATGCTTACGAAGTGAAACCGCCAAATTCCCTCTTTGTCTTCTCATTTTCTCATCGGTTAGGTCGATGCTTTTATGTCGCACAAACCTAATATCTCGAGCACAAAAGAGTATTAAATTCTCCACTTTACATCAGTTATCTCGACCCCTTGACTAATCGCTGACTGAGGAGGAGCCGCCAAATTTCCACGTTGTTGTAGCATTTTTTCATCGGTTAGGTTGATTCTTTTATTTCGCCGAACCCAATTCACTCTTGTTGAATTTGTCTGAGGGATAACACGCTATACTAGCTATTCTGTTTGCTTTTTTCGTTCTAAAAATGTCTGAAAGTATTAAGAGAAAACTAGATAATAGGTCAATAGAGAGAAAGTAAGAAATCCGTACTGCAGCTAGAAAATGGAGCAGAACCGGCAGACCTCAGTCGAGGGCAATGCATTCCAGCAAACCATTTCAGGATGGATAAAGAAGGCCAACGAGATAAAGCAAATTTACGAGAAGTCTGTCTTTGATCCAGCAACAAAAAAACTTAGAATGGCTGAGCACAAAGATGTTGATGATGCAGTGTTTCAATGGTTTACAAATTCGCGAGCAACAAAACTTCCTGTCAATGTTCCCTTGCTGGTGGAGAAGGCGGTCATCCTTGCTGCCAAGCTAGGACATTCTGACTTTAAGGCAAGTCTGGGGTGGCTGGATCGTTTCAAAAAGAAGCACATTGTCTTCAAAGCAATTTATGGAGAGAGCTGTGGTTCAGCAGAAGCAAGAAGGTTCATGGCTGAAGACTCAAATGCGCACCATTTTGGATACCTATGAGAGTCGGAACATTTGCATCACAAATTTGAATCACATAATGTACATAAAGAAATTGCAAGCACACGTTAACATACAGTCCCCATAATGATTTTCGGTTATCTCGACGCTTTTTGGCAAACCCCTAGGTCGGCGAAATAACCGGGTTCGACTATATAGGGCATGATCAGCCTTGGAAGGGCAAACTTTTAATAATTTGATAAATCTACCATCAAATTAATGCAGGAATATATGAAGAAAAGATGAAAGTTAAACGAAAACGCCCATTTAATACCTTTAAGGTATTAAGCCAGAACAAAATGGTGATTCTGAAAATGGTTCGTTCGTATGGGTCACGAGTCGTGACTTAGACTAAGGGAGACTTAAATAATTTCATTTGAACTCTTTTAAATGTCCTAATGTTACCGTGAAATCAAAACATATTGGCAGGCGGAGAGTCACCTAGCATTTCCTAATCTCACATCGCCATACCTAAACAAAACAACTGACCTAAACATGCTGACGAATTATCTATAGTGACACTAAAACTTAGTGAGGCTATTATTTGAAAGTATGTTTGTGCTTTTATCCAATTTGCGGAAGATTTCGATGTGAAATATGACCAAAGTGGAAATTCATAATTTTGTTCTCGATGGACGGAAGCCAAGCGGAAACAATTTACATTTTATGCGGAGAGACGGAATATTGGAAAAGTTCCTTATTTTTCCGAAATATTGGAAAGAGTCTAATTATAAGTTAAATAAATTACTCAAAACATTTTTTGATGTTTTTAGTTGTGTATGTCATGTGTCATGTCGTGTATTATTTTTTCCAGTTAGTACAACGATATTATTAACAATTAATTTAATAGAAGACGTACGCAAAAATTTTCCGACCTTGTAACCCCTACCCTTGTCTGTAAATGTCTATTTTTGGTATATATTGTATATATATTTTTTGTGCTATTACTTGAAGTGGTTTTAAACATAATAACCGAAAATTTTCACCCGTACTTTAAATGTGGAGACCAGTTTTACCAAAATTTTCTTGAATTCGGTTGCTATGGATATTGTTGCTAGGTGATTCTCGTAAATCGCAATAAACCTAATGAGACGTGGTGGACATGAAAAACTGAAGAAATAAGTTGCCTCGAGAATGAATCAGCCTCCACTCGATTGAGATGGAACGAATGACCTGGAATGAATAATTCGTTACTTTAGGCGACTCAACCGCTTCTTGAGAGGTGCTCATTTTTCGGAACATCAATTTACATAGTAATTTCATTTGAAAAAAACTTGGAAACGATCTCAAATATAAGAATTTGCAAAATATGGGGATTTTATTAAAAATTACATAAATTTAATTGCAAAAATAAACAAATACAATTTTTTATTGTACATAAAACACGAAAATAGCAATCCAAAATCTCCCGCGCATTTGTTGCTGAAGGTTTCTGTGGGATCTCGTAAAAAGTTGCAAAACTGCCTCGAGCAAGCGACCGTTTGTTTTGGAAATTGTCAATTACCTCCAGAAAAACCATATTTGCTGCCCCTCCGAGCTGGAAGCAAATCCACGCGAAGCACTCCACCGATGCTGACAAACGGTTCCGTTCACAGCGAGCCAAGTGCCCCAATTACTAAGGGCCATTCAAGAAAGCTTCTATAAAAAGGTTGTTTTAAAGCTCAGAAAGAACTATTCCCGCTGTCTTGATTGCCTCTTACAGGCGCACCTGCACTTGGATTTTCGTGTTGATAACCATCGACTGGTTTCTTGTATTTTACTGACTTTAATTAAACAATAAATCAAGGGCCCGAGTAAATTTGCATAAGATAATTATTAATACAAACCTTCTTCGCCGACGCGATATTTTTATATTTTATGCACGTGTTGTCTTGATTTTCTCAAATTGATGAATAAATAGCGATGAAGTCATTGAAATGAAGCAAGAGATTAGCTCGAAGACATGCAGCGAAATTGCAAACGTGGAGATTTGAATGCGAAATGCTCGGATGGAAGGCATCGATTGGGCAAAGCAGGATCCATATAAAGCCCCGGCTCTTCGCCAGATGAAGGGACGCTTCTGAAAATTAAACAAGTTTTTCATTCATTTTCAGCATTGAGATGTTCAAGTATTTTTTGTGATTTCGAGGCACTTTCTGAAAAACGTTTGCAGCATGGAAATTACTGACAAAGAAGTTTTATCGAATTCAACTTCAGGAGACAAAATGAACGATGGAAAGAATGAATCCGGCTTTGGAGGAGGTGTCCACAGGCGCGGTGCCCTGAGACAAAAGAACATATACGAGGTCAAAGGTCACCAGTTTGTACCCCACTTCTTCAAACAGCCAACATTTTGCAGCCACTGCAAGGATTTCATCTGGTAAGATTAAAAAACAATTTTCATGTCTCAAGAGGAAATTGAAAATTTAATATAAGCGTTTAAGATATGCAAAGTTTCTCTGGCATTAAAAAGAAAAAAGTAAGTTGATAATTTTCCATCTCAATCCTTCCGATATTTTCCCATCTTTCCATCCTTTTTGCTCACAAGTCAGTTAGAAGAGCGTCATTCGTTCTTTTGACTAGAAATTCGTTGCTCAAGGCCATTCTGACGTGTTGTGTCAAAAATGACACATTTTGAGACTTTTAAGACATTAGAAAAATTTTCTTTTGCCGCCACCAAGTTAAATATTAAGAAAGACGGAGGCGTTGTTGAAGATACTCTTAAATTATTTCAGGGGCTTCGGAAAGCAGGGTTTTCAATGCAAAGGCGAGTAGATTTCCAATATTTTCGCATAATCTATTCCTCCGGTTATATTGCTCTCTGTTATATTGCTCATGCAGTTTTACGATTAATAGTGAAAAAGCAATTTATTCTTGATATTGTTTTAAAAATATTTTTAATATGTAATATGTATTATATTCCTTAAACATATTTGTTTTAAAATTCAATGAAAATTATAGAAAGAATGTTTAAGAATATTCTCAAACATCCAACAGTTTGTTACTTTGTCGTTCACAAGAGATGTCATGAATTCGTCACATTTCAGTGTCCTGGAATAGACAAGGGACTTCAGGAAAATGTGAGTTATCATTGATATATTGTTCTATTTTATATTAATAAAAGTTAATTATTATTGTTAAAATAAATGATATTGAAACGATTACACAAGAAACTGTTCAAAAATATGTTTGAGTTTATTTGTAATCTTTAAATCAACCCGCAAATGAAATATGAGTGCTTGGAAATTACTTTCCAGAAAGAAGTGTGACCTTTCCTGGTCACAAAACATGATTTTCAAAGCATGATTTTTTTTTCTCCTTGGCCTAAAGGCAACAAGAAAAGATTGGAAATTTATAATTTCACGCCACAAACTCATGTTAACAACTATTGGCTCAGTAGAAGAATAATTCCCTTGAATAATTACGGCGTATATTATAAATAATTAAATATTTTTGCCTTGTAACATAATTTTGAAAGTCATCAGTCCATATTTGTGCTCCGGATATGAGTCTCCTTTTACCCCATCTTCAAAGGATGTGATGGACTTCTCATTTCCAGCATCAAGTGAGAACGTGAAACTTGTTAAGGGGTGGAAGATGCAAACTCCAAATGATGAGCTTTCCGTCCTCCCCTTTTTACGGATAGTTAGATGGAAGGATGGATGGGTGGATAAGAAGTGGAAGATTTTAACGAGATGTCGTTGATTGCTTCTTTTCTATGAATTGACTTTCAGATAATCTTTCCATCCATGATTTGAACATTCAAACAGCTCCACTTAAGCATTCCTTAATGCTCTCATTAATTAATTATTTTAATTAAAGTTAAGTGTTAATTTGTAGCATTTTTGAGTCGTTATTCGTGTATTTAATTTGTATGTTCTTGTTTTTGCTTAACACCTTCTGGAAGCATTTTGATACCTACGCATCATGTCCTTAGCGGACCCATATTTCTGACTCAGAAATCAACTACAATAAATAATAATTAGTAAATAATTAAATTTAAATTTTGCATACAAACGAATTTATATTCAAATTATTAACAACTGCAAATAAATAAAGATTGGCTCTCTGATCAGTGAGAACCAAGTTATACCTCTGATATGACTGGAGCAGTTTGCTCTTATTATTATAATAATTTCCTCATATTATCCACAACATTCGCTTCATAATATCTTCTTTAAAATATCCACAACATCCACTTCATAGCATCAATGATATTTCTAGGTTTTATTATTAAAAGCTCACTTGACATATTGCTACAGGCTTTTATGCAAAACAGCGCATGCTTACACACAATCGTTCAAGACAACATCACCATTGTCATCACCAAAGTCACTAGCAGCATTATCATCATTAACGTCGGAGTCATCATCATCATCATCACCATTTCCGCCATCGTCGTCGTCGTCGTCGATACTCGATAGCAGACGTAACGAACCAAGTGGATAGTTTGATGATGAGGGGATTGTGTTTACAACATTCCTTGTTGATGATGCGTTCTGAAGCCATCATACCTCACCAAATGCAGACGTTTACAACCAGCAAACAAATTATTCAAACAATTGGAATTTAAGGACTGGCAGTATTTTATATTTCGTTGTCATTCTACTTATGAATTTCTAGTGTGAATTGTACATTAGTTCGACAAGTTCAAATAATGAGTGGAATGCTTCAATGGTTTGAAAATAATCACGACCATCATTATTCATCGTCTTCACAGTCGTCATGATATTTTAATTAACAAATTTTGATTAAATTGTTATTGTTTATTTTTTCGACCTGGAGATGATGAGGTGGAAGTAAGTGAAGATGACGGCTGCCACGAGGACAATGATGGTGATGATGATGATGACGGCGACGATGACGATGATGAAGAGGATGACGATGATGATGTTTCCATCTTCACTACACCGCTCGCGCCCTTTTAAATGATCGTTATCGTCACCGTCGACGTCATCAATTATTGGAGCAAATGAAATAATAATGTTCATTTATGAAAGTAGGTGCCTAATTGATTCGACAGGATAGTTACCAGCACAAGTTCAAGTTGTACACTTATACCACTCCCACGTTCTGCGACCATTGCGGTTCCTTGCTGTACGGCCTCATACATCAGGGACTCAAGTGTGAAGGTTTGCCTAATTAATTATTCATAGCCCTCATTTCCATTCCATCCTTTCATTCATTGCCTTAAGAATCTTTATTTCCACTGCACTCTCCAGTTATTTTGAAGTTTTTGAAATTCGTAATTTGTTGAATTAAAAAAAATATCCAAGTAATTTTTGTTATTCTTTGAAACTTTATGCTTCCTTCCGCGAGTAAGAGTCTCGGTGCAAAGCATTATGTAACAATCAGTAAAGCCACAAACGGGTGCAAGATCAGGAATAATCGATGGGAAGCAACAACCAGGATCATGAAACTCGTTAAAAATAACTTTTCACGTCACTGGGTGTGTAATTCAGACGGTAAGAATCAGCTGCCACATCCACCCTGGAGATCAATGATCATCCCATCATGGCTGGCTTTTTGCCTTGAAGAGAATGTTGAAAGATTTAAGCGGGAATTAAACTTTTGAAAGAGTCGAGTAGAAATTAAAGTTTCCCCCGAGAAGCATCTCATCTTTGTTTTGTTCGGGGCTCTTTAAAAATTTACGAGGTCATCGCTGAAAGGTCGTTGTCATGGCAATCAAGTTTTTATTTTCCACCGGAGGATGGAGTGACGTTTCGACAGAAAAATTTGAGACGAATTTTTGAGAATATTTTTCAAAAATAATTGCACAAATTATTATCCTTGTCACCGTCGTCATCCTCAAAACCATCGCCATCATTGTCGTCATCATCATCATCATCTCATGACTTGTGCTGCTGAGAATGTTGAAAACACTTTAAAACCATGGACTGAACTTTGTGATGGCAGGTCTAAGGATGATTTATTTTTTGTCGTCTTCAGACAGAATTTCAACAACAACAAGTTTTTGACGAAAACATGAAAAGAACTGGAAATAATTACAGGAACTTGTTAAATTTATTTATATAAATTGTTAAAATGATATTATTCTAAAATAAATATTTTACATGTTAATAATTATATTACAAATAGTACTTCAGATTTAAACAATTTGGTTAATATTCGAGAAATATTTTAGTTTCAAAATATAATCCCACACACAAAAAGAACTACTTATTGTCACTTTGAGGATTTAATATGTTTTAAATCACGAGATCATCACCATCACCGACCATACGTCATGTTCTGCATTTGTGCTGACGTGCATGTGATGTGTGTCTGTGTGAGCAGAAATTTTCAATTTTTCCGAAAATGAAGTTAATTTTCTGCTCCAAGAGCTTTCTTCCATTCACAACTGCGGTCTCTCGCTTCTTCCAAGGATGGCATTGGTGATGAAATTTATGGAAGTAATTCCTGCAGGTGGCTTTGCGTGGATCCATTTGAACTTTGTGCTGCGACACGAATAACCTTCCATAAACTCGACCATTCTTCTCTGGCAGAATGGAAAGAATTTATTTAAATCCTATAAATTGCTTCAATAAGGAGGCCTAACGAGTCAATTAAAGTTACCACCTGACGTGGTACATAAAATGCGGTTTAAGAGACGTCATCATCTACATGAAGGCTTATTTACTCGGATTAAAACTGAAAAAAAACTTTTAACGACAAAATGGAACAGCTTTTACTGTTCTTTTATTTGATGCTTGCTTTAATACCTTTCAGTTCAGGTGAGAATGATTCATGAACTGACGACCGAACGCCTCCAATTTCTGTTTCCTGTCGCACAAAAGCGCACATGTTTGTCCCGATGCTAAGAATAAACGCCGGGAATACAGCATCAACATTGTATTTGGTTTTATATTCCGATATTCCGAGTGCCTTACTTTCCGAATGGGATGTGAAGGCACCATAAATGCCCTACCATTTGCATAGCCACCTGGCCCATGCGTTCTCTGGCTTTACAGGATGGGCTGCGGACACGAAATATTACGAATGTTGCCATTATCTTCTCGTGCAGGAATTCAACCCACTGAGAATTTAACCATATTTACATTTATTGTTATTAATTTATTAAAATTATTTAATCAACACTAAACCAGTCATAAATATTTCATAAGTCATTGTTGTCTTAATCTTGTAAATAAACTTAACTTCAGCATGCGACATCAATGTGCACAAGAGATGCCAGCAGATGGTACCGAAACTGTGCGGTTTGGACCACACTGAAAGAAGAGGACGGATCAAGGTGAAGGTGACATTCGATGACAACAAACTCGTGGTGGACAGTAAGTTTTCCGAATCTTCCGATAATGGTGACGAATTTGGTGACAGAAGGATCGACAATTCGAATGCTTGCTAATCGAACATCTATTGTTTTTAAAACAAAGGCGCCACATAAATCATTAGTGCTAGATCAACGAGGAAGATATCAAAGCGTAATTGCTTCTTTCAATTCTAGGCACGAACGAAGTTGATGGGATGTTTGACAGCCACACAAAAATGGGGGGAAATTTTCTGTTTAATGGGCAACTTTCATTTCAGTCCTCGAGGCTCGGAACCTCAACCCAATGGATCCGAACGGTCTGGCTGACCCCTACGTCAAGCTGAAGTTGATGCCGGACGAGGCTGGAAAAACAAAGCAAAAGACAAAAACAGTGAAGGCTTGTCTCAATCCTGTTTGGAACGAAAGATTCACTTTGTAAGTTCTTGTTTTGAATTGTTTTTGGTGGTAGTGACGAGTAAAAGTGGATTAATAGGCTAAAAGTATCGTCATGTGAATCGGATTAAATAAAACGAAGAAGCAGAAAGTTCCGCGGGAAATCATCAATTAATCAGCCGATCAATCAATTAGTCAATCAATCAATCTCCGATGGACTGGATGATTGAATTACGTTTCAATGAATCGTCAATCATCCACGCTTCAATGCACCGAAAGTGGTGCGAGGAAGGCAATTATTGGAGTAGGTGGATGAAGTGGATGAAGTGAATGAGCGTACACGTTTCGTTGTTTACTCGGATATTCCTATCGATATCGCCTCGAGGTTTAGTGGTGTTTGTTTGAAAATCGTTGATTTTCGATTTTCTACCTCACAAAATTCTGAGAGAAATTGAATAAAACCAAAGCGATTTAATTTTATATTTCACTTTAATTTTTCATTTGAAGTTCACTCAGTAATTTCTATTTTTTTTTCTCCAAAATCCGCCTTAAAAGAAGGCGAAAAATTATTGGAAAACCTCAAACGTTTATTTCATCACTTTTTAAATATTGAAGTGTAAATAAGTATAAGTAGATAAGTATAAATAAGTATGAATAAATAAGTATAAATACATATTAATATTTAAGTATTAAAGTATAAGGACCGTATTTAGAAAATGATTTTGTAAAAGTTAAATGTTATTTTTTACTTTAAAAACAAACAATAGTTAACCTATTAAACCTATTAATTATTCAACAAATACATAGTCTACAAGTTGCTCTGTTTATGTTCTCATATCATTATAATGCTCTTCGTAAGATTTTTTCTAGTTTTTTCTCTCACAGTATTAAATACGTCAACCCTACTCACTTCCTACGTAACACCCATGAATTTATTCCTTCCTTTTCAAAATCTACTTTTAATCTTTTCTCCACTCAATGTTATGGTTCAAGATTGTATTCTCTAATTCCTTCACACGTGAAACATCAACCAATCTTGCCCTTTCAATACTTTATAGCTGCTATTTAAAAAGTCTTATAACTTGTATTTATTGCGCGATGTTTCTTAATTTGTTATTGTTTTGTTTCATTTTGTTTCATTTGATTAGTGCCGTCTAGTTAATTTGTTCACTGAGGGTCAGTCTGTTTCCTTAAGGCTGATCCTCGAGTTACTTTATGTAAATTTGCTAATTTCTAATTATCTGCTTTATTAAATAAATATTTCTGACTAAAAAAATGCAACCTAAAAAAGTATAAAGCCTAATTAATTACTTTTATATAATTATTTTCTTATTATCCTACATCAGCTTTGTTTAGAAATTATAAATTTGTTTGAGGATTTATATTTAATTATTTTATTTTTAATTATTTCGGGGAGTGTCTGAACCCGTAACCACCCCCTTAAATATGATTCTATATAAATGCAGACATAAATATTTAAATATTGAAGTATATATAAATAAATCTAAATATTTAAATGTTAAGGTATGTATTTACTTTGCAAATTACTGTTATGTATTTATTGAATACATTTCTTATTTATTGATTATAATTCCTCTCCACCTGGGCATAGTAAAAATATGGTTTCGTAATATTCAAATAATATTCTTAATATTGGCATGCAGGTTAGCCGAATGGGTTAAGTGCCTGAATTAATGCCTGCAGTAATGGCAACAGTCGTAATGTGTCGTGTTCGAAACCCAGCCTGCACGGCCGCCAGCGCCCTTGGGAAGGAGCGCTATATAAATGGTTACAAGAATCGCCTCTAACGCTATGCATACAAGGTTACATAAATGAAGTTATAATCAAATAATAGTCGGAATAATCAAATAATAGTCGTAATAATCAAATAATAATCGTAGTGTTCAAATAATAATATTTATAATCAATAATTACATCGACTTGGGAGGTCGTCATGCAATTGAGGCTTCATCAACAATTCATTCCATTTTTCGCTGGAACTTCAATATGCATATATGACTCATTTTGATGGAGACATGTTTTTGTATTTCAATTTTGGAGTGCTGACAGGAGGAACAATACCAGAAAACATTGCAATTAATTACGGTGGCAGTAATTGTAAATACTACATTTATCATAACTTAATAATTGGTAGTTGCAATTTTGACAGTAACCTAGGTCCAGAAGATTTTTCGAGAAGGCTGTCTATTGAGCTTTGGGACTGGGATAGAACCTCACGTAATGATTTCATGGGGGCCATGTCGTTTGGAGTGTCAGAGATCATGAAATCGGGTGCTGACGGTTGGTACAAATTACTTAGTCAGGAGGAGGGAGAGTTTTACAGCGTTCCTTGTCCCGAGGAAGTAAATGCAGCAGCTTTGGCCATGAAGAACGCCCTCAAGATGGTGGGCAATTGACCTCTGCCTCGATGCTTGAAGTTTTCCTGATTAGTTAAGGGATACTTATTTGCTTCTTGAGTTTAATTTTTTTTTTAATTGAAAAACTCGGTTTATCATTATTCTTTCTAAATGCTTTGCATGTTAGCCGATTCGTCGTAATATTTTTTTGAATGAGTTTAAAAATAAATTTTAAAAATAAAATTTCTGAGTTTCTTTTATTAAATGTTAACAATTTCACGTTATATATTCACAGATTTTATATTTTACGTTAAGTTTCGTTATTTATTCATTTATCAAACTAATTTATTCTTAAATATTTTGAAATTACGTCTCGCGCTTTCCAAAATTATTAAATGTCTACGATGTATATTTAATTATTATATTTTAGAGCCAAAATCAGAACGATAACATGGTGAGTAATCAACAATAATTGTAATAATAATTTATATTGCATAAAAATCTATTTTTATAACATTTTAATATTAATAATAGTATGACTAATACATTAATAACTTTAATAATATTTTACATTGCATAAAAATGCTAATAGAGGTAATTACTAAGTACTCTAAAAAAGACAATATAATAAACTTTTTGAGGAGTGTGGATAACTCCACAACAATGCTGCATTAACGAGATGAATCAATCAATCAATCAATCAATCAATCAATCAATCAATCAAAGTCATCCACACTACTCTCATTTGAATTCTTTTACAGTATTTGTTCACGCATTGAAGCGAGTTATTCGTCATTAATAATAATAATATAATTATAATAATATAATTATAATATAATAATAATAATATAATTATAATAATATAATTATAATATAATAATTATAATATAATAAGTAATTACTAAGTACTCTAAAAAAGACAATATAATAAACTTTTTGAGGAGTGTGGATAACTGCACAACAATGCTGCATTAACGAGATGAATCAATCAATCAATCAATCAATCAATCAATCAATCAAAGTCATCCACACTACTCTCATTTGAATTCTTTTACAGTATTTGTTCACGCATTGAAGCGAGTTATTCGTCATTAATAATAATAATAATTATAATAATATAATTATAATATAATAATAATAATATAATTATAATAATATAATTATAATATAATAATTATAATATAATAATAATATAATTATAATAATATAATTATAATATAATAATATAATTATAATATAATAATTATAATATAATAATAATATAATTATAATATTATATGATGATGATGATGATAATGATGATGATGATGATGATGATGATGATGATGATGATGATGATGATGATGATGATGATGATGATGAGATGATGATGATGATGATGATGATGATGATGATTGATGATGATGATGATGATGATGATGATGATGATGATGATGATGATGATGATGATGATGATGATGATGATGAGATGATGATGATGATGATGATGATGATGATGATGATGATGCTGATGCTGATGCTGATGCTGATGATGATGACGATGACGATGATGACGATGATGACGATGATGATGATGATGATGATGATGATGATGATGCTGATGCTGATGATGATGATGATGATATTATATTATATTATAATATTATTATTATTATTATAATTATTATTATTATTATTATTATTATTATTATATTATTATTATTATTATTATTACGTATGTATTAGTAGTTGTTGTTATGGTAACATTAGATGTGACATTTTAATTCCTTTACAAATATTTTAATGAATTTAAAAGTAAAAATGTATCAAATAACCTATTTTGACCAAAAGTTATTTTTATTTATTTACGTTAAAAAGTTAGCAAGCAATGTCTGTTTGAGAAGGTAGTTTTGTGAAAAAAAAACTGTATTATTATACTATCAAATATTCTCTGTGAAATTGAACAGATATTTGAATAAATACCTAATTTTAATTTAATGAATAAATAACAACAACCAAGTGCAAATTATAATTCCTTTAATGGCTGACCTTGATAGGAAAGAATATGTGCATAAATTAGCATGTTGTTATTACGAATAATTTATTAATATTCATCACCATAAAACATATCCAAGAAGGTTGCAGAAGAAAGAACAACTTTTGACAACCTGTCGAAAATGGACTTCATACGAGCAACTGACTTCAACTTCATCGTTGTCCTCGGAAAGGGAAGCTTCGGAAAGGTAGGCAAATAATCGATTTAATAGGCTCTGATTTCTAAATGTTATTAACTTTAATTTCTATTAAAATTAATTATGTAAATATACATAATTAGTCTAAATAATCACTAGCTGACTTATTGTCCTTTTTCAATGCGAGGTTGTCCTGGCCGAGAGAAAGGGAACGGACGAGTTGTATGCCATAAAAATACTCAAGAAGGACGTCGTCATTCAAGACGATGACGTGGAGTGCGTCATGGTCGAGAAGAGAGTCCTTGCCCTCTTTGGCAAGCCTCCCTTCCTCGTGGCACTTCACTCTTGCTTCCAGACGATGGTCTCTTGTTCAATCAATATTAACATTACATTGTTATCAATCATTATAATAATAATAATAAAATATGAAAGTAAAATAAATGAAGTAAAGTTAAATTTGATTTTATTTTAAACGTGTACAATAATTTCTTGTCAATGGACACGCGAACAACCTTCTGAAGAATTGATATCTTTGGCAGGAGACAATTCACTTAATTCATCCAGTGATGAATTCTGACTCTCTGAATAGATGCAGTGTTGTGATGCATGGACATTTTTTACCCAATAATAATTTTATCACTTTATCACTGATGGCTTTAAATTAGAAAATGCTTTTAATGCATTAAAAATTTTCTATAATTTCAAATATTTTAAACTCAGTTAATGTGCTTTTATTAATCAATTTTATTCCATAAAACACTTTCATAAATCGAAATGAAAACAAATAAATTCTTTTTTTTTTAATGTTAAACTTTTTATGTCACAGGATCGTTTGTATTTCGTGATGGAGTTTGTGAATGGAGGTGATCTCATGCATAGAATACAGGAAGAGGGAAGATTCAAGGAACCCGTGGCAGCGTGAGTCATAAAGGATTTTTTTTTCGAAATTCTGCTCGATTTATTTTTTAATGCTTTTATAACAATAATAATTGTCGTTATTGTGATACTACATCTTCTAGCAGAAATAAACCCCTAAAGACTTGTAATTGTAGGTTATAGGTAAGTTAAATAATAAGCAATACAAATTGGTACAATAACACATTTGAGCAGCAAGAATAAAAAATAAAAATATATTTATGAACTATATTATTAATTAAATATATTAATTAATGTTTACTCTTCTTTCTCTTACAGATTCTACGCGGCCGAAATAGCAATAGGCTTGTTTTACTTGCACAACAAGGGAGTCATTTACAGGTCGTTCCATGTGCTTTCCTGTCTCATGACTTTCTCTACGTTTAAGTAGAAAAATACTTTTATGCATTAAGTATATTTTGTTAAACAAGTACTTTTTATTTATTAAATAAGTAGTTATTATTTATTAAGTGCATTTTGTGATACAAGTACTTTTTATTCATGAAATACTTTTTATTAAACAAGTATCTTTATTTCACTGAGTACGTTTTGTTCGGCTAGTACTTTCGATTAATCAAATCCTCTCAATTGAGAAAATTTGCGAGGCGAAAGTTCGACTGGTGCAAACAAACACATGCAGGGATCTGAAATTGGACAACGTCATGTTGGACTCAGAAGGCCACATCAAGATGGCTGACTTCGGAATGTGCAAGGAAGGCATAGTCGATGGTAAAACCACAAAGACATTCTGTGGAACTCCCGACTACATCGCACCAGAGGTCGCCATGTTTTTAAATTTATGTTATTGTTTTTTGTTTTTTTTTAGTTTTTTTGCAGGAAATTAAATTAACTACCGACAATAAAACGAGTGAATGTTGTTTTCCTTCGACATTTTCGAGATGATACTCTCATCATGTGATGTCGCGAACCAATCAACGGCTATCTTCCTCCATTACTGAATATTAGTTGCCGCATTATTGTTATTATTGTTATTAATGCCATTTGATTTTTTTATTGTTATTGTTTATAAATTTCTATTATCGTCACCTCAGTGCCTGAGTGCATGTCTGCCATGATCGCGATAAAAGCTGCAACTACCAACTTATGCCTGTAAATAATATAATTATATTTTTCAGGTTGTTTTGTATCAACCTTATGGGAAGTCAGTCGATTGGTGGGCGTTTGGAGTTCTTCTCTACGAAATGTTGGCAGGACAGGTTGGATTAGTTTGTTGAACTTTTAGCGAGGATATTAATAATGCAGCAATGTTCTTAATAACTAATTATAATATATTACGTTAATCAGACATTAACAATATTGATAATTATCATGTAATAAATTGTGGATAAAAATAACTGAGCGACAATCAATAAATTAATTATAATCACTCTATAATTTATCATCATAAAACGGTAAAAATATTTTTACTCGAATAATACACCGGAGCATGGTGAATTAATCCGCAAAATTTACCGAAGAGAAAAAGCCTGGAAGGATTCATGCAGCGTATGAAACGCAGAGGTTTTTGATGCACAAGTTTTATGGCGCCAAAGAAATCGATGAATTATGGTTTATTATCACGGCATTGTAACGGTTTGTTTCTGTGAAATATATATTTTGAATGGCTTATTGTTATTATTATTTTTTGTTCTAAATCAAAACAGCCGGGTATCAAAATTATTATTACTATTATTATTTTAATTATAATTATCATTATTATTATTATCCTTACTCTGCGTGGAGTTATATTTCTGTGCCAATTTACGGTCCCAGGTGCTTTTCCGAAGTTCTGAGGTTTGCAAACAACTGGTCGCCGAATAACAAATGACTGCTAATTTAAATAAATTTGAATATTTTATTTTTGTTCGTTAAAATTATCGTTCAGTAATTATAATATTCATGAGCTTAAGCATCGGTTCGAAGGTAGTTCCATGTCCCTTGATTACTTTCTATCGAACCTTATCATTAGCATAATTTATGAAATTATTATTAATTGTTAATGAATTGTATTCCAAGAAATGATCTGGAACTGAACTGTTGGTGTGATCATGTGACACGTGCAAGTATTGATTAGAAACTGCTGTCTGTAAGAGCCTGGATTTGTAATTTCCTCATTTTCGTGTTCAACAAAAATTATGAAAATTTAACTAGTATAATACAAGTCTTCTAGGTAAGGTCAAGATATCAATGAATAAATTAAAAAGCTAATTAGCATTTATAAATGAAGTGATACAAATGAAATGAATTGAATTCATTTAGAACTTCCCCTTCTTGATGTTTTATTCATTAAGCGCTCGAAAACCATTTCAATTCTGCAAGTTTCCTTTTTTTAATGTCGTGAATTTATATTTTCAAACAGTGCCAAAGAACCATTCACATTTATTGAAGCAAAATTTAAAGTTTTTTTTTATCGAAGAAAAGATGCATTGAATAATTTGTTCGATTTGAACATCGAAGTAGTGAATATTTTATGATTAAAATAATTGTCTGATGAAATTACTTATTTTCGAAAAATGTTGGGGCAACAACAACAATTATTATTCGGAATATAATTTTACAGCCTTTTTATTAAAAGCCTTGCTAAATTCAAACTTCAAATATCCAGATTTTAATGTTCTTATTTAATTCATTTTTGGCACTCTTTTAGATCCAAAAATATCCAGATTTTAATGTTCTTATTTAATTCATTTTTGGCACTCAATTCTTTTAGATAAAGGCAAAACATTTTAAATTATTTACAATTGACCAATTAAGTGGAGAGATCTCCTTTTTCCACTAAATCTGAAAAAGTTAAAAGTATTTTTTAAAAAAGAATTAAGTACGAAGTTTAGAAAGAGATGCTTTGCAAAGGAGTAAATTTATATTATTATTAAATTATACTTAAATTAATGTTAAAGAAATAAATTAAATATTTATTAGTAATAATAAATTAATTAATATGTATTGTTTATAAGTTACTAATTTTTGGTTAATTCAAAATAGTAGGGACATCTGAAATTTAATTAAATTGAATAAAATCACGATGCTGAAACAAATGCTTTTCAAATCGATTTGAAGACACAATGCTGAAGGCTGAAACGAGATCATGAAATAATTGAGATCATAGAATAATTGGGATCATAAAATAATCGGGATCATAGAATAATTGGGAGTACGATCTGATAATAATGACTTTCCTCTGCTCGGGGTTGTTTCTTTCCATAAATTAAGTTACGAAGGAATCCGATAGACTTAAGACGGTAAGATGGAGATGATGTTGCAAGTAAATGTTAGAAATTTGAAAGCGGAGGTGAAGTATTATTGGTTAATATTATCGGTTAGTGTTACTGGTTAACTTTACATTTAATAAATAAATAAATAAATAATAATAATAATAATAATAATAATAACAACAACAACAACAATAATAATAATAATAATAATATTAATAAATGTAATAATCAAAAATATTATTAAAATTGTTTGCTGATTCCGGTTTGTGGAGCATCTATTTTGTCGCCGGGAATTTAATTAACGACGACTTATCAACTTCAAATGTTCTTAATACTTTTAAGTGTGAATAACCTTTTAATTTGTAACTTTTGATGAGATGACTTTCTGCGAAATAAAATTTAGAAGTTAATCAAAATTGAACGTTATGTGACTCTACTTGTGACTAGAATCATCTGTTAAAAACTCTCCCGAAATGTTGATATAGTGAGCAGATATTCTAAGTTCGAAAACGTTAAAAATTCAAAATGTCGTAATGTGGCCTGAAGCACTCAGGCTTGATCAAAATATTTACGTTTAATAAGAATTCATTTAATATTATTCGTAAGCATGGGACTTTCTTCCGTTCCCTTACGTACTCGAAAGATCGTTTTTCGAAAGTTGGGAACAAAATTATTTCCGAACTCGAATAAAACCGATTGTTATTTATAACATTAGTAATTTGTAATAAAAAAATGTCTTAATGATTCTATTTTAGGTTTATGTCCGTAGACACAGAATAAAGGTTTCAAATAAGTATGTTTGCTCCACTTCAGTTTATTTTCTTTTGGCTTCTCATAGCAACATGCCTCAAAGTGCCTATCTCCTCTGAACTTATTTTAATAAATGAGAGAGTAAAGATGAAGCCATTTGTAATAAATTAAAGCAGATTTTATGGCTTAAGAAAATATCTATATAGCTATCTTCAATATCTTGATTTATCTAAAGATGAGGCAACAAAAAAGTTTCCCAGCTTAAAAGAGAAATAGATCTCACATTACCTAAGCCGGTCAAACGCTTTCAGGTAACTTACGAACTTTTGATTTTTTGGAAGCAGCAACGGAATGCCATGCCACTCCTTGCCAGACTTGCCAGAGGATTTTCTTCTAGCGAAAGAATGTTCTCGGCTTCAGGCAACATTGTCTCTATTTCAAGAATGAACCTCACTCCAGAAACTATTTCTATTCTTACCTACGTACAGCAGAATTGGTCCAAAATAAAGATTCACAACTGTAACTATGTTTCTGAAGATGACATGGAGGAAGGTGAAGAGACTGTTATAATATTGTAAATTTTTAGCACATCTTCTCTTGCTCAAATGAGGAATAAATTATCTATAATCTATACTTATTCAAACGATTACCTCAATTTATTTAGTCTTAGACAATAAACTCACGCCTGGAGAAGAGAAAAATTCGATGCATTATTTTGTAGGGGTGTTATTTTTGAAAAAAAATACGAATATCCCTGATCTTTCGGGTTCGGTTTCCGAAAGTTCGGAACAAAATTTTTTTCAAAATTTTTTAAAACCGAACAATCCGAAGAAAATTATTTCCGATTACATTCGTACTCGAATAAAACCGAACGTCGAAGTCCCATGCTTAATTAATCAAAGAATAATCATTATCATCATCGTCTTGAAGTCCACACGGAAATTGGATGAACGATTTTGATAAATTTCTGGCCTGAATTCAGGCCAACGAGGTTGTTTATCACTCCAAAATAATTTTCTCGCTCAATTTTCAGTTTCTTTGTTCATTTTTTTAAGTGGATTTTCTTAGTGGTTAACTTTTTCCAATGGTTTAAGAGCAGCATTTTATTGTATTTAAATTTATTGTATTTAACTCCAAATTATTGCAAAAAAAAAAACAAACAAACTAAAGTAGCAATAGATATAAGAGCAATAAGAGCAGCATTTTATTGTATTTAATTTTATTGTATTTAATTCCAAATTATTGCAAAAAAACAAAAAACAAACTAAAGTAGCAATCTAAAAACATAAAACTTATCGTTTGCCACTTAACGCTATAAGCTCTGATAGCGAGATGTCATAATGACTTTCGAAGTTTTCTGAGGAGATTGAGGAATTAGTTTGGAAATAATAAATTGTGAGGAGTACCTGTGTGGCCTTAAGGACTTAAGTCTTAACAAGCGAGAGGATTTTGTGAAGGCTTTCCTTGGATAGGAAGACTTATTATTTAGTTCTCAGTTTTATACCGATGAGAGTCTTTCTTAATTTGTTTTAATTAATTGCGTGAATTGACTAATTGAATGTGATAAGGTAGTTAATTATTTTAATTAATTATATTTAGTCAAACAGCTATTTGATGGAGAAAGTGTGCGCGAATAATCACATTTTAATCACAAATTTAGTTACGCTTTATTTTTGTAATTGTTGTTCATTTCTATTTATTAAGTTTATGCAGTCATTTCAAATTCAAATTTCAAATTTAACAGTGTTGCATTTCTGCTTCTGAAATTTACAGGAATAATAACCACATTATGATAATTATAATGATAATGTTTCTATTAATTGTGAGCCTACTAATTACTTTGTTATAATTATATTAACTATTAATTATATTAATATTAATAATAACAATAATTTGTTAAGGGCTTACTAGCGAGTCATCAGCATCTTCCATTAAGCACAACCATTCACACATCATCACTCTCTTTTATCAATTATTCATAAACTTCTCTGAAAAGGTAGCACATCTTCACAAGATGACATGAAACGCACTCCTTTGGGAAGGCATCCACAGACATTTATTATTTATTTATTAGTAATATTTACGGTACGGTGAAATTGGAGAACTTTGGATAGTAATTATATTTCTGAAGATGTAAATAATGTTAATAATTTCGAATTATGTGCTTTCAGAATTTCAGAATTTAAAAATTGATTTGGAACGATGTTCTTAAATGCAATAATAATACAATGTTCTTAAATGCAATAACAATACAATGTTCTTAAATGCAATAATAATACAATGTTCTTAACATTGTTTGGGGATTCGCTTTAGATAACACGGATATCTTGCCTTGAATAATATTCGTTCCTCCCTTTAAAGATCCAACAGCTTCACAAATTTCATATCGTCGTCTAGACTCCAAAGTCCAGTGATATTATTTTAAAGAAATGATATCGAAATGTCTAGTGGATTGAAAACATTGCTATGCAGTGGATTCAAAACATTGCAATGTAGTGGTCACTTGAGAAATCTAGGATGGCAGAAGAGTAATTATTCCAAGAGGAGGATTGTGAAAACATCATTCCCATGCTCCAAGGCCGCTTGCAGATGCTGGAAAACGTTTACAAAGTGCAATTCCGACCGGGTTTTAATGTAAATAACATCAAAGTAATGACAGAATATTGGAAACTCTCTTTAATCAAAGTGACTAATGTAATTTAAATTAATCTCCGAATAAAAATAACCACAAAATGCCATGTTAAGAACATCTGATCTATTTTTCCTATTCAGTGATTTTAAAATATGTGAAAAAATCCATCATACATTCTATTTTTATCTTCCTTTCCATGAGAATAATAGATGTCGAGGGTGAACAAGGAGTCTTAGCGGGAATGGAGGGGATCTTAATCCTGCTTGGGTTGACCGCTTATGCATGCGATACCACGCACCGTCCGTGAATAAAGACCATCGCAACATCAAACTTATTCCGATAAACGCTGCTCCGAATGAAGATAAAAACATCAATATTGATTGCTGCTTCCAGCCTCCATTCGATGGAGAAGATGAGGAAGAATTGTTCTCGTCCATCACTGACCACCATGTTTCTTACCCCAAGTCTCTCTCCAGGGAGGCAGTGTCTCTCTGCAAAGGGGTGAACATCTATCAGTTGCATTTATCATTTATTTAATCTGATAATCACTTTCAATCTAATCAGTTTGTTAGAATAATAAAACATAACATGTGGATACAGATATCTAATATACGGTAGTAATCCAAGTACAATAATTAGGGAATCAAGACACTTAAGATTGGTTTAAAAAAATCCTTATTTGAATCATTTCAATACTTGAAACTTTGTACTGGATGATGTTTTAAGTAAACTGAATCAATAAACAAGTTTGAGAATTGGCTGGAAATTTATAAAATGGCAATTTAATCTTCATGAAGCACCATTTTAAAATTTGACATGTTGAAGCTCACGCTTTGCATTAAGCTTTACACAGTCAAGATCAAGAATCATTATCCAAAGAAGTGCTTTTTAAGTTATTCCTTTAGGGCGTAAGCCGCCATTAAATGCGCAAGACTTCATGATTATCATTAAATTATTAAATAATTTTTTTCGAGTAATTTGGACATTCCTTAATGTTCTAAATGCTATTAAATATTGCTAATGCTTTCATTAAAAACTCATTGAATATTCGAATAGCTTTTGGTGAAGGATCCAAACAGCAGACTGGGTTGTGGTCCAAACGAGCAGCGCGACATCAAGGATCACGTGTTCTTTAGAAGGATCGACTGGGAGAGGATTGAGAGCAGAGAGGTTCAACCACCATACAAACCACCAATTGTTAGTTCCACTTGGTTTATTACCAGCATTGCTATTGCTGTTATTATTTCTTAATGTTGTTATTAATACATTCAATTAGAATAATTCACAATTCACTAAATTCGAATTTATCTCGATTTGTCCAATCGCTCACCAACGATTGAGCAGAAATCGGCAAGAGACGTCAGTAACTTCGACAAGGAATTCACGAGTGAGGCACCCAAGCTGACTCCAACAGATAAACTTTTCATAATGAACCTCGACCAAACGGAGTTCGCAGGTTTTTCGTACGTGAATCCAGAATTCATTGTCACCGTCTAATTATTCCGAGTGCAGATTTAACAAGTTGATGATCTATTGCAAACTTGAAACCCTGCAGTGGTAACGAATTATGCATGGAAAAATTTACAGATAATTTTTGCGTTTTCAAAACGGTGCCAAATAATTTAGAATAATTGATTGACTTCACTGTATTTTGAAGAATTGTTTCCCAACGTTAACGATTCCAAGAACATGAAGAACTTCTCTTTTATTCTATGGTCTCACTGCACTTCAAAATATTTTGTGGAGTGGCATGCCTTTTACGGAGAATTCATTTCATCCGATATATTTTGTATACTTTTCGTTCATTTTCGATTGCTCTGCGTTCCATGCAAAGTTTGTTTTTCCCATGCGCCATTCATTTCATTCCAATTCCTAGTCAGTTTCGATTTTAGGCTAAATTCACACATTTTAAAGGCACCGCCTCGGATATTTTTGCGTGGTTCATTAATTCGATTCGCGGGCTTAATCACTTTTGCCCATTTCCAAACTCGGCGCATTAAGCGATTAGGTTCGACCGACTCTACCTGTTTTCCCAGAGTTAGCACAGTGAGGCACCTTTCTAATCTGACTTCCATTAACGGTCGTTTGTTTGTGGTGATTGAACTTTACTCTCTACTCAAAAAATGAAGTCTCAGCATCTCATGTTTTGTTATGTCTAATCGCGCAAGTTTTATTGACAAACATTAACAATAACATCTATAAATAGGGCACTCTAAAAGTAAGAGGAGGTGGCAATAATCCAAGACTTCATTATCACTCCTGAAATTTAATTTCTTTGTAGGAAAGAACTTTCACTTCAACCTCTTATCGCTAGTAACATAATTCGACATGAAAGCATTGTTTATTAGCAACAAGAGATTATCTTCAATAAGTAATTTCTGAACTTTGGAATAACACTTGCAATTTTCAGTCTACGGAGAAGAAAAGTTTTGTTTCGAGAAGTAGAACCTCAGATCAAACCCCTCATTTCTTTCATGAAAATATCATAAGCATCATCATTTCTCGAAACGTTGGATTCTTCCTCAATTCTTGTGTGACCAGGATCAGCACGGCCTATAATTCAAATTAACCAACATTAATAAAGTTATTACATGTGGCTGCATCGCTTTAATGGCTAAATTTAATTATGGCCATAACAAATAGCTCACCTGCAGACTTAATGACATGGCCCTTGGCATCCTTCATCTCCCTCTTGACCTTGAGGGCGGTCGGTGTGAACCTTGTTACATCTCCTAAAAGGTTCCTGATCTTAGGTGCTGCCACAATTGTTGCAGAATGTGAATCTTGTCTCTCAGCAGATGATTCACTAGATGCAGTAGGTTTGACATAGGTTGGAACTCCAGTAAGGACATTAGACTGAGTAGCAGATGTTTGAGCGGACGGAAGTTGTCTGTTTGGTGGCATTCCCGGAGGTGGTACAGGGCCCCTGATCCCCATTGGATGACCAGGCGGGGGAATACCAGGGGGCCTGATCCTTGGTGGAGGTCCTGGTGGGAGCATCCTGGGAGGGAGCATTGGTGGAGGCATGGCTCCTGAGGGTAATCTAAACATCATTGGTGGTGGACCAGGGGGTAGCATTGGAGTGGGGGGCATGGGTTGAGATGTCTTCTCACTATTGGAAGCCCCCAGGGTTTCTTTGACAATCTCCTCAGAAGCATTTCCACTAGATTCTTCCACACTGCATAATTAAATCAGCCAATCATTCTTTGCTAATTTTTAAGTTAAATTTCCTCACTTTTCATTGGCTTCTTCAAGTGGTTTGGTCTGAGCTGCTGAAGCAGGAGATTTGAACTTGACCCTCGTGTCTTTTTCCTCTTCATCGGGATCCCTCACGTCATCATCCTCAAATCTGATCCTACGCTTCTTAGCTGAGCAATAAACAGAGGCAGCAGAATGAAGCACTTAGAAACATCGTTAATCCTTAGCGGATTCCGACTTCCATGGTATATATATATAGGATTAAATTACACAAATAGGGTTAGACTTGTAACAATGTAAATGCTTAATAATAAGTGCAATGTTGTGTGGAACAACTTCTGAATGGCAAATTCCAGTCATACCTGTAGGGACTTCTTCAGCTTCTGAATCCTTCTCTGGAAAGCTCTTCTGCTTCACTGCATGCTGGTTATCTGTAAGTCATCAAACTTGATAACAATGGAACAAGTGAATAAGATAATTGCCATCACCGGTACCTTCAACAGTTCCTACTTCATTATCATCATCATCATCATCATCATCATCTTCAAGGTCACTCAAAGAAGGTGGTGTTCCTGGGGGAGGCCCCGGAGGTTTGAAGTTTTTGGAGGGAATGAATGCAGGTCCAATCTGGGATCTAGAATCAAACCCTGTGGTTTTCTTAAGTATTCCATGAGTTGACTTCATAGGTATGGTTGGCAAAGGTATGTCCTTAGGTAGAGGTATGTCCGATGCAGCTGTTAATGGTTATTGGGATTATAAAGTCAGATAGCAGTTGGTTCAACCTTATGCATTTCATTGATCAGCCATTTGAATTTAAACTGGCAGAACTACAAAACCACACTCACTAATTGATCAAGAGTAATTTAGAAGTCATTTTCAGACAGTAAATATTTGCAACTCTAAAACAGAGAAAAACATTAGCAGACAACCTGCTTGGAAGCTTGGAGCTTCAGGCAGAGGTATCATATCCAACTTGACTTTCTCTGCATTCTTGACTTGCTCTGGGATAATCAATAATTTATAAATATAATATAATTGTATATTATAATTAATATAGCAACAATTAATGATCACCAACCATAATATATTTGCATCTGAACTCGCTTCTTCTCATATTCTATTTCTGCCTTTCTTAACTCTTTTGCATATTCAGCATCCTCTTTTTCCTGTAATTATATTATAATTTCCTATATATATATTATATAAATTACGTGTTAAATTTAATTTGATAAACTGAGATTTTTTGCAATTACAAATATTTATTAATATTATATAACAATAGTTTATCAAATTCAATTTCATATATAATTAATATGATCACTCACATACATATGGATAACTCTGTCATAGGTCTCCTTCAATTTCCTCCTTTTTTCTTTCAGCACCCTCTCATTCAATTGTGGGGGCTGAGTTGGATCATACTCTAACATTATAACAGTAAATAATAGTTAATTCAACAAATCAATTGATAAATGTTTCTTTAAAAACAACAAGCACGAACAAGGTAGCCATGTGTTGTAGTGCTCAAACTATTGCATATATATTAACCCATTTGGTCTATCTTTTCCATCTCTTCCAACAACTGCTGAGGGTCCTTGCTCTTGAGGACGGCCAAACGCACAGTCATCCTCTGCCTTTTGTTCTGAGCATTGGAAAAAACATTTTAAGAATTTGAAGGAAATAGTGATGATTTAGTTCTTGCAATTGAGTGAGCACGATAAAAACGATTGAAAAGGAAAAAATTTTGCAAATAATAAACATCAGGACTCTTGGAAAAGTTTTAAGTGATGATTTAAAAGGCTCTATTGTCGAAGACTTCGCTGTACAATATTCCTATGAAATTTAAAAATCCACAAAAGCTCGATGAACTATCTGAAATGCTCACCTTCTTCAACTCCCTTTTCCTCGCTTCTTTGCCTGTTAATGAAAATTAAATTCTGTTAGTTAGTGAGTAAAAAGAGAACTACATCACTTCACAGGCCAATAATCTATTTAATTAATAAATAATTATGCACAGTATAGAGAATATCCTGCCTCATGCTTTTATGGTAGGAAAAAGCAATGACCATGTTCTATAATTATGCTAAGGGTTTTTTACTGCACACAACTTGAGCAACAACCCAAAATGAAACACAATATCAGCCAAACTTGTGAACCGCTTCAAACTGCCTATCAAAACCAAAACTGACTGCACGTGAAAAGTTTATACCTGTTTATTCACACAGTGTGCAAACTACATCGAACTCCCTCTGGGGAACAGAGTTAAGGCAAGATGATCAATAGTACATTGAATCGTCTTCGGAATCAATTAAGACGGCCAACCAAAAAAACCTAGTTTGAAAGGTTAGCAGACAAAGCTTCTACTTTAATCTGAACAATGGTCTGTGGATGAGATATTTCGATTCATGTTGGCAAGTTTGAGGACAGAGATGAAGAACATGCTGAAAACCATGGAAAGCCAAAAAATAAAACTGGTGAGACATGTAATTGTGAATATCATTAGAAATTCAGAATGGATAGTTTTTTTCATGAAATATGGAACTCTCAACAAGTTCGCTCTAACGCTCTCCTCAAGCTGCACCTCCTAAGCCAAGCCAACTCGGAAACTTGGCCTTGTTAATTCAAGATCGGCTGTTAAAAAGGCTGCTCTTATAAAAAATGGAAGATGCAAAGATGTTAAATGATACTCTGGATGAATTACAAATTACAAAAAAAATTTTAAACATTGTCACAGATTATGCAGCTAATTTTGTCAAGGCATTTTCTTTAGTTGTTGAGAAAAACTCTATTACTGATGACATGGACATGGATGAGCCATTATGTGATATTTCTGAAGATCTTGTTGGCGAAAGTATAGCCGATTTGATTGAAAACGAACGAAATTATTGGATAATCATGTTGACATGATGATTTTTTTAAGAGATCGCCTGAAACGTCCACTGAATACTTCTGTTTTTGATTAAATTGGACAATAAAATTTTTGGTACACTAGTGTAAATAAATATGCTAATAATTATGTCTTGTTCAATTGTCCAGAAAATGTCAACGGAAAACTAGTTAACTAATATGGAAGTAGTTAAGGAGTAGTTACTAGCTACTTATTTAAAAAGTAGTTAAAAATAGTTACTAACTACTTTTAAGTAGTTAAAGCCCATCACTGCAAGTAAGAATATAGTAACTTCGGACAGTATTTCTGAATTATGTAAACAAAGGCTGATGAATATATTCAGAATTGGCCAGAAGGAACTGTTTGATTAGGTTGTTTGACAGAATTATTGCTCATACAACATACGCTCTTGCAATATCGGAAGTATGGACGAGGAGGGTTTTCGAGTCATCGAGTAAGAAATGAAGGAGAGTCATCTCTTCTGCGTCAACAGTCGAGGAAGTTCCGAAAGTTAAGACAACAGCTAGGATTAGTGAATTAGTAGGAAAAAAGAATGATGCTGAGATAGAGAAGTTATCAGTGTTTCAGCCGGTCCCCGCCTGGCGACTAAGCCGAAATACTGCGTTAGCGCTATCCCCTCAGGTGTCAATAATGAGACCATAATGGAATGCACGACCAACTGAATGTTGGAGAAAAGAAGAAGGCCTTTTCTGTGGTCATCCTTAGTTTTAAGAGTATGGTCCCTGAGAAGGTCAGACAATATATAAGGGAGCCAATAAGGTGCTATCAGTGCAATGGCCATGGCCACAAATTGCACTGGCAAGATAAAGTGTCCCAAAGGCCCGGGTGAGCACTTTCTCAAAAAGTGTCCAAATAAGGAGATCGAGCGACGCTAAACGACATGTGAGAGCACCAGCCACCACACTTGTCAAGTTGCATGCACGCAATGTAAGATAGCGAAGGAGGATATCATGCTGAGAGCTACGAAGCATATCAGTTGCTAAAGCTGTTGAGATGGCAACGAGCAAGATCTCGAGAACTGAGACAGCCCCATTACCCTGTTTCAGGGATGACTCCTGCTGACTCAAACATCAAACAGGCCAATCCCCCAAAACAAAAAAAACAGAAGAGCAGCATAAACTGCAAGCACAATACTAAGACTACAGTATGCTAATGCTATTGCATGTTCCTGCAGGCTTTTTTGCTAATATGATTCAAGCTATTACTCATCAGGTAAACCTCAAATTCAACGGGGAGAAAGCAAGCTCAAAGAGGTGTTCATCTTCATCTTCATGACAGTTCTCCAGTCCATGAAAGGAGGTACTGTCTCCGAGGCATTGAAGGCTGCCACCGTGGATAATGCCATAAGCATGTACAGCGCTAGAAATATTGTTACGACATACCCATTTTTTATGGATAATTTCCTTACAAATTAACATATCTTGCTGAAATTTTCAGCAATTATATAAAACATCATTTGTAAACATCGCGCAAAATTTCCTTTCATGTGGGTTAATGGTTCCCGTAAATTATGCAAATGAATCATTTTTGGCCTGGAAATATTATTACGACAGTTTCCGTTTTGGGCTCGTTTCATCAATTTCAAGGGCTTATTGGAAAGATCAAACATTAAATTGTCATTAAGAAGGCTATATAAAGGAGTGTGAAATTCAAAACTTCCTTTTACATTCATTTCATCATGGGGAAGAAAGCAGGTTTGACAGAAGGAGAAAGAGGACAAGTTAAGGCCTTTAGGAAGGCAAAATATTCAATAAGAAAGATTGCAATTGAGTTGAATAGGTCAAGAGCTGTCATCAAATGTTTTTTGGATGATCCACTCATATGGGAAGAAGTACAAGGGCAGAAGACCGAAAAAACTCTCGAATCAGATTCAGAGACGTCTCATCAGGGAGGCTTCACAAGGGGAATATCCGTGTAAACAGCTAAAAGATAAGCTGGACTTGGACGTCCATGTTAGGACAGTCTGTAATTATCTTAATTCAAGTGGACAGTTGAAATACGAAATGCGAAAGCGAGCTCCAGCGTTGAAAGTCCATCACAAGAAAAAACGCCTCCTCTGGGCAAAAGAGATGGTCAGCTACAACGAAAAATGGGAACGCGTAATTTTCACAGATGAAAAAAATTCAACCTTGATGGTCCAGATGGCTATAAATACTACTGGCATGATCTTAGAAAAGAAAGAGATGTTTTTTTAGCAGAAAACACGGAGGAGGTTCTGTGATGGTCTGGGGAGGAATTTCAGCATTTGGGAGGACGGAACTTGTGCTTTTGAAAGGGAGGCAGGACTCTCAGAAGTACATCCAAATGCTCAAGGATCATCTCCTTCCTTTTTCTGAAGCAAAACAACATGAATTTCAGCAAGATAATGCTCCTATTCATGTTTCCAAGGCAACCAGAGCATTTTTCCAGGAGTCCAACATGCAAGTAATGGACTGGCCCGCATGTTCCCCCGACTTGAATCCGATTGAAAATGTCTGGGGCCTTCTTTCAAGATCTGTTTATGGCAAGGGACAGCAATATAACACAGAAAATGAATTGAAAGCAGCAATTTGGAGCGCCTGGAGAAATTTGGATGAAAAGGTCATCAAAACACTTATTTTCTCCATGAAAGATAGGTGTATAGATGTTATTTCTAAGAAAGGAGGAATGACATCCTATTGAAACATTATTTCATTTAGTTTTAAATAAAAAATTTTGTCAAAATACTGAAATTCATGAGTTTTTATGTAACCTGTCGTAACAATATTTCTATGCCAAAAAATGGATTTTTGTGGGATTTGCGCTTAATTCTTGATCAAAGTGAAAAAAAAAATACGAGTAATATTCTTTAAGGATATTATACAGTTCTTATAAATTTGAGCTTCGTACGATGATTTAAACTTAAGTTATTACAAAAAATGGGGACTGCCGTAACATTTTTTCTAGCACTGTACATGCATATGGGAAGGTCTGTCATACAGCTCCGTTACCCAGGACCCTCAGTGTTTCTCTACCACGATCACAAAATCAAGGAGACTCAAGATCGTCAATTTCTACATTCCTCCTGGGAAATGCTTTTCAGGAGGGATATGAATGACCATTATCCCATATTCAGAGCTCATAACTCTGATCACAGAGGTAAGATAGTGGAAGACTTGACACATAACCTGAATCTTGTTGAACTTAATTCAGGTGAAGGTACACACCTTGTAGCAAATGGTGGCACATCCCACATTGACATCTCTGTGGCCTCTACCAAAACCACATAGAAGGTCCTCAACACAAGCCTTGGCAGCAATCATTACATTGTCCAGATGGTGATCAATGACAAAGTGCTTTATGAGGACCAGCAAGAATAAACCTGAAGACACCTAACTGGAACTCCTTCCATGCCAAGTCTGTCCCTCATCAACCAGGAGCTACCTTCGAAAGACCTGGAAAAAAACATGGCCGGATCAGCAGGGAAGTGTTCAAAGTAAGGAAGAGAAAGAGAGCCATCCACCGTCGACTTTGAAGCGAAGCTAATTTTAAAGAATACAAGAGGGCCAGAGGACAGGCTCATTGGATCATTAAAAATGCCAAAAGAGAGTGTTGGCAATTAGCAGCATTAGCAGCAACAAGAACCTTTCCTCGCTCTTCTCACACACCAAGACTGAATGGCAGTTGACCCCTGATCTTTTCGTCTCAGAGGACTCACCCCTCTCTGATCCCATCAGCAACTCCAAAGTTCTTGATGCACTGAGGAAATGTGGGAATTCATCTCCGAAACTGATGGGATCCACTATGAAATGCTAAGAAGGCTCCAAACCTCAACCCTCAAAGGGATTGTAGCTCTCTTAAACCAATCCTGGTCATCTGAAATGGTTCCTTGTTCATGGAAGAAGGCTATAGTCGAATCAATCCCGGAGAAAGGGAAGCCCCCGAGCTGCCCTGCTGCTTGCGAACTGTCCCAACACTGACATCCACTCTTTGCAAACTTCTGGAGTAGGTGATTGCCATAAGACTCAGATGGTTCCTAGAGAGCAAAAACCTGGTTTCAGAAAAGGCTGAGGCTGTATAGACCACAGTCAGACTGATGCAAGAGATTGCCTCGCCCTCAACCAAGAAGCAGAGCTGTTGGAGTCTTCTTGGACTTGAAAAAAGCTTTCGATATGGTTTGGAGAGAGGGAATAGGACAATTTTCCGGGATGGGTGTCATGTGGCAAACCATTGGAATGGATTCACAACTTTCTCCAGAATAGAAGTGGGGGTTGGGTCAGCTCTCTCCGAACCAGTCGCATTAGAAAACGGCACTACACAAGGCAGCATCCTTAGCCCTCTTTTATTCATTGTGATGAATGGGATTCCAGATCCACAGAAAGGAATCGATCTGTATGCCAACGACATACATGCTCTATGGGCGACCGGGACGTCCTCAAAACAGCAGAAACAGCTTAACACTACGGCTAAGTTTTTATCTGCTTATAGTTTTAAGACATCTGTGTCTAAATTACAAGCAGTTTTATTTACAAATAGCTGGGTCAAGAGGAACATCAGACCTAGCATCGGAAAGGAGCAAATCCCCGTTTCCAATGGCCACCTTCTTAGGAATCATCCTAGATGCAAGACTAAGTTGGTCTGCTCATGCAGAAGCTGTCAAAACACATTGCTTGAAAAGACTCAATGCAATAAGAGCTCATGAGATGCTAACAAATCCACTCTGCCACAAGTGCAGAGCCACCATCCGCTCCGTCCTCGACTATGGCTGCAAGGTGGTAAACCTGGGATGCCAACAGATCAGGGACACCTACAACAAGCTTTAGCACTAAGCACTGAAGATCTGCTGTAGTGGCATAACGGGAACTAGTGCCTTGTCTCTACTGTGGAATGCAGTGAGTTTCCTCTCGACCAATGATATAAGAAGCTCATGGCAAACTGTTAAAGCTAAATACTTCATTTCAGATGGCAAAAAGTCCAAGTCTCATAAATAAAAATATCACTTGAACAAAATTAAAAAAGTTAATTACTTAATTTAATCATAAATTGAACAAGTATAGAACTTCAGAATTGTAATTGTAACTTCATTTATATAGCGCCATATGCATAGCGTCAGAGGCGCTTCTTGTAACCATTTATATAGCGCTCCTTCCCAAGGGCGCTGGCGGCAGTGCAGGCTGGGTTTCGAACACGGCACATTACGACTGTTGTCATTACCGCCGTATGCAGGCACGTAACCCATTCGGCTAACCTGCACGCCCCATATATAAACCAGATTTGGTTCTGATTAGCCCAATGTTTCAAAAGTTATGCTTTCATTTAAGATGCGCTCATAACCAATCAAAACCCCTTTACATATACATGATATACCATTTCATCATGGGACAAAACTGAAATAGCAACTGCTCACTGTGATTAAGACTCTGACAACGGCATCAAGGAGTACATCAAGAAGTTTGAGCAGCCATGCTACATTGAAAGAATGTTGTTTTCATCCAATTTCAATACAGATGAGCCACATCAGGATTTCCATAATTCATATGTAATCTTTACACATTCATAATTTGATCAGGAATTTCACATGGAGTCTATAAGACTCAGCAGACTAAAGATGTGAAAGCATCGAAAATCATCTTTATATTAATGTATTTCGGCAGGATAACATCCCAATCATGCATTTCTAAGCTAACAGGAACTTTCCATCAAGACAAAAAACATAAACATTAGCCAGCTCAATCACCTGACCTCGATCCAATTGAAAACCCTAGCAGTATTATCAAGACTGGTATGACAATAGATGGAATACAACTGAAATTTAAATCAGAGTTGGAATATGTCATTAGGACTTCCTGAATTAAATTATAACCAATGAAACAACTGAAAGCCCGATTCTGCCAATAATCAAGAAAGTAAAGTGACTTATCAATCAAAACACCAAGTGGCAATAGCAGATCTAACACAATGAAAAGAGAAATTCTCAAAGCTAGTAAAGTGCCAATGAAAAGCAAACTTTCATTCTCAATGAGGAAGAAGACTCTAAATTATGTTTTGAAAAATGTTCCCTAAATAGATACCTGTACATTTCATGCAGATGGTAAACACCTATTCCATCCTCAGAAAGATGAGATTGGTCAACTAATTTGATTACACTTGATCGTTTATAACTTTGAAAAAAATTAAGCATGTTTTGCTTCTATCCCATAAAATAAAAGTGGTGTTTGGCTGGATTTTCTGTGTTTTGGAGCTGTCAGCAAAAATCAATGCAAAGTCTCTGATAGTGCAATTTTAAGTCAAAATGATCTGAGAAAAGCACTTTATAGGAGATGAAGTAAAACAAAGAATCATTCTCAGATCAGACCATTACTTAACTTCTAAAATTAAAATTCACTAGCTCATATTGGAATTCCAAAACTAAGGAATACTTGTAGCAAAATGCAAGTTAATTATTAACAATGAGTCTTCAGAAATTATTCCCTGCTATGTGAATCACTTGATAACAAAGTAGTGTATAGTGCATGCTACTTAAATCACTTCGTTAAAATAGTACATCAACTTGAAAATCAATAATTTTACATTGAAGATAATTAAGGAGGTTGTGAATTGATGTGCACCAAAAATTTTATATCCTAAAAGCAACTAACTTCTTCAATTGATATCATATTACTTAGAAAGGCTAACATATACTTTTTCTAAGCATGTAACATTAACACCACTTGTAAGACTCTGAAATATCCAATATATCACCAGTGTGCTCCACTACAACAAATCGAAAATCGACTTACGAGCTTGATCTGTTGGGTTCATGTACTTGCCACTTTTTGTGGTATTGATAGATCTCCGACCCATTTTGCTACAAATGTAATCTGAACTAAGAACTAAAAAAAGACTAAAAACTCAACGAAGCTGCCGATGGCCGTGCAGCTCCGAATCAAAACAAATCCCTACTGATAATTAATTCATAGATACAAAACTAAGAGAAGATTTTATTTTTATAAATTTGACAAACATTTTTTAAATTTATAAAATTATTACAAATTTAATTTTAAATTAAAGATTAATAAAACAAATTATAAACTTTAAACAATGAATTGTACTAGAGCTAACCTAGATTATTTAATGGTTACTTAGATTTTGTATAATACCATTGCTAATAAGTGGACAATAAATATATATTCAAATTTTGTAATTTGATTTAGTTAAGGTTTATTTTTTAAACTTTTGAACTTTTGGTGAATGTTTTGTCTGTTATTCGCTCCTCTTCTCATTTCAATAAAATATTATACTCATGGTGAATCCAAAATAAATTCGAAAGGCGTTGTATTCGCTAAGAGAATGAGCAATAAAATCTAAAACAAAAACGTAATTGAATTTGGAAAATGCAATAGAAATACGCCTTTTAGAATATTGTGCCATTTATTTTGTTTAGTTAATGAATGTATATTTATAATAATATAATATAATAATTCCTGAAATTCAAAATAAAATTTGTTTCATTAAACTTGATTTTTCCTTGGTTATCTTTGCAAAGCTATGTTTCTTTGAGCGCGACTAACAAGTGATCGCTTTTCAAATTGGAATGTTTAGCATCAAAATATTTTTCACGACACGATGATGGGTGAGACATGACTTTAACTGAAGTTTAGAGGCTTACGGATCTTGATGTTGAAACTGTTGAAGTTAAAAGTTCTTCTGATATTTTCTGCAAATATTTGTTTTTCCTATTTCTAAGGGTATCTTTTAAGGAAATGTAGAATTTACTGCATGGAGAACACAGTAAACATGCAATTTAAGACCTCTGGAATATTCCGGAATACAAATTTTTCAGGTTGAAGTTAAACATGTTAAAGCTTAAATGTAATGTTGGTTATTAGATTAATATGCTCCCATACTAGTTGCGATATTAAATTGGCTCTTGGAGCATTTTTATAGCGCCACATCTCAGGGGTGCTTTGTGGAGTGCAAGCTGAACGACCTTTACCTTTACCGTCGCTCGCAGGAAGCAGCCCTCTGAGCCTACTTACACGTCATACGTAACATGGCTACCTTGATAAAATTTCAACAAAGTTCTTGCATTTCTCAAAAAAAAGACTAAGATTAAATGCATTTTACTTCTATTTACCATATTAACCTTTATGGTGGTAAACTTTCAGTTGTTGGGTGTTTTAAAAGACTTTTTTAAAAAGAATTTTTAAATTTTTAAATCGATCTAACCATTCCATCTTTCGTCATTCCATCCATCATTCTCAGTTGTAAAAAATGAATAAAAAAGATGCCAACAGTCATGGTTTATTGATCGCGACGACACTTGTTCCACAACAACAACAGCAACTACAAAATCTTTGACATTATCTCGATACGAAATCAAGAGAATAAATATGAAATTCATATTTTTACAAATAAAAAAAAAATCAGTGCAGAGGTCCTACGAACGCCTAAATTTGTTCGCGACCGGCATCATCGTCATCGTCGTCGTCGTCTGGCAATTTATTCTTCTCCTGTTCGTTCAACTTGTTTCCACCGTTAGTCAGCAACTCTGCCATCTGGTATGCCTTGGTTTCCCTGTCTTTCTTGACGAGTGACTTCAATACGGTCCTGTTGAAGAATTTCTTCTTGTTGCTCACTGAGGTGGCTATCGGAGCGTCGGCGATGGTCGTGATGTTGGCCACCGTGGTGCGCTCGTAAAGGTCTGCTGCTCTCGGCTTTCTAGAAATTCTGTTGTCCGTACGTTCGATGCACGTCCCTCTTACCTCTTTGACTTGGCGCCGAAGGAGGCAAACGAGACAAAGACGTCTGAAGTTGCTGCGGAAGTTCTCCGACAGGAACGCATAGAGGATGGGATTGAGACAGCTGTTTGTATATGCCAGGCAGTTGGTGAAGATACGTATGCAAATGAAATTCGAATCGATGTTGTTTGTGACGAAGAATTGAGTGAGGAACATGACGTGCACCGGAAACCAACAAACGGCAAATGCCGACACCACGATGACTACCATTCTCGTGACTCGTTTTTTCGCCCTCATGTTTTCAGAGCCTGAGGGGTTCTTTGCACCGCCAGACGAACTCGCCTTTCTCCTTTCCTTTTGTTGTTTCAAAGTCTTTCCGAGTTTCAGAAGGCGATGCACCATGAGAGCGTACAAAACAATGACGAACATCAGCGGCAGGAAAAAGCCAAATAGGAAGAAAGTTCCATAAAATATCTGACCGTAATGGACATCCACCTCGGGATCAAACTTTCTGTTGACGCAGAGGACGTTCGATCCAAATTCGACCAAATCGAAATCTGAGAACGTAGGTGAATTGCAGACGCAAATGACCAGCCAGAGAATGAGCACTGCTATTACGGTATTCCTCGTGGTTCTGATGGTCATGGACTTTATAGGGTGCACCACAGCCAGGTACCTGTCAAAGGACATGAAGACGAGAGTGTAGACGCTGGCGTGAGCGGTGACGTGAAGGAGGTACTGGTGCAACCGACAGAGGAACTGACCGAACGGCCACAGAGGCACGAGGTAAGCAATCCCCGTAAAAGGAACGCACATGACGATAAAGAGGAGATCTGCTGTGGCCAGATTGAGAATGAGTATGTTGGTTGTGCTGCGCATTTGTTTGTTCGTTAGGACGGTGATGAGGACGAACAGGTTTCCCACCAATCCTATGACGAAGATGATGACGAAGACGGTTGGTATGAGAGTCCATGCGCATATTGCGACGTTGTCAAACGAATTTGGTTCTGTAGTGTTATTCATGCTTCCTGCTTGTTGTATCATTTATTCTATCCACCTGTTTTGTAAACAAAATTTGTAATTATATTATTATTATTATTATTATTATTATTATTATTATTATTATTATTATTATTATTATTATTATTATTATTAATTATTATTATTATTATTATTATTATTATTATTATTATTATTATTATTATTATTATTATTATTATTATTATTATTATTATTATTATTATTATTATTATTATTATTATTATTCTTATTATTATTATTATTATTATTAATTATTATTATTATTATTATTATTATTATTATTATTCTTATTATTATTATTATTATTATTATTATTATTATTATTATTATTCTTATTCTTATTATTATTATTATTATTATTATTGCATTAGAATGTAAAGTAAAGTGAAAATCATTTCATTGCATAGAATACACGTACAATGCATTCCGCTGCTGACGGTTAAATTAATAGAAACGCAACGAGAAACTTATCAAGGAGCAAAACAATGGTAAGGTCGATAGCATGTGTAGCTTCGAACCATGTTTCAGCCATTTTAACTGGAACGCATTGTAAAGAGGTGGACAAGAATTTGTTAACATTCAAAATCTTGAATGCACGCCATACAGGTTGACATTGATTATAAACCATTTTCTCGAATGAACAATGCCGAAATAAAAGTACATTCAAGTAAAACATTAAATTAGAATTGAGTACTCAGTTGATAAATTGTAGATCGAGTTTCAATTATGTTCCAGACGATGTGTTTCTTAAACTAAAAGAGCCATGAAATTTGAGAAGTTTACACTCATACCATGTTTCCGACACAAACCAGCTCTTGAGCTGTCCATTCTATCTTATCTAACGGAACAATTCTTGACTCACGTTATCCGAACATTTGCACTAAATATTTTAATATTTATGCTGCCTAAACGCTTTCATAGACATGCATTATTAAAATCGTTTTCTCAATAAATTGTTTAAAAACAATTCTGAAAACTCATTAAAATATAATTTGCACCTTAAGTCAAGTTGAACCGTTTTCAAAAAAAGTGCCGCTCTTGCCCTAACTAACCAAGAATGGACTGGACTTGGTTTTTATCGATCTTGCATGCTAAGACGAGATAAAAATCTCAGAAATGCAGATTCCAAGGATACAAAAAAGACACGTAATCGGAAGCTCAATAAAAGTTCATCCAAGCTTGATCACGAGTCCTTGAATGCCTTCCTTTCAATTCTCATTCCAAGTTTATCTCTTCCACCGATTCCCCATCCGTGTGGATTTCAGAAGCTCAGATTGGTGCATTTATCTGGAAAAACTTTGAACGAGAAACAATGGCGTGGAGTGGATCGCTTGCAATCATTCATGACGAATGGAGCACGTATGTATCATCGTCATCGTCATCGTCATCATCATCGTCATCATCATCATCGTCATCGTCATCGTCGTCGTCGTCGTCATCTTCGTGCACACGCATGGTTGTCATCGTGAATCATCAGCGATGATTACTCAGCTTTTTCCACTCTGAAATTCCCATCAGAAATTTGAATAATTTTGCCACGCTCTAATGAATCGACTCACCCTTGAATGATTCGAAGGCGTCACAAAATGTCAAGCAGATCATCGACAAGAAAGATGGATGCTTATCACTCGATCATTCATTTCAGAAATTCATCGGATGTTGAGATGGTTGTTGATGATAGATGTTGAGAAGCGGTGAGAGGAGGAAGGATACGAAGATGGATTTTCCATCGACACGATTATCAAAGAGATTTTAGTGACGCATGGGAGTCGATAAGTTAAACATGGAAATCATTCGAGTGGAACTGCAATAAGTGAGATGCAAACGGCGTGGCAGAGCAAGCAAAGTACTTCCGCTTCAGCGATTTTAAATGATTTTCTACGAATTCTGGAGTAATGAATTATTCACAACTACTGAAATTCTGATAAATTGGTGCTTTTGACTTCTCATTTTCTTTCTCATTTCAGCCGAAAGGTGATAAAATCCCAACATCCATCATCGCAAAAAAGTTTTGAAAATTTGTTTCTAATGGCGACTTAAAATGTATTCATGATTGATTTGTAGAACTAAATATGTCTGAAATGATGAAGCGATGACAAAAGAATTTCACCGGAATTATAAAATATATTTTCATAAAAAATCAACTTTTATCCTAGGAATCAAGTCATAAAAATAGAAAGATGATATAATAATATACTTCTATATTATTCAACCGCTTATCACTGGAAACTAAAAATCTGTATAAATAATAATAAAACTATTAGTAAGACTAAACAAATTTTAATAATCTTCATCGTTAACTTGAAGTCCGTTCTTCAAATCTTTACGATTTGGAAAATGTGGAAAAACTGATGCGATGGTGACGACCATGAAGAGGTTGCTGATAATGATGAAGATGACGATGACGATTGCAGTTTTCTGCCACTAATGACTGACTGACTGCAAGATTGGAAGCACACGTGACAAGATTGAGGAAAGCTTCGAATCCGAGAACAATTAATGACCACCGAACAGTAGTTCGGAACAGAAGGTCCTTACCAGTGAAACTGCAATTCATGCACTATTTCATACAACTCATGCAAAGTTTCACACAACAAAATATAATTTATTACAGCAATTATTATTATTACAACTATTCATAAAACAAATCATACAATTCCTGCTCCTTTGCATGCATTCCTTGTTGTTTCCAAGCAGTTGAAAGCCCTTTCTCTTGGAATGCTCGTCAATGTCGTAAATATTTTACTCCATTCATCCGCATTGAATTTGGAACAATTTAATACAAAACAATACAAATTAATGACTGCTTCTCAAATGCTTGCACATTCGACATCATATCAACACCTTCTCACTAACATAATAATATCGAATAAAAAAAGGTTAGGCCAAATTATTAATCGATGATGCGACAATTTAAAATTAATTATTAAATAAGGTTACAATGCATCTCAATTAAAAGTAAAAAATCAAACACTTTCACAGCAGGTACTTGTAAATCATATATTGTCAATCTACGTAAAAACATAACATTCTAATAATGACATAATTAAAACACATTTTGGACATATTTTGAAACTCAGTTTCAGAAGCTTAATGTGTTATTATGCTATTATTATGCTGTAATTAGCAGAAATATTTCAAAAAGAAACCAAAGAAAAGTGTTCGTATTATCCTCCCCGTGGCAGATAATGCATTTTCTTATGGACATAAAAATAAACAAAAGTAATTTTTAATATCTTAGATGTAATATAATAGATATAATAATAATAATAATATAATATAATATAATATAATATAATATATATAATAAATATAATATAAAATAATAAAAAATATAATAATAATAAATAGAATATAATATATAAATATAATATAATATAATAATAATATAATATAATATAATATAATATAATAAATATAATATAATATAATATATATAATATAATATAATATAATATAATATATAATATAATATAATATAATATAATATAATATAATTAATATAATATAAAATAAATTCTTTTTTAATTCCCAATCTTCTAAACATGCTTCTAACCATTGTTTGAATTTATTTAATATCAAAATATTTTAATCCAAAGTTTCAAATTTGTGATGGAAGGGAGCCATAAAAAGTTGACAAATTATTAAAATGCAATTCTTAATTTTTATTATTCTACATTTTAATATTTAGTTTTTTTACTTAAAAGGAAAAAATCTTTCTTTCCTTACGTACCAATCACAACAATAATACAACAACAACAAACAACAACAACAAACAACAACAACAACAACAACAACAAACAACAACAACAACAACAACAACACAACAACACCAACACACACACAAACAACAACAACAACCACAACAACAACAACAAAAAAAAAAAACAACACAACAACAACACCAACAACAACAACAACAACAACAACAAACAACACAACAACAAACAACACAACAACAACAACACAACAACAACAACACAACAACAACACAACAACAACAACAACAACACAACAATAATAATAATAATAATATAATAATAATAATAATAATAATAATAATAATAATAATATAATAATAATAATAATAATAATATAATAATAATAATAATAATAATAATAATAATAATAATAAATAATAATAATAATATAATAATAATAATAATATAATAATAATAATAATAATAATAATAATAATAATAATAATAATAATAATAATAATAATAATAATAATAATAATAATAATATAATAATATCATAATAAATAATAATAATAATAATAATAATAATAATAATAATAATAATAATAATAATAATAATAATAATAATAATATACAAATTTGAGATAAAGTGATCTTCTAAATCATGGAGCAAAAAACCAAAGGTGAGGCTATTTAGTTCCTTGAAAATGAAAGCTATTTTAAGAAGCTCAAATTACACTTTTTCTTCCTGAAAAATATCTGCGCACATTTTAAAGGAAAGAACTCATCGATGGATGTACTTAGCAGAAATTGACCGGGATTGCTTCTATTATCGTCCATCAACATGAAACCGCAGACAGAAAGTTTCTAACGAGCAAATTGAATAAATAAAGATAAACAATAGTTCGAGCTATCAGGAAGATGTCTGACAAGATAAGGCGGGGATTAGAATCACATATTTTATTTGATTTAAGTGATTAATTACGAACATTTCATCCATATTTGTGCATTTAATATTCGACGCTTATTGGATGTCGTAAAGTCATTCCATTTGTAATGAACTGCAGCAGGATGTGTGAATCAGTTGGGGTGGCAGGTGATATCCGAGAAGATTTAAGTGAAATTCGTGGGATCCTAAATTTTAGTGCAGGAGTTGTGTAGGCAGAAGAAAATATTAACTGACAACCATAATTTTATTTGAACTTTCATTTAACGATAACTATTATTTTATTTTAATCTTGATTTATTAATGACAATAATTTTGTTTGAAAATTCACTTTATTAATAACAGATAGGACCACTGAGGTGTGGCCAGAAGACAAAGTGCCCGGGGATTGGGCAATTTTGAGGACATCATAACATGAACTGTCGGCTGCACTGGTAACAGAATTAAGAATTTATTGTTTAAATTAGGTTATATATTTTTAAAGTTTGTTAAGTTATATAGTTTAATTTACATAATTTTAATATTTTAAGCATTAAATCTTTGCAAAACATATCGTGTTTCAACTTCTCGTCATGTTAGAAAACGTGCGCAGAAAGAGCATGAACATCATGGATTATCAACAAATATTCTCCAAATGTTTGCCTCCTCGAGATGTTCTCAAACCTCATGTCTTCAATGAGAAATGTCACACGCTAAATGCCAAATATTTAATTTTATATCCTAGTGAATGTTTTGTATTTAACCACAAACAGACAGAAGTGTAGAAAACTTCGAGTTAATTTCTTGTGAAATCCTAATTTATTCCTAATCAATTAATAATTTAATTGTATTTAATACTTAATTAAAATCATGATTACTTATAAAATAACGTAAATGGAAAGTAGAAAAATTGTTTGAAGCGTTTACTTCTTGGATAAAAATAGGAGGATTGCAAGTGCTTTTGCTTGCTTTCAATTTCGTTTTCATCGAAGGAGTTCATGGAAGATTGGAAATGTCTGATAATGATCTCACTAGGCATCAATAAGCTCCGTGCATTAACATGCCCATGCACGTATACATGCACTATCAACGAATTACGTGAAAATCATCCGCAATAATTTCATTATTTAATATTCATTTGATCATATGTCTTGCTAGTGCATGAAAGCATTATTTAATTATTTATGTATTGCATTTATTTATTTAATTTATTTAATTAATTAAATTTATTTATTGCACGTAATTGTCAATCGATGGAAGTGCTTTACGAATTGAAAGCTTATGGAACACCTGTTTCTTCCCATAACATTATCACCTGTCATGTCATGCATCCTGTCATGCATCAGTCGCTTCCTACTTATAGATAGGAAGAATTCATTTCCAGGAACGGGTGAATGAATGGATTAAATGGCATCATATAGTTCCTGAATTTCCAAGAAGAATAATTTTTTACAAAATAATTCTTTAATAAACTTTCCGTTTCTCACAAACAAAACGCAGTTCTTGTATCAGATGTTCACAACTCATATTTTGACTTGTAAGAATAAATCAGTGCAAAGTGGTTCAGCGTAAAATGGCATCTTGTTCGCACAAAGCTGTTGAACTTAGACGTGAAAGATGATATCAAGTTCTTATCGTCTGCTTTCTTTACTAGATAGAAACAGACACGTAAACATGAACATTTCGCAATTACAAACAAATAGTAGAAAATAAAATCAAATGAAGTAATTGTTCAAAAATATAATCTTAAATTCAGTTAATTTATTCTACTAGTTTTTAAACATACACACCCAAAAAGTGATGCACTCATCCGACAGGTGAGATAGGTGTCTTTCAATTGTTTCTCGTTCGATTAATTTTTATTAAAAGCTTCAAATTATCTAAAAATGAAAAAGAAGTTCTGCTAAAGTCGATTGTGTTCCTGTGAACTTTACGACGTAAATATCGACAGTCGAAAACCAGCCTGCACTGCCGACAGCGCTCATGAGAAGGAGCGCTATATAAATGGTTACAAGAAGCGCCTCTGATGCTATATATGGCGCTATATAAATTAAGTACAAGTACAATTACAATAAAACACAATAAAACATGAAACTAATCAGCAGAGGTCCGACAATAAGTACAAGTACCTGAAATCGGTACTCGGTTACTGTTTCTTTTATCCTGACTGCTGGCCTTTCAAGTCACCATTCCTATCATCAGGTAGAATGATCATTATCATCTATTCATTAGGACCTTAGGGATGTGCGTGCATGTGGCGATCAGTTTTAAATCACCGACTTCAGACGATGTTTAAGCGGAGTGGAGTGGAGTCATCCATCCATCTCCACGCACGGATTAGCCGGTAAACAAACGCTGCACACACACACATGCCGTGTGGATTAAAAACAATATACGTAGATATTTAAATATTCAAACATATTAACATATTCACATATTAGCATATTACATATTCACATATTAGCATATTAACATATTCCCATATTTGCATATTAACATATTTGCATATTAACATATTTGCATATTAACATATTCCCACATTTGCATATTAACACATTCACACATTTGCATATTAACATATTCACATATTAGCATATTAACACATTCACATATTAGCATATTAACATATTAACTAGGGCTACGGAAACTAACGAATAATTAATCGAATAATCGTAAATATTTGTATCCAATTAAAATTCATTTAATGATAATATTAACACATTCATACATTCAAATTAGCAACATGGATGCTCGTTAACTTCTCTCATAAACAACTCGCTTCATTCATCCGGTTATTCTTCATTTCTTCAATGAACAAAATTTTAACTTTTAAATTTATCGCATTTCTTTCTTTCATAGCATTTAATTGTTAAATTAAAAATATTTTAAAATATTTTAAAGATTTTTTTCACAAATTTTTGATGAAAGATTTGAAAATAAAATGATTGCATACATCACAAGCAAATCACAATCTATTGGATGTGAACGGACAATTACGGGTTTAAGGAAAATTTATATTTTTCTTTTAATACTTTAAAAATTAATTTAAAATTGCATGTTTAAGCGAAACTAATATTATAAAACCTGGAAAATATGATAATAAGATTTCACGTTTGTGACGTATTTGTTTTGCA
>JAJTWR010000299.1:1242500-1247500 GCA_021613335.1 Whitmania pigra
TATTAAAATATGAATTATCTGCTGTAAATTGCATTATAAATATAACATATGTGAATTATGAAGTACAAGTAAGAAATTGTATTATAAGATTTTTAATTAAAGTTTAATGAAAGTTCTTAATGATTACTTAAAGAAAATGAAAATTTGAACATTTTGTCATCCCGCAGAAACAACTTGAAATCATTTTCGTTCAAAATGAAAGATAATTGAATACAAAGAAATTAACTAATTAAAATTAATTAATTAAAATTTAAAATCGGTACAATTGCAATTTTCAAACGACAAGAAGCCACATGTAATGCAAAAGTAACAGGTGACTGAAATGCCATGAAGAAAACAATATTGTTAAATATTATTTAACTGAAATTTTTTAAATACAGTAATAATTTAATGTAATTTAATATCATTTTACATAATATAATAAATGCAGGTGATCAAACATCGCCCAACAATTGAAAACATTTGAAAAGTAGTTGAAACTCACGCTTGGAAATTCCAAAGCATTCCAAGTGCAATTCGTGGATGTCTTACACTTTAAATACCCACGTCCAAGTGACGTCACAACAAGGCCAGCACGTGAGTGGCCGGCGGTTGAAATGAATATTAATGAGCCTTTAATTAACATGATAATGTGGTCATCAATTTTATTATTTGATTAGTTATAATTGTAACTATAATTTTATTGTCCACTTCTTGATGAAATTTCATAATCATCTTATTTTAGAGGGATCAGTGTGCTTGATGATGATGATGATGATGATGATGACGACGACGATGATGATGATGATGATGATGATGATGATGATGATGATGATGATGATGATGATGACGACGACGACGACGACGATGATGATGATGATGATGATGATGATGATGATGATGATGATGCTGATGATGATGATGATGATGATGATGATGATGATGATGATGATGATGATGATGATGATGATGATGATGACGGTGACGATGACGATGACGATGACGATGACGATGATGAAAGATGAAAGATACCGCTTAGTGATGTTTACAATGCGTGAATAATTTAATAAATTATTGAATTATGAAAAATTCCTTCAAGGAGGTCTTCGGTTTATAAATGTTTCACAAATGGTCAACCAATTTGCCATAATTATTTCCTAATTTATTAATATTATTTATTGTATTTCAATAATGTTTGCCAGGAAATAACGAAATGCAAAATAGTTTATTAGAATCGTAAAATACGCCTTTCTTTTTTTTTAAATTCCAAAAATTCGAAACCTATTTTTTCCATCTGTTTCGTGTTTAAACTTTTTATTTATTTTGTTGCAGTATTTTCTGAATGTTGGACGAATGAGTGTTTCTAATCTTCAATCTGTGATGCTGTTGTTGGAGTCTGTTGTTGTTCCTGCCATGATTGTTGCGACTGTGGTTATTAGGGTGGTTGTTGCTGTTTTTTTATCGTTGGACATAAAAACCTGCTCATTCCAAGTGGGGATGAATTCTGTGTCCTGGAAATAGAACATGTTCCAGCATTGTTCGTCGAATTTCATCAGAGAATTTCATCAATTATTCCCTGCAATTGGAACCTTCGGCGTTCATCAGGTGATCACGTGACTTGTGACGTTGCAATGTCACATGTCATGAGCAATCTCTCGTACTGATTGCATATCGAAAATTCAGATGATCTTAGAAATTTAATGAAGGATTTATTTTAATGAGTGCTCACACCAATTTTAGATGTTTATTTTATAAAGATTTAAAGCAATCTTTTTGACCCCGTGCTATCAAAGCATACGATTTTCAATAGCGGGGCATTTCAATTGATCAACTTTTTAATCTGAAACAAGCGAAAACTGACTTTGAATGAAATGCGAATTACTGCTTCAAACATCGACCACAAACTTCTGCTGAATACGAAATTCCAAAGAAATCGCATTCTTAAGTGCTCATCATCGCATAATTTTGACTTTTCAACATTATATCAATTTTCAAGAAAAATAATTCCAAACAATCAAATCATCCAATCATTCATATTTAAAGTTTTTTAATTAATGTTTAATGTATTATTTTATTTTCAAATTTAAATTTTATTCGTTATTATTATTATTTATTATCGATATTATTATTATTTATTATTAAATTGTATTTAAAAAATTATTCTTATTTTAAAAAGGCATCATTTCTGTTGAAGTGGTCGTCCAAAAGCTTTCCAAGGTTGCAAACTTTTCTAGGATTTTCTGGATGCAATCAGGCATGTCTACCATTTAATGGGCACTCTAGAAACCCACTTTGAAACTGTTTTGTGTGGAATTCTTAAAGAGGTTATTGAATCAACAATTCGATCGTAATGATTGAATCAACCATTCCATCGTAATGATTGAATCAAAAATTCCAACCTAATGATTGAATCAATCATTCCAACGTAATGATTGAACCAAACATTCCATCGTAATGATTGAATCAACCATTCCATCGTAATGATTGAATCAAACATTGAAGCATTATTTGAGTTTTCAACAAAAGTTATTTTAGAATGAAAATGAATTTTGTGCAGTTTTTGAATTTGTCGTTCTCTTTGTATGCTTGTTTCGGGTGAAATTAGGCTTATTAACAGAAGTCATTGATTTTATTGAAATAAATATGAATAATTTTTTTTAGTACAAATCCACATAGAATGAAAAAAAACAAATAATAATAATAATAATTAATTTATATAAAGTGCATGTGCATAGCAACAGAGGCGCCTTGTGTCTTCGCTGTCCCATGAAGTCCCGAAGAGATGGGTCTTCAGGTGGCGTTTGAAGAGTTCCAGGGATGGCTGGGCTCTGACGGTAGGAAGAAGTCTGTTCCAGACAGCTGGAGAGGCGTACGAGAAGCCTCTGTTTGGGAGGGATGATCTATGTACCGGTTGGTGAAGTTGAGTGGCTGACGATGAGCAAATACGAATAAATAAAATATATACAAATATGGAATAGAAAAAATAAATATCAATAAACAAAATATAAACCGAAATGGACAAATAATTATAAATAAATACAAATAAACAAAATATGAACTTAAATGGAATTTCTCAACCATGTGCTCCAGACTTTTTCTTCAATCTGCTTGAATTAATTCATCTTCATTCAGATTGTAAGCTGTCGATCACTTTCGTTTAGTGAAAAGGATTTCAATGGCTCGATTGATGCTTTGATCTGCTTCCACATCAATCACATCAATCACTTTCAAGTCAAAGTTCAAAGCAATTGACCGCATTACTTAATCGTGCCATTTTTTTTTGAATTCCGAATTACATTAGAAATGTTTTCCAATATTATTTTCTTAAATCATCCACTCCCAATGATTCAATAAAGACTTTTTAGTTTATCGGTAGCTGCTCTATCTTACGGAGGCAAAACAATTAAGGCTTCATTTTATCATTTACACCAATTTCATGTTTATTACACGTAATAGTGAATGGTACAATTTAATTAAGAACGATTACAAATTATATTCAACATAATCACAGCATCATAAATATAAAGAAATCAAATTTTGTCAGAATGAAATGAATGTGTTAGAAATATTAAAATTAAATAATTTACTGGAAGATTTATTAAACGAAATAAATATTAAAAATATTTTCATCGGAGATCAACAAAACTAACAATTGGTGCTGCAAAGTCTGGGAGCTACTGACCGTTGTTACTTTCCACAACAACGGTAACAAATAAACACAAATACAACAATAACAAAAAACAAAAATATTAATAATAACAACAACAATTGTAATAAAATGTAAATAAAAGTAATTATTTACAGCACAGTAACGTTAACCGTAAAAACAACAATTATTATAACAATAACGACAATAACAACAACAATGTTTACAACAATAGCAACAATTATTCAAAAATTAACGACAATAACAACAATGATAACAATAAACAATAATTACAAAATATAAATAGTTACACGACGCAGGAAATTCAATATTTATTTATGTACGATGTTTTCTCATTTTTAAACATTTCCTGAATTTTGAGTGATGGATTGGATTGAATGTGAGGAAAAGAGAAGATGGACTAGTTTCACGAGCTGAAAGTTTTTAAATAATTTGTTTGATATTTATTTATTATTTAATTTACTATTTAATTTATAATAATAGTATTCATTAATAATTAATATCTTAATTATATTATTAATTTATAATAATTAATATTTGTTATTGAACATTCTAATTCAAGGATTGATTAAAAAAACAAGCATGAATCTAAGAAGATGCTCCCGAAAAATTATATATTATATCATAATATAATAATATAATATAATATAATATAATATATAACAATACATAACAATATATAATAATATATAATGATAAAATGATAATATATTATATATAATGATACAATACAATATATTATGTATAATATATATATATTAATATTGAAAAGGTGGATAAACTGAGGAACTGAAGAATGGAAATTCAGAAATCCATTTGTACGACTATCAGTTCCGAACTGTCAATTAGTTCAAAATTAACGAGAATTTATCTAACATTTATTTTAAACTTTTAAAAATCAAAAGCTAAATAAAAACGGGTAATTTATGCTCGGTGAAATTATAACTGGAAAATATAACTAACTGCTTTCGTAGTTTATTTTTATACGGAAGTTGGTGTCCTATAAATAACCTTCCGAATTTTCCACCTGTCACCTGACCTGACCTCGAGGGTTCATAGGTCATCTAACTCCATCCTGGGAGGGAACAGTTAAGAATGGTTTTAATCAAGGTAGACATTCACCTGTAACGACGCAATGCTTTACCTGGATCATCACCAACAGAATCAATGTATCATTCAACCGTAAATGTCCATACATAACATTATTTTAATAATAAATTTATAAAAAATAATTAAAGTAAATAATATATAAATTAGTATAATGTCGATTATTATTCGATTGATTTTTTTATTTTCAGTAGCATGTTTTCGTTGAGAAGTTTTTATACTCTTTTCCGGTGGAATTCCTTTCTGA
>JAJTWR010000299.1:1252500-1452500 GCA_021613335.1 Whitmania pigra
TGTTTCTTCCATGGAGTGAGGAATCGGGAATGGAGCTGAGGGAAGAGCTGGGTGAGGAGAACGGTGCTGAGGAGACCTTTGCTGAGGTGAGTGAGGCCAGTTTGGTAGTTGACGGGGACAGTCCAATAGTGGAGCTCCCAATAAATGTTGAGAATAAGGACAAAGGTGAGCTGAGGGAAAGTTTCGCAAACTCCAGAGAAGTCGCGCCAGTGCCCGATGAGCCAATTCCGTGCACGATTGCCTCGTTGGTATCGGTTGTGGAGAGAACCGAAGAAATAATTGAAGGGGGGACTTTGGTAGAGACCAGAGTGGAGCCTCCTCGCGTTGAGGAATCAGTGGAGGGACTGGACCTTGAGAGCAGTGGCGAGCGATTTGAGTTGGGGGTTTCCGAATTTGATTTAGCTGTGGATATCGTGGAGGTTGGAGCTGCGGATGTCATTGTAACTGAGAGGGGAGATGTTGACGGTGAGGTACTCGGCGGTCGTGAGTACGTGGTTCGTAAGGTTGGATCAATGTCTGAGGAGTTCATTTGTGGAGTTCTCAGCCAAGGCGGGCTTTCTGGCCTTCGGAGGTCGTCGGAGACTCGAGGCGAGCATTTAGTGCTGTTGGTTGTTTTGCTGATCTTTTTCAGTAAGCGTTTTAGTAGAGATACCAGAGGAGGACGGGCTCGCATTGAAACAATGGTGATACATGGGCACCATGTTAGAGATTGTGTCCCGAGAGTAAAAATGAAGCTGGCACACATTCGCCGACTGGCGAAGTACCACGGGGAGCAGCAGTCTGTTCGGGACGAACAGATTTAAGGAGGGTGTAATGTTGTAAACTTAGATTTTTGGAAATTAATTAAGTTTATATTGCTAATATAATTAAATTTGTACTTAATTATATTTGGCATCTTTTCCGGGCACGTGGGATATATTCTTGCTACAGAAAAGCATTCTCGATAATCACCTGACAAACAACGAGAATCAAGACAACTTGGAAGCCCAAATAACCATTTGCATCCTTAAGTACCTCAATTCCTTAAACGCTTAACTTCTATTATTCAGTTCCGTTAACTGAATACCTGCTCTAATAAACTTATTAGTTAACTTACTTATTTGCGGACCCCCGGGTTATTTCAATATTGTTGTATACATATATATGTATGTGTTTCTTGAAATATTTTCAAAATTGGTTTATTAATTAAAGTTTTATTAAAAAGGGTAACAATACTTATGAAGCGCTTTTAGTAAATATATTTAATTAATTTATTATAATACACCTTATTAACTTTAATAACCGTTTCTAATTTAAACTGAATTACTTCAATTTGAATGTGTGGATGTATTTAGTACGCATAAATATATGCAATTACGCTATTAACTTAGGGATTGTAACGAGAATATAATTATTACAAAATAAATGACAAATTTTCTTTCAAATGCATTTGACATTTTGTTTTCCGAATAAGACCTTTGTTCTGATGAACTTTTAGAAATTGTCTTGTATAAGTATTATGAAAACTGTTTCAATAATGCTATAATAATAACATTTATTATAAGCTTTAAATTATCTTAATTGTATAACCTTTGTTGCTGCATGACATTGGTTGTCATGTGAATTCAGATTCCTGTTAATAATTTCAGTTTGACATTTTTGTCTCAATAAAAACATGTTTATAATAAATGTTATTGAATAATATCTTGGATTTTCAAATTTCCGCTAAAAACAGTGGAGTTGAAAGAAAGTGTTTCATCAAAAAGAAAAAAATATCAGAAGATTTACAAAGCTTCTTGATCCAGTGGAAATACTATATCACGCAATGAGAAAGATTCAGCCAATAAGAAGATGAGCCGTGACCATGTCCAGCCAATGAAATCAGGGGATGGACTGGCATGTTCGCTGGTGTAGGCCGTTTGTCACCGGACCATATTTGCATCCTGCGCAATGATTGGCTCGATACGGGGACATGATGCAGATAAACTTGCTGAGGCTCTCATACAAATTAGATGTTTACGTTGTAAATCTTCTTTATCGGCGCTAACAGAGGTAAATATTCGCTGCTCCTTAACAATTAACTCAATGGCGTTAACAATTAACTCGATAACATTAACAATTAACGCGATAATACTAACAGTTACCTCACTGACGAACTGTAAGGCAGTTCAAATTCAGAACTTGAATTAGAATGTTTTGTGTGCATTTCCAGTCATGACTAAGGAAATATTCAGGCATAAAAACAATCCAATAATGACGAACTCTAGAGATTTATCTAAACTCGCCAAAATTGTACAAACATCGTGCAGGCATTCTTTTTTAAACTCGATTTGAATTCCGCTCGAAGTGCTTTGAATAAATAAAGTGTTAAATTCGTTAAATGTATCTGAGAATATTTACCATGACAACGCGCATCGTTACCATGGAAAGGAAAGTGACTAATGGCTGGAGCCAGAGGTCAAACAACTCTATTTTGATCCCCTTCAGTAGATTTTTGTTACTAAAAAGAAAAATTGAGAATTTATGTTCTTTAATCGGATTTGCCTTGGCGAGCTCCAAAAGCAGACGAGATTAAAACTTGGCCAAAAACAAATTCTCGTTTTACGATATTTCTCATAAGAATTACGAGAATAATTAAAATTTCATTCGATAACTTGAATAATAGTATTTATCATTACATTTCGGTATCTAATTAAGAAAATCAAGCTATCATGCTACAGTTTATTTACAAAACACTGCATAATCGATGACAAAAGAAAATTAGAAGTCGCAAACTTGATTGAAGAGAATTTGTACGTTCAGAGCAGGAATCCATGACAGACGAAGATGATAATGATGCATTTCAACTGAAGACAAGAATTCCTTTCCATGAAAAATATTGGAAATTAATGGAATGAGTTGAATGAGAATCAAGTATCAAGTAAAATTCTGCAGTTGTTGGAAAACAAGTGGACGACGACGACGACGATGATGATGATGACAATAACGACGATGATAACGAAAATAATGTCAGTGATGGCGACGATGACTTTGACGTTGATGACTATTCGTAATAAATGAACGTTTTTCTGGTGATAATAGTAAAGTTTATGAGATAACGATGATGTACTGGGTCCTAAATCTTCCCCGGTGATAAGTACTTTTCTTGCAGTCTTTATTTTTTCATCAAAACTTCCAAGAATTATTACCTCATTTATCAATGATTATTTTTTTATTTAAATTTATTTGAAATTATGAAATTATTATAAATATGAAATTTAGCACTTGAAACTGAAAATCTTCAATTTAATCCACTTTATTTAACAGGTTTTTAAGTAGTCCGCCGAATAAAACTGAGATGTGATCAAGCTCAATATTAATGGCATTTTCGATAACGAGTTAAATGAATTACTGAATCAATCATTTAACACGGAAATATATTTTATTGTTTTTAGCTGACTAGTCTCGTAAAAATAGTATTTTAGAAAAATTTAAACATTACGAACTAATGAAATAAAAAAATTATGCAATATACAATTATATTACAATAACGCATTATATTGCCTGTTTCTGGGTTTTCATATAAGTAAGTGTGATGTATGCGTGTAATATGCACATTGAACCTGGCACTGCCATCTCTCGAACATTTCACCACAAAACTACCAATTTACCAATTTCTCTACCTTAGAAGCTGATAAGCAAAAACAAAATTGGTTCTGGATGGTCGGTGGACCCCTGCGCAGTTGTACACCACAAATTAGGCTCTGCAAAATTAATAAGCAAAAGCAAAAGAAGGTCATGATAAATTAAAAATTTTAAAACCCAGACCAAAAGTTGCACGCCACCCTCCCCTTGTTCCTAAAAATCACATAAATTAGTAGCAGTTCCAGTAACTACTCAAATGATTAATGCGGCTGGCATAAATTACCTGCATTCGCACTCTTATCGGTGGAGGCAATAAATTCTCTACTTTCGCATGTGGCTGATGCCAACGTCTCATGGCGCAGAGATTTGTATGTTTTGTGAGACCCACAACAATCATTTATGAAGTAGTTAGTAATTAGCAGCAGAAAGGAATAGTAATCAGCAAGGAGGACAAATGAAGTTGTGCCGTTTGTTCTCGAATCTTGTGACTTTAATCGAATGGAAGTTATTGTTGTGGGTGTTTTTTTGTTATGACTCGCCGTGCCGAACTCATGGAAAACATTCCGAACATTAGAGCCCAACATTAAGATAATGACATTTGTTTTAACTGTTAATCCCAGGTTCTGAGAACCAATCAGTGTTCTTAAGAAGTTCCAGCTTAAAAATATTAATAGTTTAATTAAAAAAAAACAGAAAATCTGTGACCATCCTGTTTCTTATAAGAGCAAGCACACAATAACAAAGCCTGCAATTGTTAAAACCGGTCGCTCGACAAAGAGTTTGGACATTTTGATGATGGAAATATCAACGTTAGAGCAGTTGTTCTGCAGAGCACCAAAATATTTCAGGGCGACAAACCAAAAAACAAATTGAAAATGTTTACGATGGGAATCGCAAGAGCATATTCTAAACAAATACATACAAATACATGTCTATCGCATCCCAACAAATTCGTGTAAGTTCCAAAACAAAATGAGCGAACATAAGCGTCATGATGGCTGGAAATGTAAACATGAATGCAAGCGTAAATCTCTCGGAATGTAAAACAATGACAGAATGATGATGATGATGACGATTAGTGCACAAAAGTTGGTTGTTGAAAGATGTTCAGGAAACCTCCTACAATCAAAAACAGGAATCCACCTCATCGATGCGACGGGATATTTACGACTCTAGTCAAGACTGAGGAGGCCTGGCAGATGCCTGGTTGGCTTTGACTTGTCTTTCGAGCATGTCTGTCAGAGACATGATGATCTTGACGGCATCCCTTCTCATGTTCCTAAGGTCTTGTTGACCTTGGGAATCGATGTTGTCCAGTTGGAGAAGCAGACGAGTGAGCATCTCGTCCAGGTACAAATACTGTTTCTCCTTCTTATTTCCAGTGAAGTTGAGAATTTCATCCTGCAGTTTGTCCGCTTCCTTCAGGATCCTCGTGACGGCCTGCCATGGGGTCTCTGGTTCTTATAACAAAAAACAAATTAACAATTAGCATCATGAAGTTATATCCACTAATTATTATCAAAATTACTTTTCTCACTGTGCAACTGGTATTAAGCAATCCTAGGCAGTGTAAAAATTGAGTTGATAATCTCAGCTTTCTCCCATGCCATTCACAAGGCACAAATAGATTAACTATTATTATTATAATTAATGCTAATGTTATTAATAATCCCCCAGTGACTTTACAATTTAATTCAAAAAGATGAAACCAAAGCCAATCAAGAAAGCTATTCAACATTAAGCAAAAAATAAAGCCTTGAAATCAGTTTTAAAACGAACCAGTCTTTTCAGGACTTGCAGTGTCAGTTCGGTTTTCAGGCTCCGAAGCCATTTGTTGGTTCGGTTGTTGTTCAGAGGGAATCTTCGACGGTGCATCATTCTGGGCCTTTTTCTGAGGAGGAGCAGCATCATTGCTGGAGTTTTTATTGCCGTTCAGGGGATGGAATGCAGAGGGCTGTCCTTGTGTCGTCGGATCGAAGTGATCGTTGGTGGGAACTTGCGGCGGTTGTTGATAATGCTGAGAAAATCCTATTCCAGAGTTGTTGCTATTGTTGTACTGAGGATACCCTTGCTCTGGATAGAACTGTCCCACAGTTTGTTGAGGATAAAAAGGCTGATTTCCGGGTTCCATTTTGTAATCCATAGTAGGATAGTGATGATGGTGGTTGTAAGCATTGGGAAACTGATTTTCAGGATTATAAGCTGATCTTGCATTTTGATAATAATTTTGCCTAGGATCTGTCCATGTAGTTTGCCTAGTGTTGTGGTCAATAAAAAAAATTTGCCCTGTGGCACGATCAACTCCCATTTGCCATCCAGGGGGCAAGGGAGTGTTGAAATCCATCATCAGCAGTAAGTTGACATACAATACTTAAATCTGTCAAATCAAATTAATATTAAAGATCAAACTTTAAAATATAGTTGTCCAAATATTTTATACAATAACAGCGAAAGACAAAATTTCAGTTCATTTGTGAAATCATAGAAATATTTTTGCAACCAAGGCCCTTTGCAATTAGAAAATGTGATATCGGAATCTGTGTAAAACTTACACAGGTTACAATTTGCCTAGGACTGGTACGATTACGGGTCCCAAAGATGATGTTATAAGAGACGATATACTACCCTCGGCACAAACACAAGACAAAACGGCAGTCATCATAGAAAAATAAATATTCCTATATAATAGAAAGATACTCAGCCAACATTCTTAAATATTTTACATGCTATAAAATAATTTAAAATAATTTATATTTATAGATTTATCACTTATTCAAGAATAGTCTGATATATATAAATATTAATACCTTGTATGGCGAATTCTGATTGTTCCTTGTTTGATCATTGGAAGTACGTGTCTACTTACTAATTTTTGTGTGAATATCTTTTGTTTTGAATAGAATACAGCAGTATCAAGAGATGGTCAATCAATACGCCAGTCCATTGTCTCTAACGTAAAATATTTTTCGGTTTAATCGCTCCAGATAGCATTGACTCTGGGGCCATATCTCTGTGCCTCTTAAAGCGTTTGAAAACATCGCTACTGTCCTAATCTAGTCATGAAATTGACATTAATAAACTACACACATAAGGTAACGTTGATGTTACCCCAACCTAACCTTTAACCAATTTCTATTTCTGGCTATTAATTGAATATTAATTTCTCAATGTCGGTTTTTCATAACGTAAAGCTTATTTATAAGTAGGACCCAGATTGTTCCAAGGAATGCGAACTCCAAATCATCTTGGTAATGGGACGTCTTTGATATCAATTTAAGGGTACTCTATTTTTTAGGCTTCTCTACCAGAAAAACAAGTTCATTTCCTTAAGTTTGTTAAAATTTGTCAACTGGGATTTCATTTGGACGGCAAATGTCCCATTATTTTTTTCCAATAAAACCTTGAAAAACTTCTCAACTTAAAAAACAACAAAAAATCCTTCAGCAAAGTCAATTGCAGAAGAATTTCCGAACGTTTTAGAGATTGAAACAACAGAAAGATGATTCTTATGCTGGGCCAGCACTGCTGGTTAGGCTTATGAATCGCAAGTTGTGATCCCTTCGATAAGTGATATGGCTAATCTCACGATGTTGCCTTAAATAATTCGGGTAATAGTCGGAAGGTTAGACTTGTAACCGATTATAGACAAGTGCCTTAAAGATCTTTGTGATGTCGTTGTCAAAGCAAGAAACATCAGCTTAGATTTATTACGTGTAACGTGTAAGTAATAACTATAACGTGTAACTAATAACTATATTATGCTAAATACTCACGATCATTTTCGTAGCCATTCGAACTTGTGAATTGATGTGTAAGTTCGTAATTGTGTTTTTGGGAATTTTGAAATTAATGTATAAAATCTACGCACTTTTTTAAAACAAAAATTACACATCGGAATGCAAGTTTTCATAATTCTGTCATTTCGTGAAATAAAACTTTGAATATAAACTAAGTTTATATAAACTAACTAATGTTAGTCGGTAAAAGTTCCAGCCTGTTATTCTGAGTGCACCTTGACAACTTAACATAACTTTATAACTTAACATAATAAGCCCGAAATTTATTTAGGCTTCCCCGTGAGCAGCTATCACGAAGTGACCGTAATAAAGCTAAGCAATATTTATTTGCTTATTTGCGACATATGTTAATTCGATAATGAGCTCAGTGAGTTGCATTGAAGCAAAAGCACATAAAGTAGATATTCTTTATATATGATTACAAATTATAATTTTTCACCTACATATTTTTAAATTACATAATCAAAATTAAATTTCCTTTTAAAGAATCAATTTTGCGTTTTAAAGCCTCGACTTTAAATGACTTCAAATGACTGGCGACAAATAAGTAAAATGCTTCACGCAACAAATTCATTTCCTTTTAAATATCTCATCCATTAATGACATTAAAAAATATATTTAATCTATTTTGAGCAGTAATTGTATGAGTGAAATGCTTATGAGAAATGTAAATAAATTTATGAAACAATGCATTAATTGGCCAGTTGGCCCATCTTCAAGTTAGCCAATGTTTATTATTAATTACGTCATATTCGATTGTTATTGAAAATTAAAAGTGGAAAAAGAACAAAGCTCGAGCAGACGACAATTGCTTCGTAGAGCATGAGGCGTCCCCACCCAATAATACATTGTAAATCAATTTGAACAAGTTCGGGTAATATACGGGTTTCATTCTGACAAGAGGTTTAAATTTTGATTTTAGCAATTCATTTTTATCAATTGGCTCCTAACTTCATTTTAGTTTCGTTGACGTTTTTATTATTTATAAAATAATTAAGTTGAATGGTTCAAATGTCATTTAAAATAGAATTAGATTGAATAGATGAAATGCTACTTAAATATAATTAAGTTGAATAATTTAAATCACGAATGTCCTTGACTCTTTCCAAGCCATTATTAAACCTTTCTTCTGGCTCTTGCACGTTAAAAACTGACCTGGAACAGAACTGACATATTCCTTTATTATGCAAAGATATAATATTACCAATGCCAATGAGAAATTAATAATAATAATAATAATAATAATAATATAATAATAATAATAATAATAATAATAATAATAATAATAATAATAATAATAATAATAATATAATAATAATAATAATAATAATAATAATAATAATAATATAATAATAATAATAATAATAATAATAATAATAATAATAATAATAATAATAATAATAATAATAATAATAATAATATTAATAATATAATAATATAATAATAGTAAACTTCTATGGCGCCTTAAGAACATAACAAAATACTTGTTTGACAGTCCATTATAAAATTTAATGCGCCAAAATGTCATAGAACTTTTAAAAATTGCTTATAAAAATTTAGCCGGCAAGAATTTTCATCAATTTGAAGCAAAATGGAAGGAATGATAGAAATTGATTTGCACATGAAATATTCAGTTATTAAATTATCCATTTAGCGATAAACATGTATTGCTTGGGGCTATGGTACGTCTGTTGTACATATTAGAAGCGACCGCTCGATGCTAACATATTTTCAGGATCGTAAGCTTTGCTCGCTTAATGCAATAAAGCGCAGATTAATACAACATTCAGTAGGCAAAATGAAATTATAGGGTCTGAGTTGCCAGCAAAACAGGCTTTAATTCGACAATCAGATTTCTCATGCAAGAGGCACATTTTTGCCATCTTCTGGACAGGTTAGGGATTCACTGTTAAGATCGAGAGAAAGAGAAGAAGATTTAGAAAAGGAATTTACAAAAAAAAAAAACTCTGAGCAAACATTTCCATTGCTTATATCATGCAGGACTCCTGCTTGATCCACGATCATAGGTCGAGTAGCCTGTGGGTCCTCTATCGAATTCCGCGTAATTCGATTTGTCCAGAATTTATCTTATGACCGCCAATCCATAATCATCTTCCCTCTAATCCTCATCTTTCCATCCATCCATCCATCCATCCATCCTTTCCAGCACTCGACGTGGTTCTTTCCAGTGCGATGAGAGAGCGGAGACGACACCACGGTTATCCAGATGTCACACGTGGAAATTCAAGGTCACGCATGGGGGAAACAAATCGAATTCTCGTCGTAACGAAGGAGAAGAAAATAATTTTTGATGCCCCTGTGGCAGTTTGGGACGTAATTCACTCATTTCAGACGTGTTTGCTTTTTACGTTCATCTTGAGATAATTGGGAATTTGAAGGATTTATATCGAAGGAGTAATTTGAAAGTAGTGAGGGAGCGAACGGTGAATGGATAGGGTAGGGGGGGACCAGGTGGAGGAATGACGGAATGAAGAGCAGATGAATGAAGAGTGGAACAAAGGCAACAGAGGCTGATCCAATTATCCGGATTAATCTCATCATGAAATCTCCTGCAAATAACGTTTATTCTCCACTAATGTCAACAAGCAGTCTCTGCTAGTCATCACTTCATCCATTCATAATGCAATTGTATCTTCTCCATCTTCCTTCAACCAGTCAATTTGACGTTCCCACTTTCTGAGGAATATCAGGTCAATCAGAATTCCAGTCGAGAATGTTTACTGAATTCGTAACTTTTAATTTCTGAAAAGAACATAAAATAATTTTTAACAAATGTTTGTCTAAAGTTAAATCTTAGAAATAGAAATTTGAGTTAAAAATTCACGTTTGTTGTTGTGTTGTTGTGTTTGTTGTGGAGCCACACAACAACACAACAACAAACAGTTTAATCTCATAATCGCCTCCCGTCGGAACCACTGAAACACGACACTCTCCTCTGTCAACATAGAAGCTGCCTGTATTCTGCTTCCCGCCAAGTATCGACCGTAATTATTATCATCACCATCATCGTCATCGTAATTGTCATCATCATCATCATCATCATCATCATCATCATCATCATCATCATCATCATCATCATCATCATCATCATCATCATCATCATCATCATCATCATCATCATCATCATCATCATCATCATCATCATCATCATCATCATCATCATCATCATCATCATCATCATCATCATCATCATCATCATCATCATATCATCATCATCATCATCATCATCATCATCATCGTCGTCGTCGTCGTCGTCGTCGTCATCGTCGTCGTCGTCGTCGTCGTCGTCGTCGTCGTCGTCATCGTCACAACCTCTTAAGTGGCGACCTCTAGCGTAGAGGTGCAGCTGGAGAGCGACAATCACACACAACTCCTCCTGAAGACCGCCTACAACAAATGGAATAAAAAACAAATTGGTTTATTGGCAGCGCGCATCCACGCGACTCCGTGTTTCTCCACCGTCATCGTCATCATCGTCATCGTCGTCATCGTTGTCGACTTTCCACCTCGATAGTCCTTAAGAATCTCCGTCGACTTCCGAATGGTTGATTGTGCCGACATCGTGTTGGATTAGATTCGATTGAAATAAATAAATAAATTTAAAAAAAGTTTCAAGTCTTCAAAAGAAATAAATAGCTTTAAATAAATAAATAAATAAATAAATAGGTTTAATTAAAAAGTCTGAAGAGGAAATTGATCAGAAATATCGATCGACGATGAAGCGATTCATACCTGATGTCTTTTGCTTCCACTGTCCTTCACCTATTCATCCTCCCGTCAGGAACAACTTTCGTTCACTCTGCTCTCCTCTGCCATGTTGGTTTTCCTTCTTAAATTGTCTTAATTAATTAAATTGTCTTAATTAATTAATTAAAATGCACTTAAATGATCTTAATTCATTAATTACTAGAACTTTTTCTTAAATTACGTCAATTGATTGATTGTTGCGACTTTTAAAGAACTTATTTGAAAAAACATTTTAATTTCGATGACTTTTATGAGATGGTTGGTTAGTGTTGATTATGCATGTGATGCAAATTTGAAAGTGTTAATCTTTAGTGACTAAAATTTAATTCGTTTACAAATAATTTTCAGATAACTTTAACCTATTAATTATCTAAATAAATTTTTAAAAAAATCAATATCAATATGTGACTCTTTGGACTGACGTCACATGTGTCACATGATCGTCGGAGATGAGATTTCTTAAATGACTTCAATCGTTAATAGTTTGTTGGTTCACAAAAATTTTATCAATTCGTTACTTAATAACAACAACAATAATAATAAGAGTAACAATGAATGGTGAAAATATCAGTGACAAGTTAGAATAATATTAAGTTATGATAATAGCAATGACGAATAATGAAAAATTATGATAATTGCTATTAACGTAAACAAATATCAATAACTGTTTAGGGGAATAGCTGACCATGCTTCATCTTTCGTAGGCGAAGAAGCTGTGAGGAGTATCGAAAATGATAACAATTAAAATTATTATGATTGCAACGTTAAGCGAAATATTTTAACCAATGCAAAATTGAAGGACAAATATCAGAGTCGATGAGCACCGAGTCGAACTTTGAGGCGAAGAAGTAAACGGAAGAACAAGTGGTGAAGCAAGAAGAAAGTGGTGACATCGACTGTGGTGACGTGGATTGTGGTGCTGCCCGAGGTCCGAGGTTGTTTCATCGGGAGAGGGCGTTCTTAACACGACCGACTCTCTTATTGGAATGTCTGATGGAGCATACAAATGACTCCCGCGGGAGACTCCATAACTTCTGCCAGAACTCGTCCTTAATAGAATAATCTTCTTCGTAATTTCCCCATTCTTTTCTTCAAACAACCTCCAAATAACTTCACGTCGTAAACTTCGCCTCTCGAAACTTTATGACTTCCGTTCTCCTTGACCTTCCCTCTGCACGTCATTCGCACGGGGTGATTATCATCGGCCTTTTTTGTAGGTACTCAGAATAACTTTGACTCTCTCCTCGGCAATAGGCGACACCCCGCCATCTGCGAAGGTTGTCAAGAAATTGTAAGCCTCGAGGAAGCCCTAGGAATGAATCGGATGGGGATGAAGCTAATCTTGTTAATCACTTCATAATGCCGACGAACGCTCCATTGACATCATGAAAGACAATGCATCGATCCGAACATTAGCGGAATTAAATGCCGAGACACATTAAAAGTGCATCATTTTAATCCATCGTTTTAATCATTTTATTATTTTTTTCATCGTCATTAATTAATTTGCTCTCCGCACTTCGGGGAATTTTCTGACTTTTCAAGATGGCAACAGTAACGAGATAAAGAGTCTCATTTGAGTGAAATTCCTACTTTTAGTTTCGGCGCCACCTACCGGGCTCCCCTTCCATACCTCGTTCTCTCTCCATCCTGATCTTGCAGAAGACAGCTTTGCCAGAAGAAAACAAAGGAGAAACAGGACCACTTTCACCTTGCAACAGGTAAGATGTAAGTGCAAGTAATACCGGGGCAACAGGGGTTAAATTGTTAATATCTACTAATTAATATTTGTATCACTATTACAAAGTTAAATTAATACAATCATTTATGTTCGTAATCTCATTGTTCACCTCAAAGCTGGAAGAACTTGAGAAGGCATTCTCTCAGACTCATTATCCTGACGTGTTCACGAGGGAAGAACTTGCTCTGAGGATCAACCTCACGGAAGCAAGAGTTCAGGTAAATATCGTAAGGCAGTATAAAATAATAAGATGAGTTTAGGTAAATATTGTAAGGCAACATAAGGTAAAAAGGTAAGACTTAATTACTTCTTCACAACCGCTTCATTCCTTATAAAGTAACAAAGTTATGATGATATTACATAACATTGTATTAATCTTATTATTATATATTATATGTAGTAAATTACAAAAAATAATTTGGCTCAATCCTAAACATTTAAAATTTTCGGGAGGAATATGCAAATATACCAAACGCATAATGTAATGAAAAAAATGTACAGTGTAATGGAATTAGGCAATGCAACAGAATTGCACAGTATAATAGAATTTTATAATGTAGTGTAACAAACGATGTGAAGGGATTATACAAAACATTAATACACAGTATACAATTCCTACAACAATCACCCACAAGCAGCCAAATTTGATTCGCGCCAAGAAGCAGGTGTCTTAGAAATAATTCAGTAATTATCTTTCCACGGGACACTAAACAAATTTTCCACTTGATAAATTGAATGTCGCCTTTATCATGAAACTCGACGCTTAGAATTTAAAAGTGAATTCGATTAAACGCCTTCGTTGGCTTTTCGCGCCAGATTCATGAATAAATAATCGGTGAATCAATGTTCGGGCGGATGGAATAAAAATTCATTTAATATGAAATTGTTACAGAATTAAATAATTTGCACTTATAATTTGTGAAAATATGAAATTTGTTTTCCAGGTCTGGTTTCAAAACAGGAGAGCCAAGTGGCGGAAGAGCGAAAGATTCGTGGAAACCAAGGATGTAAACGGTGAGCAGCAAGAATCCTGCAACCAACTTCAATCAGAAGACAAGGTCTTCCCTCAAGATCACAAGTCCACTTTTGACGACCGAAAGGTGGAACTCAAACAAGAAATTCAAGACGTGGAAGAAACAGATCCTCACGTGGAGGAAGAGACTGATTCGACAGGAAACGGAAGAACGGAAGAAATGCAAAAGTTTCAGGAGAGCAGTTGTACCGACGGACATCAGGCGGCTCAAAACTCAGGCGAATCCCGGGGCGAAGAGACAGCGGAAGAAAATAGAGCGAGCTGTAAAGAAGCCGTCATTTCTCCGCCCCTTAATTGCCAATCGATGCGCAATAATACACCCGATGATGCTCTTGCTCCACCAATGGCGAGCCACTTCTCGCTCTCCCCTATATCGGAAGTGATGCACAACCTGGCTAGAATCAGGACAAGTTATTTCGATAATTTGTGAGTATTTGAATTGACACTAATTGTTTAATATTTACTAATTAGTTGCCTTTTATTCCTCTTTACAAATATTTCTTTTAGTTGCACGTCACGAGCATCCTACGAGCCACTGAACATGGTCAACAACTTCCACCATAACTCCTCCCTCCTTCTCAAATCACTCTCCGTCCACGGTGGGTTGGTCTTCCTAATTATCGCCAACCATTAATTTCTTAGCAAGGAGATTATTGTTGTTGTCCGCAAACAAACACAACCTAAACAGAAATAATCTGATGGGGAATTTAACTTTAAGGATTTCAAATGTTCAAAGTTATTCGTCGAAATTATTTATATCCTTTGAATAACAATTTTTGCTACAGATTTTAGAGAACTTTTGGAATTTAAATTTTTAATTGTTTCCCTTGAAACTTAGTCCTTTACCGCTGAATCGACTTTTCAATTCATCAGTTTGAATTTTTTCGACTTTCAAGTTCATCTCAAACATGAACGTAAATTGCATCCAGGATTGATAAATGCGCTATAAAAATGCATAATCTCCATTCACGGTTGAGCAATTATTGTCCTTGAGGCAAGCTGGAAAGGTGAACTCCCTGTAGAATTAAATGGAAATAATTACAGCTGATGTTGGTCGAACCAAAGCTAACCACAAGTAACGATTTGTTTTGAAATTCTTCAAAGAAACGACGAAGATATAATTAGTATATAGAAGTATTTATATAAATTTTTAATATTAAGTATTTAATAGAAGTTTTAATGTAGTTTGTCTTTTGATAGATTTATCGTATTTACTGCTCATTTATCTTCAGCATCCGTTTAACCATCCTTCCTACTCAGCGTTATATTCTAACATTCTTCGTTACTATTGTTTGAAATCTGATGATCGATGAGCATTAATAATATTTTTTATTATACAATTTAATCATTGCCTGATTATCGTTATTTTCACAATAGGTTTTTGTTTTGCAACAAGAAACTATTTGAACCTGTATTGAAGTACTTCCTGTATGGACGAGTGTGACGTTTGCAAAGGCAACTCACGGGCAATTACCAATGGTTTCCAACGGTACTACCAGTACACCCAGTACAGTTTACCCAGTAACACTAACCCTATTCCTAAGCCAAACCTCAACTCCAACCCCATATTTAACCCTATCTCTGGAAAGCCTTAGCTTAGCTTAGCATAATTTGCTCCCAGCGAATTGGCTTTTGTGCACCTGAAAATCTTCTGCGACTTCATTTTAAAATACTTGGTTCTTATGCTCTTCTCAACAGTCCTTCAATAATTATTTTTATACAAAGACGCCTTGAGGAAGTTTATGTATAAATAAAAATAAATACAAATATAAACATCGAAGAGAAGTAGATCATTGATAAACGAAGAAAATGAGGAGAAAATATATTCAGGTTCGGTACAACTATTTAAAAGAAATAGGAATATCGAAATTTGGATGTTGAATTATAAAAGTTTAGCTTAAGTTTAACACAAATTCTTTAGTCTTCCTGTAGCATTATAATTAATTAATAAATATAAATAATTAGTTTAATTAAATATAAATTAGTGTTGTTATGTTAAGTCATTCCTCACATTGTAGCGTGCTGATCTTCACCAATTAATGAGACTCGTTTCATATTTTTAATATTTTTGTTTACTTACAAAAACATTCACTCTATTTACAGATTATATATCATAATTACATTAAAACTAACGAATTCTCAATCAACGATAAATACCACAAACGGTATTTAGTAATTTGACGAGCGAATAATAATAATAATAATAATAATAATAATAATAATAATAATAATAATAATAATAATAATATAATAATAATAATAATAATAATAATAATAATAATAATAATAATAATAATAATCCATTCATTCAAAGCGCCATGTGCATAAAGTCAGAGGCGTTTAATACATAATTCAAATGCATAATTCAACACATAATGACGACTTTATCTCATCCAATCAAATCACCGATCGAACGAAATGATTTGCGATTATCGAGCATAAATTGGAGATCATGAATATTGATGAGCACGATTTAACATTAATGACAGATTACAGGAGGTGCAGATGCTGTTCTTCCCACGTAATCCACTCACTTTACCCTGCCCACTCGTTCCACGATCACCTGAGTGAAGAGCCTCAGAGGACAGAGGAGACCAGAGTCACCGAGTTCAATTCCTGGCATTCTCTATGGCACTCCCTCAAGGAACTCAACAGGGACAAACGGCAGGGTTTTCCCCACCCTCCGTCGTGTGAAGCTCCCTTCTTCAAATCGTCGATTCCTCGTCCATCTCATCCAACAAATTCCTTTGACGTCAGCAACCTTCTGTCGGACAAAACATCTTCTGATCTCAAAAGGAGGATCCAGCGCGATGCCATGTACCATCCTCTGATGAGACACGATTGATTGCTAATTATAATAATTAATGATAATTATGTCAATAAAGTAAATTTAATTGGATATTAACAAACTGACAACACGTTTGCACGTAAAATGTTTTTTTGCGTTATGAATACAAATTTGAATAAATTTTACTATTTCTTAATGAAATGATCTTATTCCTAAATAAATAGTCTTACAAATTACATACACAAGGAAATATAGTTTAAAAAATATGTACATAAACATACTTATATATAATACATATACATATATGTAATACTGAAATTATTTTGAAATATAAAATTTATAATTTATTGCTGGGTTATAACAAACATACATGCATGTACATACATAAACAGTTGCATAAACAAACATGTGTGGACGAAATAGGGAGGTGTGTCATAATCCAATCACATCAATTTGCTAAAATTGACCATGAATAATTGAAGCATTCCTCGTTTTTACTGAAATAAAAGAAGAATGTTCTTGAGAAATGGAAATATAAAATGAATAATTCCCATAGAATTGGTCGTGTGCGGAATATTTTGTTAGAAGAAGGAGCCATTTGCCGCTCGATTGAATCAATCGCTGAATTGATTGAAAAGAAATCAAATTCTCAAAAATCAAGCACCGTCAATCCTTCAGCGCCGCCGTCGTAGAGAGCTTCCCGCTTATTTCATTCGCTACTCGCGCGTGAAATCACGTAATAAGCGGGAGCAGGCTCATATTCGATTTGTCCTTGCGTCGGCATCTCTGTGCTCTTGTGCTGTATCAGGTGGATGGGTGGATGGGTGGGTGGACGGGTGGGTGGATGGATGGGTGGATGCGTGGATGAGCGGATGGGTGGATGGGTGGATGCACGGATGAATGGATAGGTGGATGGATGGATGATGTTTGGGTGAATGGATGGATAATGGAGGGCGAGTGGATGGTTAGGTGATTTGTAAATATAGGGTTGCCCGGGTAGATAAATTTCTAGATGGATAATTATTTGATTGTACGGATAGGTACGTGAATGGAAGGATGGATAGATATCAAATGCAGAATGATCCACATGAGAATTGATTCCAAACTTCTGATCGAACGTGACTGATAACGTATAAACGAAACGGAAATGTGTTGGTTGAAATTCGAACATTATTGTTTAGCACTTCATTTAACGTTTATAAATAAATGAGATGACCGAAGATGTACAGAAATGTGCTCAGCGAAAGTGGCCAACGTCACAAGACATGGTAATCAAATTTCCAGCAATGGAAGACGGAAAGAAGGAAACTACATTTGCCAGACGATGGATTTGGCCAATTTTTATTTGCTCTTCCGCGGCTCTCGACTGTGCGATCCCCGAGAACCCTCTCGTTGTCATTCCAAGATACCGAGAATGGAAAACAATTTCCAAAGAAGGCCCAAGAGAAGGCATCGTTATTCATGAACTGGGCTCCATTGTTTTGTAATTGAACGCGTCAACTATGGGACGCGTTTATTCGTCCGTCCGTTCATCCATTCATGCACTCGTTCATTCATCCATTCACGTTGTCACTCACGTCGCCAAATAATTGCTGCTCACCGTCTAACCGTTTCTTACTAAAAATTCATTCCTTCGCTCACTATTACCGTTTAATTAACTTAATCGCCGTTGCCATAGAGATAAGAATAATCCGAGATAAACGTACAATTTCTCTAATTATTACCTTATTGTATAAAAAGAATATTCAGACATTTTAAAGTTTGAAGTTACGTTTTGATTTGACAAGTAATGAAAGTACTTATTCGGCTTGTTACCACGTCAACATTTCTGGTCCATGATTTGTCTCCTCCTGTGCAACTGAGATGAAGATGTTAAAAGTTATTTGAATGAATATTTGCTACTCACACGATTCGCCAAATTGGATTTCGTAGCAAAATAGGACTCAAACATTTTACGAATAAATTTAGTTTTAACGTTTATTATAGTTACACACAGTGGTGTCCTTAGAAAGTGCGGAAGGTGCAGATCGCAACGGGTGACTCCATTTTAGGGTGTGACATCAACCTGACCCTAACCCTGATTACACAATTTAATAACATAAAAATATTTTTTAAATGCACTCATAAATGGAGTAGCATGAACAATTAAAAACGCCATAATTTGAAATATTGGGAAATTAATAGTTCTAAAAATATGTTTTACATTCAAATTCATTCCACGTCAAATCAGCATAACATCTGACAGAACCATCTTGGATTTTGCTGAAATTTGACACATTTATTAAAATTAATAATTTTTGGTAATAAAAACTGAAATTTTAGGTCTTTAATTTACTCATATAGGTTCAAATATGTGCCAAATTTTAGCAAAATCTTAGAAGGTAATGTTGCTGTATGGACTTAACGTGGAATGACCCTAATATTAGTTAAATAAATATGATTTTGATAAATATGCTTTTAATTCTTTAACTGGAGTTTAAGGGCAAGCATGTACACAAGTAGTTGTGTTCCGACATAATGTTCTAATTATTAGTTTTAATTTAAAATTGCTTTTTAACCAAAATTGAAGGCTAACATTTGTTGCTTAAAAATATATTACCTTGCGACTATGAGAAGGTCATTTGTAAGCTCGAGTTATTGTTTAGGAATTGAAACCATTCACGCAGGAAATTGATAAGTTATTTTTAACTTAATTTAAACTATAATTCAATGACTTCTTATTTGAATGCTTTGAAATTGGTTGCGATGGAATAAAGTTTGAATAAATGCATCAAAATTACTTTTATTCTGGACAAATTAACCTCCATAAAAATCTAACGAACATTTTCAATGCGTTGATATTGACATCTAGCGAATAGTTTTAAAACGGTTTTGTTGGGAATTTGTTGCAATTTAGTACTGAGATGGGCTCGGTGTCGTGTCGTATAGTCATAAGAGTATTTATTCATTTCGTATTAAATTAAAATCTATTACACATTTATTAACATTACTTGATTACCTTCTTGATTACTTGATTATCTTCTTTTTGCAAAAAGTAAAAAAATAGTGTGAAAATATGTGATATAACCTGTATTATCACGATGGATTTTATTTTATAATTATTTTGTTATTTTATAATTACGCTGCTATTTCATAATTATTGTGTACAATGTATATTTTTTACAAATTAGCTACCATTTACCACATAAACTAAATAACTTGGTTGATAGCTAAAACAAATATTTTTTGCTGTGAAACCCTTTTCTCGATGCACTTACGAAGAACTTTAAAATTACAAAACATTCGCCAGGCTATAATTGTAGAATATTCGCTAGGTTCTACAATGACAATTTTCTTCAAAATCCTAGCAACATAAAACATGTTCGGTAAAACAAGAAAATGTTGGCGAATTAGATTTTATAATTATTATAGCTAGTAACTTAATTATCGATGAAGAAATTGCCATTTGCGTCTTCGAAATTCCACTACGAAAGAAACCTTTAATGTCAACACGACGCTAATGCGAAGGACCCAAAATCTCAGCGGAAAAATGATGATTTAAAGCATGACACGGATTTTCTTGGCAAAATAAACAAACACGAACGACATTAACACAGCAGGAAAGAGTGTCTCACAAAAACATTCATTTAACCCTCCAGCTAGGGCCGAAATTATTCATGTAGCACTGGCTTAACTGTTGTTGATTTATTTTCCCAGCTGTGCACAGGTGTAAATTGGAGTCTGTTCTGTGGAAACAACACGAGGAAAAAGTACGCGGCTTCCTCTGCGAGTTAATATTTCATGCCTCGAGCTTTGGAGTTCATGAAAGAATTTCAGGGAAGAGTCTGCCCGTGTAGCAGGTGTCTGACGATGATCTGCTCCACCGCATACCAAGCTGCTATAACGAGTAATAAAAGACAATTACCCATATTTTACTTAATTTTAGACCGCATATATTTTTTGTAACTCAATTTTATGACATTATTAAAATAATTCTTTTTTTTTATCCGAATTTGTGGGTTCACGAAAATAATTTTTAGCACCTCTTCCAGGCGAGCGGAGTTTCCGCGTCGATTCTCGGAGACAAGAAAAGCTGCTCATGGAAGGTTGCATGGAGCTAGAAAATGCATTCAGATTTCTCGTTGAAGGCCCTGAATGCAAGGGCAATCTACTCTTTAAATAATTCTTATAAAGCAATAATAATAATAATAATAATAATAATAATAATAATAATAATAATAATAATAATAATAATAATAATAATAATAATAATATAATAATAATAATAATAATAATAATAATAATAATAATAATAATAATAATAATAATAATAATAATAATAATAATAATAATAATAATAATAATAATGATAATACAAATAATAATAATGATAATACAAATAATAATAATAATAATAACTTAAGATTAAATAATTAGGGCAAACGCGGGTTGATTGAGCAAGAATTCATCTGAATAAAACAAACAAATGTAAAAATCGACAAAGAACACTTGGATTTTATGGAAATACTTGGAAACACTAGCAACTCAAGAACTCCTCTGGGGAAAGAGACTCCGGAAGTTGTCTTTGATAAAATCACTGGCCACTCTCAAGCGCTGGATGGAAAAAGAATGACATCTCCCATGGAAAAGGTGCATTTGCACAAAAATAAAAAAAAAATGCGAGGGTTGTAGACGATGGAGTCAGAGTGGAAGCTTGAAGGCGAGGATGAATGTTCGGGGTCGTACGTCTTGGCTGGGGATGGGTTTAAGTGGGCAGCACAAACCATACAAAACAATTAACAATTGCATAACTTTGTTATCATCCCTTCACTCGATTAGTGCCATCTGTTGGTCATGGAAATAATTTACATCTTCGAAATGGAGCCATGATTTTGAAAAATGTTTATTAATTTCACCAAGAAGAACGATTGAAGAAAGAACGAAAGAAGAATTTGTTTCTATAAGTGGTTGATTGTCTTGTGCTTCTTATCGCGCGGATTCGGATAGTTTGCATTGCAGGATGAGTTGTTGAGAGCAGACGACGACACTTGAGCGGGAAAGAGTTGATTAGCTCCGACGACACCACAACAAAGCACCTGTTTGCTCTCGCAGTCCGACAATAACACTCGGCTACCACCGGTTGTTGCCAGCAATTGGCATTGTTTCGTCATCTTGCCCCTCGATGAAGACGCCTCTACTTCTCCAGCGTCGTGGTTACCGCTGAAAAGAAAAAGATTTTCCATTGGAAATTGATTCGTAACGAAATGAAATCAGACGGCCAATCGTTACTCACGGCTTCAATTTACGAATGGCGATGAAGATGACCACGACGAGGATGAACGTCGCCACAATGAGCATCACCGAAGCTACGACTGAAATAATTAATTAACAATAACACCAATTACAACTATTACAACTATTATTAACAACAACATCCGTCGTAGTCATCATCATCATCATCATCGTAATCGTCGTCGTCGTCGTCGTCACCATCATCACAGTCATAATCGTTATAATTTAATTGAAACATATCGCAAGAATATTAATCACATCAAAGCGACCGCCAGAGGGAATGTAGAGATAATTTGTCAACTCGGAACCGACAAAGGAACCTTGGAATGAATTTATGTCCATTGATAAGCACTGAATTATCGATAAGCAGAACAAAGCATTCTGTTCATGCTTTATTTCATCCTATTCGCTTCGTAGGTGCAAAGATTGTTGGACCGATTTTTGCCGGCTTTTGTCCGCTCGAAGTAAATAAATTGAGTCAGTCAATGTTTAAGGAAGTTGCTTTAAAAGTGCATTACGATCAAAACTTGCTCTCTGCTCATCTTCGTTGATGACGTCATAAAATCTGCTGCTGGCGTCGTCGACGTAATATTCGTAGAACCTCTGAACGGGGTAATTCTTGTTCGGAGAGGTTCCCATCAAGGGTTTCGAGGGCAACTGCAGGGTTTGGCGGTTGTGGTGACGGACTGACTTTGTGGCGTGGTAGGTCCTTGAGGTTGCTGTTGTCGTTGTTGTTGTTTTGGTTGCTGAAAGAAAATTGGGAATGACGTCGTCATTGTTCAGTCGTTTGTCATCGGACATGAAAGATGACGTCGACAATGAATTGTTTCCTTCTTACTCACCAGAGGGACACGCTCTATCAACCCCCGACCAATGAGAATCGTTGCACGTGATCGACCACGTGACTTTCTCGAAATGACATCCCATGACTCCGAGGAAGGGAGATTTCCTCCTGAACCAGACCAGACTTTCCAGATAATGAGGATCCGAACAGCCGAGAGCTGCACGTGAACAAGAACAAATGCCAGTTAATTTTGGCGAACAAGCTTTTTGCTTGACACTCGATAGTAAATGGAGTTAGTAAGGACCATTGCTCGGGTCAATCGGATTAGAGAGGCGAGCATCGATTAAGAGATGGAGAAGATTTTGCACGAGTACCAATCGATAAATTTCATTCGAACGTTCCTTTCCAAAACGCTTTGTCATTCCGAAAGAATTTCATTTGCAAACTTTAATCGACGATTAACGATCAAAACGACCGAAAATGAAAGAATCAGAGTAAAAATAAGAGAATTCAACATGGAAATAATTACTACATTATTATGTTTCCTATTTCGAAAGCTGAGGTGACATGCGAAGACGAGTGGAGACATGGAAATGAAACCCACGAGACGTCTAGACATGGCACGGATGTGTGGATAAATGGTGACTTGCATGTCAACATTTAATACTCCTTGACGTCTGATCGTCTTCCGCGCTCACCGACATTAGCGCATTACGGATACCTGCGCAAGGTGGGTGCATTTATATGCATCAGCTCCGAGTGGGTGGATGAGTCATGGAAATTGTTGGAAACGTTTCACGTAACACTGGTGACGTTGACATTTGCACTTAGATACCTAAGCCGTCATTTCTGAACTGATCTATTTATAAGCTTGTATGTCACTAAGTATGTGTACGAAGTGTGTGTGCTCATTGCGAGTAATTTGCAAAATGTTAGAATTATAAATTAATTATAAATATTGGAATTGTAAATTGGAATTATAAATAATGAATTGTTTCGACATTGAAAAATGCTTTTTTCGTTTCGAGATTTCCTCAAGAACGTTGAGTTTCTTACTTGAAATCAAACTTCGAATTCCTGATTAAAAGCGATAAAATGGAACAGCGAAATGTCTCCGTGCTAAACTGCTTTATGGAAAGAAGCACTTTTCTGGAGGCCGAAGCCTTACTATTGCAACATCATCGACTCCTATCGAATCATGACATGACCACTATGACAACGATGATGACTATGACAACGACGACGATGATTTTGATGGTGATGTCAAAATATTTGTTGGTGGGGAATGGGTCCCTCTCGTAATGAGCTCAGCAGACAACGTCGGACATGCGCGTAAAACATTCCCCTGTGACGTCATGAGATGAAAAACTTTGTGATTTAAGCGACATACTTTCTGCTGCTTCTCAAAGATATTTTCCAAATCCGTGATGAAGGGAAGAAAGTTATGATGACGATGGTTGCGACGATGGTGATGATGATGATGATGATTATCGTAGCGACGACAACTATGACGATGACGATGAATGTCTAGTTTTTGGAGCGCATAACAACTCACACAACAGCCACGACATTGAAAACAACAAGTCAACAACAACAACAACAACAACTACATTTTAATTAAATCGTCGGCGGCCTATAATGTTAATGTAATAAATGAAAATTATGCAGCAATTACTTGAGACACAATTCATTCGCCAGCTTGAAATATGAATGTTCTTGCTTAATCGACTCAGAAATCATCAGAAAATGACTTTTATTGTTGGAGATTTGTGACAGATTTGTGACATATTGAAACTTCGGCTTCCATAAATTACAGTTGACTAATGACACAACAAAACCACAGAGATGGTTGGCTGGGAATCATTCAATCCTTGTCCATTCACCCGTTTGCCTAAACGTTTCTTCATCCGTGAATCCATCCATCCATCCATCCATCCATCCATCCATCCATCCATCCATCCAACCCAGCCCAACCCAACCCATTCAGGTCACCCAGGTGCATGAAATTATTTAAAACTCTAAAGTTCAATAAGCGATCATCCGCCATTAAAAATTCAATTTGTTTGGAAATATTTTCCCTCGGCGATCACATCACTCCATTTTAAGCTCCTTAGGAGGCCTTAATGCGTAGCTGCTTCCTAGGTGTGGAAAAGATTCCAGGCGCTTTTCGTGGACCACGTACGCAAAAACTCGTGACCGATGGAAGCTGACAAGCCAGATGACGTCACGGTCGGTTATTTCGTCGATGTTTTCATTGTTTTGCCTGAGAATTGATGGCAGCTCTCGTCCGTTATTCTTTAAGGGTCTCGTCAGATGCTGCTGCTGCTGTTGTTGAGTTAATCCTCGAAATTTCCTTGAAATTTCCAATTCCTCCTCAGAGAAATAAAAACAACAAATCTCCTACCTTCGAACTTCAAGATGAATCTGTCACGTGCTTCTCCGTCAGCCAATTGGAGATCTCCCGATTCCATTACCAATTTGACCTGGTGACCTTTAGAGACGAAAACATTCGACATGCGCTGTTGGCAGCCTACGACATCCTTCGTTGAACCGGTGCTGACGTCGAGCATGTAAGCGTACTTCCTGCACGACTGCTCTTCACTCGGGTTTGGCATTCCTCCTTGTTGCCTCTTCGACCTCATGACGACCCTACCTTGGAGGTCGGGGCGGGTCCTAGAGGGCTTCACGGGATGCTGTTTGTTCTGGAAGTAACTGTGATGAACCTTGAGTTTCTTCGACGTGATGTTTGACGGTGTCTTGTAATAGGCAAAGTCGATGAGAGTGGCGTTTATGATTTGGCCTGGTGCTGCGCTGACGAAGATGGCAGGAAGTTGCCCTGAAAATTGAGCTGGAATCGTACCTTCGAAGGTCTGCAACAATATTTTTCCATCCGTGGATGATGAATGGAAATTGTCCGTGTTCTGTGCCGACGTCTGAGCAGGTGTCGTTGGGAAGAAGCAGGCAGTGTGGCTTCTCAGCAGCATGGATAGAGCCTGGAAAAAGCCAACATTCGAAAGAAAGATGTAGGGTTTTCCAGGTGTGAGGCTGAAGTTCCAGGAGGGACAGGAGGTCTCGGAAACGTGGAAGGATGCCACTGCAAATTGGAATGAACTAGATTCAACTCAACCTGTCACGAACTGACTTTTTAAGCAATTCCTATTTTACGATGTGTACAGAAAGGTGATTAAAAACTGTTTTTTTTTGTTTTCGCTTCGTAGCAGCGTGGAACCCACGGCGCCACAACCATGTCAGGTCCGATAATTGATGGATGGATGGACAAATGGATGAATGGATATGTGAATGAATAGATGGATGGATGGATGTATGAATATATAAATAAATAGATAGATGGGTGGATGTATGTACGAATGAATAGATTGTTGGGTGTTTGGATAAGTTGATGGTGGGAGAGAGGCATTTTGGTGATCAATACGGGGTCACGGGGTGCAAATCATCGGTGTGATGGTCGATCGATGAGCGGAAAAAGTGGTGGAGGAAAAACATTCACGAAATCCTGTTTGCTTGTCTTCGATTGTCTCGCGTTGGAAATTATCGACTCCATGCCTGATTGGCAAGTGAAGCTTCCATCCAGGTAGGTTTTCAGTTCCTTCAGACACGGTCGTGTGCTCTCCAGTTCGGCGTCTGGGATGCGAATCTCGCAGACTCTTTTGCCGGAGCATCTGCGCGAAGGAAAGAGAAAATTATTTCGTTTAATTCGAATACTTCATTTTATTATTTTAAATAATTTTTTATTATTATTTTATTTACTTTATCGTCGATGAATGATTTCAAATCTTAGAAGGAGGTTTTTAGGGTTTTGAGGGTTTTTTGACCTTCTGTCGAGAATGTGAAGGACATCCTTGAAGCAGCCCAAGTGCCCTAGTCCCATTTCAATGCACCTGCCCAGTTTCATGCGCCCGTACGATGCCCTCCTCATGACGATCACCTCGTTGTCACCGCACTCAGCTCTGAAAGTCTCTGTGTCGCAATACTCGCCTTCCATTTCTAGAAAATAATTCACTTCGTTTTAAAGAAATGATTTTCATTGCTTGATAAGACATTTCTTATCCTCTGTTCGCTTCCTTGAAATTCACGGAGCGATATTTTTATAAATGCCATCTCCATAGAAACAGGGGCCACGCGGGAGAAAGGAGAATAAATGCTGGTTTCTCCTTCTGCGAAGAAGAGACGCAGGGATGGTTGAATTAATAGCCTTCATTTTTGACCAATCTCACGTAGCAAGATCCCGCTTTGCATTTCTCACATCGTAAACTCCGCTTGCACGATTTACTTCGACACCATGATGGGTTCTAAAACCCTCTACGGATGCTAAAAAACACACTCCCCCGGCTATAAAGCAGTACAGTATCGAGGGGAAGGCCTAGGAGTATTTTTATCTCCACCGGCGTCCCCGGCAATGAAGTTACCCGGACTCGTTCCCTACCTGGGTTAAAATATTGTCTCTCGGCCAATGAACCGACCGGTATAAAGCTGGCATAAAACGAAAAATGGATCCATAAAACCGCGACCAACATGCGCTTCGTGACTCAGTGTTGAGCTTCATTTTCACGAAATAAACCTCGAAAGTCCTGATCACAAAAAGCTTGTCGAGTTCAGTCGATATTCTCAGTAGACTGTCGTAAAAGTCAACGAGTCGAAAAGTCAGTACTTCTAAGCAAACACATTCTCAAAGAAGCATAAAGCGCTGTTAAGCGCACAGGCATTGGAAATTATGAGTGCTTTACGTTTCGAACAAAGAAAGGTATGGGGAAAGTACACCCAACGAGGAGTCGCTCGCAGGAAAAGCGACTAAACGCCGAATAAACCAAAGGGAGCCCGTAAAACTCCAACTCCTGAATTCCAGCCGATATAAAAAGGCCGAGAGAGTCGATGGAAGAGATCTTAATAGACCATATGTCGCTGAGTTGAGACGAAATGCAAAACATAAACAAAGGGAAGCAGCTATGGATTTGCTGTCAACTCGTGAAGCCAATTCCAGACAGGCCACGAAATGGATGGAAAAATGAGAATCTTTTTATGGAGAAAGCACTGACGCACTCCAACACAATGGAATAAATATAAATATGGACATAAAGAGGAGTCGCGTACTTATTTCCGCGGTTCGTGTAAATTCAAAGGAGCTTTTTATTCCGCTTCATTATTCAGTAGGAATTTATTAAAAAGCTATTTACTAATTATGCTAATCAGGTCAAGCGTATCTCAACCCCGAATGGAGAACTGTAAATCATGGGGCGTTGGCAAGGTCTGCAAATAGGAGGAGGTTCCCGGACGATTCAAGTTGAGTTTGAGGACAATAAGTCAATGAAATGTGTGTGCCACCCCACAGCTGCTCCCTCTTGAGGATAAATTATGAGAGGTTTTGTATTCCTCAAGTAGAGGAGCCACGCGAATGCTTCTCACTTTCGGGGGAATTTTGTTTTTATGGCGGACTTCGGTCGGAATTGAGGAATCGAATGGGGAGACGTGATGCTGGATGACGAGGCAAGTAAATGCTAGGAATTTATCTACCGACACGGCATACAGGAGGCCGGTTGAGGCAATAAAACCCTGATTAAACCGAGAAATCCGAACGACATTCCTGGAATTGTCGTGTGCTAAAACAAGATGGAAAAGAATTTCCAAATGAACTTCCATAAGCAGTGAAATGAGAATTCATTACCAGGAGGCTTTGGATTCGAAGACCGGTTTGAGCGGTCGAAAAAATATTCAACTTGTGGAATGACTCTGCAGTCCTACAGTCGCCGGAGATAAGCAAAGAATTGTTAATTTCTAACCTAATGTTTCGCTACGTTTTTTATTGCCGATGGCATTCGCGCGGTGGCACCGGCGTTTCAACCGGTCGGAATTTTCCGGCAACAACAATTGCCAACAGGAGGAAGGAACCAGAAAAAGACTGGCAATTTATTTTTGGCGGTGTGTGACTCTGGAAAACAGCGGCCAAGTTGCTAACCTTCTCACGACATGTTTTATGTCCTCGCCCTGGTAGAGCTCCTCATGAATAATCTTAATGCTTTGGCACCAAACCAACAAAAATTTTAAACTTTATTGCTTCGGCAAATGTGTTTGTTTTAAGGTCACAATCTTTCAAATGTTTGTTGTCGACGACACTGTCATTATTACTAGTGTCAAGTACAATAACATCTAATGACCTATTGACATTATCATCACATTTGCCATTTACTATGGTTATCGTTATCAACACCGTTCTTATTATCATCATCATCATCATCATCATCACCGTCACTATCGTTGGCATCATTTGTTTATCTTCATCTTCAATATCATCATAGTCATCGCCATCACCATTGCCGTGCATGAATACAAAATGAATGGAAATTATTTCATGGCATAATTATTCATATTAATGATTAATAATAACAAGCAAGTTATGAATATTCATTGAAATCATTTTCCTCGCAAATCAAGGAAGCGCAACTGAAAATGAATTAATTGCCGATGAAGATATCAATTAAATATTAATTAGGAGTAAACAAGTCCCACCTCTGCCATAGTGAGGTCCAATCATCAGAGCAATTGGCAGCCAGTGCAAAGGATTCATTGCTACAAGGTTATAGACTCGATGTCAGCAACAGTAGCCTGTTGTTGTTGTTGTTGTTGTTGAAGCAATTGCTGTAATTGTTGCCAGTGTAATCGTGTGAGACATGTCGTCGTCCAAGCAGGATGAAAAGCCACCTATAACAGGTCGTGTGACTCGCCAGGAGAACTTGATCAATTCGATCGGACGCACCACTCTTTATTGCTCTCCCTCCTGTGATCTCATCCGCTCACTCACTCACTCACTCACTCACTCTCACTCACTCACTCACTCACTCACTCACTCACTCACTCACTCACTCACTCACTCACTCACTCACTCACTCACTCACTCACTTCACTCACTCACTCACTCACTCACTCACTCACTCACTCACTCACTCATACACTCACTCACCTTATTCATCTACCTGCCTCCGTATATCATCATCAGTTAGCTCTACACTGCTGATAGTTGATTCAAAATCGTCCTGTCATTTATCATCGTCGTCAGAGGCTTGCTTAAAAACCCACAAAATAATCTTATTGCAATTGATACTTTTAACATTTAGTTGATCTCTTTTTCTTTCTGAAGAGAGAAACTTTTAGAGAAAATGAAAACTCTGCTATAATCTTCATTTGTTTCGAAGACAACTCAGAACCCCCATCATGTAAACAGGATACCTGCTCATCAATATCGAAACTCGCTCCTTTAAAAATTCGCCTCGAGTCTCAACGAGACGATTATTGGCATCATTTCTTATTTTGAAAAAAAAAAGCATTAAAATCTTCAAGAAAAGCAATGAAGGATGTATATTTTTCTTCCTGCGTTCGAACAATCCAAGGAGGAAGGCGAAGCATTTGTATGCAGAGAGGATGAGACTCTGCTTGATGGAGAAAAGCTCAGTTACTCGACCGAGTGACTCAATTTAACCATTTTGGGCTCCATTGAAATTCGGAACATCTCAGCTGAGAAAAAGTCTCTACAAATCTCTGTTATCACAAGTCCATTCAATAAATTCCTTTCAAGAAACGCGCGCAGCTCCGTCCTTTCAAAGTGCGTGCTGGACAGTCGTGTTGGTTTTCTAAATCTTCTTTTCATGGCTCTTTTTTCAGAGTGGAAGCAAAAAATCTTTAACAATGCACCCGCCGGAGACTGACTCGTTCATCTTCGGGCTTTTATTAATCAAATTCCACTCTTAAATGAAGATTTCTCTCCCTTAACAAATCCATTCAGACCACGGTCCGATCGAAAGCAGCATGGAATGTGGAGTGAGCGTAAATTTTTATTCAGATAACATCGGCGTTAACGGCAGTGCAGCTTAAGCTTGCTATGATAACAATAAATTTCTTTGGACGCGATCATCGGAGAAATTGAAAGATTTGTTGTATGTGGGAGATTACAAAAGAAGACAAGTAAGCCACTTTTACGAGACAATCTGGAGGAAAAGAAAGGACAGAAAATAAAGAAATGAGGCCACGCGCCTCCTGGGTTTCCTGACCAGTTCCCACCTCAAATCTTTCTGTGTCCCTTAAGACCGAGTTCAATTGAGGTCAAAAGATGGGCATCCATCGATCAAGCATTGATCGGAATGTTGAAACTGCTGTGGAAAATCTTCGAGGAGATTCGAATATGACGGATGGTCTTCTGCACCATTAGAAGCAAAACTCCAGACTGAAAATTAAAAATTGAATTTAAAAATTTAGATTTTAATCCTTCAAATCATTGGACAGGGGATCTATCACTTCTTCGATGACGTCACAGTTTTACTTCATTCTTTTTGGGGGGAATGAAAACCTCAAAAGAGGCAATAAGGAGATAATAAGCAAAATGAAAAAAATATGTTTAATCTTTAACATTCTAACAAATTATTATTTATTAATTAAGTAATTATCGATAAAAGATAATTGATATAAAATAAAGTCAAGTTCCCCCTCAAGCTAGCGTCTGAAAATCTATCTAAGCTCCACAAACCTGACATTCATTGAGAAAAACTCTGACCTAATACATCGAAGAAATAAGAGGAAATCCTCTAATTATCAACTTTCAGACAGGAAGAGGTTCAGGGACAGAATTTTTTTTTCTGCCGTGTGAGAGATTGTTATCACGTCTGGACGGCCATAAGCAAATGGAAAGCGTGGATTAGGGGTCATCACCCGCGGATGTACCAAGCATTTCCACTGAATTCAAAGCATAATGAACGGGATGGTTGGAAATAAAATAGAAAACTAAAACTAATGCAGGACAAAAGGAAATGAGATTTATTTATTAACGTAGACAATTGTTTGCGTTTAATTGTTTTCTTTTATTTTGCATAAATTATTCATCGCGTAAATTTCAACAAGTGCCGCAAGTGACGTGAACAATGAAAATCAAGCGGACCATGGATACTGGAAAAACAGCATGAAAACGCTTTTTATCGCGCTATTCAAGGAAGGGGGCGATGCCTCTCATTCATACTTCGTAAAATATTTTTCAGAAAACTTTACAAAGTTAAAAAGTGAGAGGTTCGAGACAAATGTTTGCCCCGGGGCATGGCTGACCTTGGATGAACCTGGACGACCCGCTTACTGGGGGGCAGCGATGATATTTATTATGAAGGAGAGTTGTAAGTTTTTGTAAGACATATTTGCATTTGTCTGTCCACATTAAGACATCATCTTCATCGTCATCACCAGAATTAAAAATTCACTGTTATTATTTGCTCTAGATCGGCCTAGAAAACTGTTGAAAACTTAAAAAATATGACCTTTAGAAAATTTCATGAGAATTGGTGAGATAGGAATATAATGGGACTGAGGTTACAATGTTACTTAAATATAATGGGAGTGATTTACGCAACGTGACAAACGATAAGCACCAAAGACAATTTAGAAGCTAATTGCCCGAGACGAAAAATGTTCCGCTTGATTGATTGCGTAACCTCAACTCGTCTGCAACTAACATCAGTCTTTAACAAACAGACTGGATTTCACATGCCACGACTGGTATTGAACCCGACACCTTTACTTGAATTTATTCTGCTCTCTATTCTGTTGTTCGTCGGTCATTCAGCATCAGCTGGCCTGCCAATGTTTCATACGAGAAGTGTTTTTGAAAGAAATATTTTCTTTGGGTTATCGTTTGTGACATAAGTAAATATTGCTAAATGTCGTTATTATCTATTATCATTATCTGTTGGTAGATGCAAAACCAGTGCCAGATGAAACTGGAATGAATCTCTTTGTTGGATGGCGTTTGTGAGAAGTCAGGTGATTGACGTATTGGAGGCAGATGCATCATCATTCCAACAGAATCTTGCTTCACCGAGTCAAAGAGAAGCTAGACATCATCTCAAAGCGTGTCAGAGCAGACTAATCAATCATTTTTTCGGATTTTTTTTCCAAATGCGATACTTTCCGAATGCAAGTCTGACAAACGAGAATAACCACAGAGTTTGAATCACTTTATTTTCTGCAACTTTTAGTGACGTGTTTCCTTCGAGATGATTCATAATGACGGTCAAGATGCCTTCTCTTTAAATTAGTCCTCACTCCAAGATTCAGAAAATACGTTAACAGCATTCACGAGCAGTTTAACATAACCCCGCTTTCGAAAGAGTGCAACTGATAATGTATCAACATTCAGAAACTAAATAACTAAATCCACATTCTCTAGTATTGAGGTGAAATGTTTCACTTAACACCCGAAACGAACCTTAATAATGAACGTCGCGAGCATCAGAACCAAAAATAAAAAATAAATCGTTTCAATCGAACTACTTCCACTGAAGTGATCTTGTCAGCAATTTGTTGTCAAACAAGATGACACACTCTTAAAACTGTCTTCATGTTGCTTCATTTACTGTTGTGTCATGCAACCATTATTTCCATTATTATTCCCAGGCTAATGTCAAGTAAGTTCAATTAATCAAGTAATTTGTGTATTAAGATTCCAATGTTTATGTATCCAATCAAATCAAAAATGAAATAGACCATAAAAGCTTACATCATAAATATTTATGATAATTTTTGAAATACAATATTTAATTAATAATTTATGAAATATTTACAGTGACAGTAGACTACAAAGATAATCAAAATTTATAATAATAATAATAATAATAAAGATAACAATGACCGACAACGATCAATCACACCAATTTGACTTCTCCACAATTCTGCATCATCTTCCTGTTAAAGTCGAGCAGATGAAACATCAAAGGCACTATAAGCTACTGGCTTCCATCATTCAGACTTTCCAAACTTCGCGAGGTACTTTTCTCTAGCTTCTTCGATCATCAGTTTTTTCCTGTCTTCGAAGGACATCTGACGTTCTTGGCTCGTTTTTCCAAAAGATGAACTCTTGTTGACACCCTTTCGGATATTACAAGTGATAATGGTTATTAAACTTATTCCAATTCTATTATAAATTATTATCTAAGAAAAACATAGATAAATCAATAGAAAGCAAGCAAGGTATTTATTTTTAGAGAAAACAACGTTCAACCTCTGCTTTTGAGGTCGACTGAACCGAGACATTGCAAGTTGAATTCACTTTTGATTCTTCGCTCATGTTTTCTGCCCTTCCCTCCAAGATGTTAGAAATTGTCAGATCAGCATCTTTTGTCATGGCTTTAAAACATTTAAATTCCAAATTGCAATTAACATCTAATAAATATTAATGACGATATCAGTGAATAATCATTGTCACTGAACCTAAATCTGTGGTTTTTAAAGAATATCAACAACAATACCAATTGTCTTAGGCAGTGTAAATATTATGATTTGATAACATTACTGAACCTAAATCCCTGGCTATTACTGAATCCGGTATGTTGGGCAGGACGTTCTTCACTTGTTCGAGCATCCGAGCTGGACTCTGATCAGTCGATCTTATGTCTGTAATACAATTATTTTCCTAGTTATTAATAATATTGTGAGATACATAAATAATTCAAGTTGCTTATTGAAATTAGTTGCAAGGCACACCTGAGAATTTTCTGTCATAAGCATGCCTCTTGATGAACTCCATTTTGTCGTTGCAGGTGTAATTTGTTGCTTGAACATTCAATTTGTCCGCCATGAGCTTTTGAACCCTCTTGGCAAACTCCGAAGCTTCCTCGTCGTCGGCGATGGATTGAGCGGGCAGGTAACTGAGAGGAGATGAAGGATGATAAACACAATATCCATCTCACAATGAAACACATGGGAAATGCAACCTGATGTGGAAAACAGTGCATGGCAGGAAAAGCATCCAAAACCAGTCAACAAACAACTGACTGTCAGCCAAGGACTAAAATCAACAATAAGAAACATAAGGCGCCATAGCAGAGGTTAAATGAGGTTAATCAAGAAATTATCGAATTGTGATTAATAATTACTTACAGGTGACACACAGAATAATGGCCTCGAAATTTTGATGACAATCTGAAATTCACAATTCAGTCAAGTTATTTGCAAGACACTGCTTCAATTATGCAAAACAATGCATCAATTATTTATTAACCAACAGGCTGCACAGGTTTGTCCAAAGAAAAGGGCCAGACGCTGAAAAACAGAATTGCCAATTAACATTAATTAATAATAAAAATAAACTTTGAATAAAAAACTAAACCTGAATTTTAACAATCCTGATCTGCCATTGGTCGTTGTGCCTTCGGGAAAGCTAAGGAGGGGAATGTCGGAGCCTTTTTGAAATTTGAAATCACTTGTCGTCATCTAATCATAAGTTCCTCATAATTGTTTAAGAAAATTCCCTTGCATTTAGTGTAAATAAATTAGAAAAAAGTTTAAAGAATCAAAAAAGTATCATTTGAATGCCTTATGAATTAGACGTTTATGACCATTTATGTGGAATCACTTTCCTGTGGTACATCCCAGTACAGTTTGGTTGCAAATGAAATACATAACAAGTGTTGCTTTTTGTGAGTTCATGAAGGAAAGCAAACCTCTGAGTTACCTAGAACTCCTTTTATGCTTAACTAGCAAATACATGATACTTTTGCAACAAAATTTTAGACTAAATCGTCTCAATTTAGGTGTAACCGAGCTCCCAATTTAAACAAGATCATTACATTCTTATTAAAAGACAATGGTCATCCACTCATTCAGCCTTGCATACCAACATGCTATCTAATAAGTAAATAATTACCTTCTATTAGCTTCTTTGCATTTGATATCAATGTCTCCCTACCAAATTGAGCCCCAAGATCAAGATATCCCAGCAACCTCAAGACCAGGTCAGAAAAGCTCCATATGGAAATCTACATACATTTCAAAATTTAATGGTGACCAGTGCAAATGATAATGTGCAGTATTTACCACATGGTGCGGGACAACTAGTTGAATGGGTACATAATCAAACTTTGTTGTATAATTTGCTACAATCACTTTGCATTTATCATCAAAATTTTCTGAATTTTCCTGAACCACAACCATGCCAAGAACAGTGCACATTGGCCGCAATATAAGTCTAAAAAGGGAATTTTTTAAATATTTCATTTAATAATTACAATGTCTAGTTAATGTTCACGAAAAGTGAAGAATACCTTCGCAGAATAGATGTTTTTGGCAAAACACATGCTATGGCATATATATGAAGCCCGATGAAGAACCGAACAACGGCAAGACATATTCCAATAGGCGTATAAAGCAGCAGGAAGAAAAAACTTAGACCAGAGGGGAACCTTCAAAACAATCTGCTTAGAGATTAAGTCATAAAAGGAACGGTGGTATTTCTGAACCAAATAACTAAATTGAAAATTATACCTTTTGTGATCGAGCATATGATCCAATGAAACCTCCATTTCTGCGTTAAAAACCAAAACCTCTTCGCAACATAAAATCAAGCAACAACAATGTGCTGTGTTATGAAAATTGTGGCTCACATAACATAAATAAATGCTTTATTTGTTTGAAAAAAAAACGTTTCACAATAAATATTTTGAGATGTTGCAAGTAATTTATATGAAGATTGTGTAGATTCCCGATAATATTAATATTATGTAAATTTATTATTATATTATGTCTACTTGTTTCTATTTATTTTCAATTAAAATTACTGATATCTATAATTTATTAACATTTACATTTACATTTATTTATCGAATATTTTACGTGCTCGATGTAATCCCGAAGGGATGTAAAGGCACGGCGAACAAGAGCTCACAAATATAATCAATGAAATAAAACAAAATAAGATAAGAATAGAATAAAAATGAGTAAACAAAATGGAGTAAAATAAAATAATAGAGACAGGGACAAAAAACAAACTATAGATTAAAGAATTATTGATATGAGGTCACAAATAGATGGGTTTTCAGTCCGGATTTGAAGGCTTCTGACGATTGAGCCAGACGAATTTTCGGAGGAAGCAGGTTCCAGATCACGGGAGCGGCGACATAAAAGGCCCGATCACCCTGCCTGACACTGCGAGACCGTGGAACGACCAGGGTCCTAGTCTCGGATGAGCGGAGTGATGCCCTGCCAGGGACAGTTGTGGTACTGATCAGTAGCTCAGTCAAGTACCGAGGGGCTTGATATGTGGCGGCCTTGTACACTAGGAGGGCAGTCTTGTACAGCACCCGCTCCGGGATCTTCAGCCAGTGAAGATTAGCAAGTACCGGGGAGATATGGTCCGATGGCCTCCCTCCTTGTATGAGCCTGGCAGCCGTGTTCATGAAGGTCTGGAAGGTGCTAATGACTTGGTGATTGACGTTAACCAGCAGAGAATTGCAGTAGTCAAGCCGCGACAGAATAAATTGAATAGTGAGAGACCGGAAAGCCTCAGGTGGTAGGAATGGCTTCGCATCCTCAAGGAGGCGAAGCTTGGCATAGCAAGCAGCAGCAACCCGATTTACATGGGACTTCATGGAAAGGGAAGAGTCCAAGTAGACCCCCAGATTTCTGACTGTCCGTGAAGGGGTGATGGAAGAACCCGCCAGCTGGAGCGGGAGGTTACTGATGTGACCAAGTCGAGTCGGGGTGCCGAACCAGATTGCTTCAGTCTTGTCAGCATTGAGTAGTAGCCTATTGGAGGCTGTCCAGGAAATAATATCGTGAAGGCAGTCCGACAAACGACCAACAAGGGTAGGGGCATCTTCAAGTCTGGAGTTGCCGTAGATCTGAATGTCATCGGCATACTGATGACTAAAAAGTCTATGTTTGGAAATGATGCTTTCAATGTCAGCCACATATAATGTGAACAATATTGGTCCTAAGACAGATCCCTGGGGAACGCCCGATTGCACAAGATGGGTGGGACTAGCAGATTGTGACGACACTATTGTCTCATGTCGTCCCGACAAATAATTTCTGAACCACTGCAGTGCATTGTGACGAACTCCAAATGTTTCATCCAGCCTGGCGATGAGGATGTCGTGGTCAACGGTGTCAAAGGCCGCTGACATGTCCAGCAGAAGGAGGAGGGAGACCTGACCTGCATCAAGTGCCATGCGTATGTCAGACACAACCTTCAGTACGGCAGTCTCAGTGGAGTGATGCGGTCGATAGGCAGACTGTGTGCTGGGAAAGAGAGCATTGCTGTTGAGGTAAAACAAGAGGCGTCTAAGTACGAGTCGTTCAAGAAGCTTTGAAATGACGCTTAGATTCGATATTGGGCGGTACGATGAAGGTGCTAACAGGTCGAGGGTGGGCTTCTTGAGTATGGGCTGAACTTGTGCCATCTTGAAGGAGTAGGGAACTTGGACCAGGAGTAAGGATTTGTTGAACAGATGAACGACGAATGAAGCAAGAACGTGCGAGACCTTCTTCAGCAACCAAGTGGGTATTGGGTCAAGTCCTGACTGCTTGTGGGGGAGGGAGTTGATGAGCTCATGGATCTCGCCTATGGAGGTTGGCTGAAATTGCTGCAGCCCCGAATCTGTGACACAGGGAAGGAAGTGAGGTGGTGGAGCATCACTCGTGGCTGAACGGATGGCAGTCAATTTTCTGTCAAGGTACTCGCGGTAGACTAGAGGAGCAGCCAATCTGTTTCTGACGCTGCCTAAACCAGTAGCATCTCCGATGAGCTTCCATCTTCCGGCAGGATGGCGCACTTCTGCTATGCGCCTGGCATAGTAGTTACGACGCTTTTGATGTAGCAGAGCAGCATACACCCTGATGATGTCGGTGCTGGCACGCCGTCTTCTGAGTCGAGTCAGATGTGATCTCACCCTCATGCACTCAGCATCAAACCATGGCTGTCTGTATTTGTAGAAGCGTGGCGTCGATAGGGGGAGGGACCTCTCGACTACCTCGCTGAGAGTGTCATTGTAAAGCTCAGCCAGGCAATCAGCATCCATGGAGGTCCACATCTCTGGGTTGGTCAAAGGAGAGGTGCTGAGAAGACGTTCGAAGAGAGGCATTTCAAGATTCCTCCAGAGCCTGACCTTATTTGCATCTGGTATGTGACGAGGGACTGAGGACGAAGTCATCCAAGTTAGAACTTTGTGGTCAGAAAGACCACTTTCCAACTTCTCGACCGCCGTAGCAGGTAAGCCATCGTCGTCTTTCTCAAGGACAATGTCCAGGGTTCCACCGCAATCATGGGTGGGGCCGGAAACAATCTGACTGAGGCCAAAAGATGAAATGAGATTACTGAAGACCAGGCTGTTCGAATCATCAGTCTTTTCGAGGTGAATATTTATGTCCCCAGTAACAAACAGTGTCGGGGAGCCAATGACAAAACGACGCAGTAGCTCCGAGAGTTCTGAGAAAAACAGAGTCTCTATGTTTCCAGTCCTGTATATTGTCAGTAGGTTTATGTGTTTGGCGTCTTTGTTTATGTGAACGGCAAGAGATTCAAAGGTAGTTGGGTTGAAACAGAGGTTTTGCCGCTGCAGTTTAACTGAAGGGGAGGACAGTACAGCCAGGCCACCACGGTTTGTCCTCAGGGACCTCTGGGCAGGGCCTACGAGGTCTCGGGCGATCAATGACCGAATAGCCTCGAGCTCGTAGCAGATTAATTGCCAAGGAACCCTCATCGTGCCAGGTCTCAATCGCCGACAGCACATTGATTTTGGCAGCAGCCATAATCTCCGAGAGGGCATCAAACTTTTTTCTTATCGATCGGATGTTCAGACATCCCATTCTAAGAGCAACATCCCGGTCTTTCACAATCTTTTGTGTTTGGCGAGGGGGCGAGGGGATGCATGGAAGCCAGTACTTCGGTCGCCAGATCCGGAGGTGGAACAACGACTTTTGTATAGCTCTGTCAAGATGATTCCTCCCGAAGTTCAGATTGAGAAGTTGTGTGCGATCATACGTATTCATTAGCACGTATCGAGAGGTCTGAGAAACACCTGAAATAGGCTAAGGTTCAGCAAGCCGTTGGCCGAGAGAAATGTAAATACAACGAAAGTCTGGATCTGACGCGAGCCAATGTAAATAAAAGTGGTATATTTCGAAAGCTCCGAATGAGACGAGTAGAAATATATCTAATTTGTTATAAGTAAAAGTCTGCTACACTCGCAAAACCGGCTTAAGGGCGCACACAAAACAATCCACCAACACGCACGAGGCGCAACTACAGAACCCTATAGAATTATTTAATTACCAACCATAATTTTATTAAAAAAAGAAATTATTAATTAAAATCCATAATCAAATATTAAAGTTTTAATGTTCTACTTAATGAGTAAAATTACTATTCCTATCTTTGGCTGCCTTAGAATTTGTCTCCAATATGCTAAGCAACAATCTTCGGAACTCAAGATTTTTATTTTGAGTGATTCGGATGTCTAGAGGACTTACTCCCATTGGCATACCAATTGTTTTTGCCGCTTGTGGCGGTCATAAGACTTGCCCCCCTAATGGCCGTGAATAATCCGTTGACCTTCAAGTTTTCGATAAGCTCTCAAATAATTTTACAATCGGTTAAAAATTTACAAACTCTTTTCATTTTTCCACATTTTTTTGTAATATTTTCAAAATTCAGTGCATCGGCAAGTTGCCTCAAGAGAGGACTGCCAAGTCTGTATGCTTTGACTGGCAAGTCATTAATCGAAGGTAGTTTTTTATTAACTTGAGTTTGGAGAAAGAGCGCTCCCCTCTGGCAACACTTTATAGCCCGGTCTAGGAAAATTCTCAGCAAGATCACAATCAGGATTTCTTTGAGGCATTATTGTTCGGGGGGGGGGGGGGCATTTAATGAGTTTGGGGGGCCAGTATTTCTCGCCAAATACAAGTTTAAAATCAAATCACGCACAACCTCAGTTAAATAATTATATTTTAGGTAAAAACATATTGAAAATCATTTATACAAGCTAAAATTTTAAATGTGTTTAATAACTGAAATGTTTAAAGAAATTTTAGACGCCGAGGTTTTTTGAGAGCATAAAAATCTACTACTCTATCAAGAAAATCTTCCGTTGGAACTTCGGGACCTTCAATGCTTATGGTCATACAATGAGTTAAAGTCTCTGGTAGCATTCTATTTCTTGCTTTGCTTAGAATCATGTTCATTGTACTGAATGATCTTTCTACTGAAGCAGTTGTTACTGGAATTACAAGAAGAATTGCACAAAGCCTTTGTAGTTCGCAGCATTCCAAATCAGCTTCCAATATTTTGTTCAATGGGTTTTTATCTGTTTTGTACTTTTTGCATTCAACCACAGATTTTATGAAAAATTTAAAAGATTTTAAATCCTCGAGTACAGCTTCTGCATTTAGAATGGGAAAGTTGTTACAAAAAGTTATGATGTCTTTGTCTTGAATACCTGACATTGATTCAAAAGTTTCAAATTGACTTGCAAATAACATAATCTCAATCGATTTGTCATTAAATCTATCTTAAATTTCTTTGATGACAGTTTCACAATACCTCTTCATTCCTGTTAATACGCTTTTAGCACTTTCATCTTCAACCAGGTGTGTATCTAATTTTATCTCATCAACTTTGCATTTAATCTTTTTTTGTAAATGACTCTCGGTATCTTCGCATTGCTTCACAATATCATTCAAGTGCAATTTTGTTGAAGTAATCAATGGGATGACTTTAGTCAAACTTAAATCTTTTTTTTGTAAAGCATTGCTGAGAAAAGAGAGTGCACTGAGAATTTAATTCATAACTTGGCAGGTGATTATAAAACTTTCATTTCTAATCTGTAGCAAAATTTCATCAGCTAATGAAGCCAAATTTTCTCCTTCTTTGTGAATATGCTCACATGCTATCAAAATTGATTTTAAGCTTCTGAAGACAGCATTCACAATCCTGTGGTGGGAAAGCCATCTCACTTCAATACATTCAAATAAACCAGATGCTAAATATCTTAGTCCAAAGACATATTAACAAATAAGTTTTTAGATCGCTACGAATGGTAGGAAGTTTTTTTTAACTTTTTTGTCTTAGATTTATGGGTTTTTACATATACTTTTAGTCAGAATTTTTTAAAAATTTATCTTTATTTTGGGGGGGGGAGGGCGATGGCTGAGCTCCGGGGGGATTCGGCCCCCCCCCCCCCCCCGAAGGTATGCCTGAAAGAAACCCTGATCACAATATTAGGAGCAGAATCTCTGTATTTTATCATTTCCTGAAGCTTCTGTAGTGACATCCATACTAAAGATCTTTTGTTTTGTTATCCTAGTTTTACCGCTTTGATACTTGATTATCGTCGTTAATCCGTTTATGAGTGATACCGATTGTACGTTCGATTAAAGTCAAGTGTTAGCCTGGTTCTGTCGAAAACTGAATACTTCAATCTCTTACTTTCGACAAAGAACTTTTTTTTCTTTGTCTTCATCAACTATGCCAATCATGATTATCATCAAACGGATTTGACATGGTGTGAGAAAGGCGTGTTTGTTTGCAAGATCATGAACTTGCTGAAGTCTTACTCTTCAATGGACACAGCAAAACACTGAGGAAAAGGGGTGACCGTCTCTCTATTTTTTTTAATTTTTTACGTGGCCTTTCAAAATGCCTCCCCTGCCGCACCCCCCTTAGTATGCCACTGTTTATAATGACGTTCGTAGAGTACTATCTTTAATTTCGTATATATAAGTGACAGGTGGAGAAGTTACACTCGTTTGGGTTCCAGCACACACCGGAATTCCAGGCAACGAAACGGAGGACTAATTAGCAAAAGCAGCTAAACCAATAAAGAACAAGTCGAACACCTGATACCGGTATCCACATGGGATGTTAAAAGAATCGTTAATCACAACATCATACAAGAATTGCAGCATAGATGGAACGGAAGCATTGAAAGTAGACACTACCGCGAAATACTGGATGTGGTAGGAAGACGATGTAGATTCCAATGTCTTTTAAGAAAGGAGATCTTTATCTATAGGCTCAAAGTTACCCCCTATTCAGATTATTTGACATTTGACAGGATCTTGGCAACCAATTGAATTCCTTCGTTTAATGAACGAGAGTTTTGCTTTAAATTTCCATCTATTAATAATAATATAATTGGACCATATTCAGGGTCGGACTGGCTTAAAAAACCGGCCCGGGAAATTTGGTCGTGGCGGCCCACTTCATAGTTTCACATAAATTTTTTCAATAATTTAATATTTTATTTATTTTCAATTTAATTTAATTTTTATATATTTTCCTTTAGTTCTATAATTACTTCATATATAATAATAAAATTTTAAAGTTCAAAAATAACTTTAAACAGTTAAATAACTCCTAGCTTTAACAACTTAAACATAAGAAACACTAGAGTCTAAAATTTCTATTCACTGTTGACTAGTATAACAGCTTTTTCATCGTTTCACGAGTCGATGCTAAAACATCAATGATTTCATTATTATTGATGCTTGAAAGAAGGTTCTTCTCACAAGCCATCAGCATGAATGATTGGAAAGTTGATTGGCTCAGCAAATTTCTTAATCTGTTCTCACTCAGGTGCTGCAATGCATCGCTAGGCATTCTTTTCAAAATTTCTGCAAAATTTCTTGGATCTAAACAAGATAAATCAGCGTAAAGACAACCATGCTCAGAGAATCTATGTTTTAAACAATTAATTACTTTCTCCATAACCAGTGAACACTGACACAAAATTTATCTTTCGAACTTTCAAGTGGTTGGTTGGCTATAATTCTTTTTCTTTCAAAACCGTCTACACTTCAATGTCGATATTTCTTTTTTCTAGTTCACTGTTTGCAATTTTTTTTAATTTGTAGCTGCTTGAAAAATGGAATAAAAATTTTTATCTACTTTGCTTAATTCAGTCTTGAACCATCTTATAAGCTCGTAGTATATCCGTTCCAATTGGTTGCAAATATTCTTATAATGGCGTCGTGTGTTCAAATATTTTCAAAAATAACTGTGCGTTAGAATAAATTCAAAATTTGTCAATGAATCTAACAGAGCTTTTGCTCTGTATCGGACATCATTATTGAATTTGTTTGAAGTAGAAATATCATGAAATGTTTGTAGCATGCCAATGTATAAAAAATCGATAACTTGGGTTTCTTGATTGGAAGGTTTGATTAAGAAATTTCCAAATATTTTAGTAAGAGCTCTGCCTTTTGCCCACCAACAGGTTTCACCAATTACAGATATGTATTTCAATTTGCTAAATTCACACCAAACAACCAAAAACAGAATCGTAAATATGATTCCCGAAGAAAGACTGCACATGTGTTAAAACCCCAAATAAAGTAACAACTTCAACCGCTTTTTAGTGACGTCACCCATTACCAAATTTAAGACACTGGCATAACACCATACATGAATCTGACCCGGTGTATTTAACAAGGCATTGAATCTATTGTATTGACCTTGCATATTAGACGCACCATCGGTGGAATTGCCAATACATTTACTTACATCAATGCCTAACTTTTCAAAGACAAACCATGCCACAAACCAAATCATACATTCCTTTTCCAGTCGTTGATGTGCAAGTGACTGTAGCTATTACACGTTCGTGTTAAAAAATAATATAATTTTGCGTTAAAATTGACGTTATAAATTATTAAAATTGCGTTATAACCATTGACCTCGGAAGCATATTATATAAATATATTTAGACTCCTTATGTAATGACTTTGCTGTTTCAGTTTGGTTATTTTTAATACAAACTATTATTTGAAGCTATTTATAATCAGCGGTAATTTCAGTTAAAACTAAAAATATAATAACTTCCTTTTGGAAGTTGGCGGCTACCGGCCCAGTCCAAGCCTGATTGTACTGTACAAATTGAACAAAATTTAAAAGATCACTATTCACAAGACTATTCAATAATTTAAACAGAAAGCAAAGATCAGTAATTAAACGTCTACGTTCGAGTGTTGTGAGCCCTAGCATCTTAAGTCTGGCTGGATATTTAATTTACATTTTTTCTTTTAGCAAAGTATTTCAGGTGGGGATTCCATACATTTACTTAATATTTTCTTAGATTTTCCAAATGGCTCTCCCCCTTCCCGGTCGTAACGAGTCAAAACCAGTCGAACCGGTTAAAGCCCGGAATTTAACGTTTAACGGTTAAAGAAATCTTTGTCCGTCCGTCACCAGACGGCCGACGGTCGCGGAGTTTGGCGAGTCACGCCAAAATTCAGTGTTGTGCAGTATCGAATTACATGTAATTCGTTACTGTAATTAATTACATTTTTTGGTAATTTTTACTTGTAACAATTACAAAAAAATTTTTGTACTCTTACTTGTAACAAATTACTATTTCTGGTCATACTTTTAATTCGTTACCTTTTTGGCGCAAGACGTTACAAAGTAACATAAATAACATTTTAAATTAGTTTAATTTATTTAAAAAAAATTTAAATTCTAGATTGTTATTCTTTGGTTCGTTCGAGAACCTTCCCCTTCCCGATCATCGCTCTTTTGTTATTGTGGTTATCGCCGGTCGTTTTTGTTTTAAATCGGAAATTCTTGATTAGTCATACCGAAGCTTTTTTAATATATAATATTATATACATATAATAATATAAGATTTAATATATCGTAGTATGGATTCATTTGAAGCCATTTTTAGTGTCGTTAGCGAAGATAAGAGGAACAAGGGTGAAGATAGTCCGTGGCCGTATTTGAACAAAATGTTCAGATTTCAATCAAAGGAAAATCATAGAAGTATGCATGCCTACTCTGCCAACAGAAACAAAAACTACATGTTCAGCATATGAAGGTTCTTCATCTAACTTGAAGCACGTGGAACGCATGCATCCAACAGAAGTTAAGGAATACGGGATATCTGTTGCCAACGATTGTCAAGCTTGATGAGAAACTGGTAGCCAAAATAGCATCTAATAATGCAGCAAAGATGGACGAGCTTTGAGCTCTCGTTCATCTGATGCTGACAGTATTGAAGACAGTTTCTTCAATTGCACAAGGTCAACTGATATTCTGATGCAGTATCTTCGAGACCGATCAGATGACATGAACATTATTACTAGAAGCGATACCCTGAAGAATTTATTTATCCAGTTGAACACTCCTCTGCCAGCTAGTGCAGCTGTTGAACGTTTATTCAGCTCTGCTGGTATGACAAAGAACAGCTGAAGGACCATAATGAGTGACAAACTATTCGAGGACTTAGTTATGTTAAAAATTAACAAAAATTTGTGATTGTAATGTAATAAATGATAAAAACACCAAAAGAATGCATTAGTTCAAATGTTATTACTTAATGACTGTTAGTACTAGCAGTTAATACCAGTAATTGTTTTAACGATAAGAGAAACAATTCCTTTTAAATAATACGGAATGATGTATGATCACAATAATGGCGGCATCAAAGTTACTTGTAATTGTTACTTAAAAGTAACTTTTAGACCCTGTAACTTTTAACTTTTACTTGAGTAAATTTTTGAGACAATACTCTTACTTATACTTAAGTAGCTTTTTGAGGTATTACTTTTACTTGTAACTAGTTACCGAAATGAGGTAATTTTTACAACACTGCCAAAATTTTGTCCGTCTGCTGGTTTCTAGCTTAGACAATTTTTATGCTAAAGCAAATACAGTAAATTTTATAAATAACATCTACAGTATGAGAAAATCATTGTATTATTTATTACTGCTTTGTACATTAAAATCAAATGACCAAAAGAGCTACTACTTCATATTCGTCCGAGGTAGCAAAATGAAATCTTATAGAGTGGTTGTTTTTTTGGGTGGAAAAAAAATAATTTATGTGGGGTCGTAAGTTGGTCATCACATAACTCCTTGCAAATTGGCTTTACAGCATTCCGACCCCAACGTAAGGACAGTTGACGCTGCAAAAACGTTCCATTCTGAAGTCTTACAAACATCTTACAATTACAAATAGTTGTTTTGAAATTGAAATTTGAGACTTTATAATTAAAGTATTATTTATTTAATTTTGAAACTGATTAACCAAAAATTAATGAACAATTTATGACATGATTAGAAAATTTGCGGTCTTAAACAAAATTAAAAACTTCACTACATAAAAACTGTAAGAGTGCCCATTCTGAATCTTGGAATATGCGTGCCTTATAATGTTCTGAATACATAAATATATTAAAAATTAATTTTAAACTTGCAGCTTATCAACCATCATGGCATTTGGATAACGACCCACATTTCGGTACAAACTATGTATATGAGCATAAATCAGTGATATGGTTATAATAATTATAATAAAACTATTATCACAACTCCAAACACTGAATGCTTTTATAAATGCTCATTTAAATAATAAATACAAATTATAATGTAAATGTCATAAACCAGCTACTTGAAATTTATTGAACCGAAACTTCATGGCCACAGTATCAAATGATTTTAGAATATGTCATTGGACAGTATGATTAATAACAACATTCTTACAAATAAAACGATAATAAATAAATAAATGATTTTAAACTGCTTATTCGACGTCTATTGCATTCCCAGTGATGCATGCCAAGTAATTCTGCGACCAAACAGTCCCAGCAGCACAGTCTTTTGTGAAACACTTGTCAAAATCGTCGCATTGCACAAATCTTCTGGCGTCGTCGTGAGCGAAATAGAAACTGTCGTTGGGTTTTCGTTCGGTGCAAGGATTTCTGGAGTCACAGTTGTAGACGTCCACCATGTCACAGTCATCGTACTGAGCACGCACCACTGCTTAGGACAGATTAACATAACAATTAACATGATCATTATTTATAATGGCTACGAAGACTGAGATTTGTGTGATAACCACTCTACTTTTAATTTCTAATATCCATATTTATCATATTTACTCTGACTTATTTCAAATGTTTCCGCAGGGATGGCCTCCTTCTCTAATTTAATTCAGAGACAGAGAGCAGGGTAATAGAGAAATGCTCAGAGGCCCGGCAATTTTTTTTAGAGACTGTTGCGTTTTAAAACTTTGCCTTTTGTTTTCCATTACTAAATTAACAGCTGGGCTTAGGGGCTCCTGGCCGTCCTGTCTAGAAAGTGAGACAGGAGACCCTATTAGGGAAACATCAACCTTGCGCTGAAGTAATTGTTTGGAAGATATAAATTGATATCTTTAAAATTAATGCAGGGACGTAATTTGTTGTTAGACTAGCTACAAAAAAGGTCATCTGCTCAAGTTGTGCGAGTGTTTGCCTCTTTGGAAAAAGCTGCAATGACGTCCCTGAATAAATGGCATTAAAAGGTTCAAACATCTTCTTACCTGAGTTTGATACAAAAGTTACTACCAGCAAATAAACGATTGAGTTAACGTACAAACACATTTTGAGGTAAAAATTTGTTGCCAACTGACCGAAGACAACATGAATTCTATTTATAAAATCAAACGAACGCTAGGACTATGAATTATTAATGAGGTTATTTCTGGTTTGTCGTGTTCTTCCTTGTCAGTTGAATAATTTCACGAATTTAAGTGAATATCAACTATTAAAAAGTACGACTAACTAATAAATTTTTAATGCATTAAAAAAAATCTTACTTACTGGGGAAGGAGATAGAATCTTGAACTTTCTGAGATGGAGCAAATTAATTATATGTAACCACACTTTATTATTTTCTTAATTGCATTTTATGGTTTTATAAGTTACAAGCTTAACAATAATAAAAAATAATATATAAATAATATGATAAAAGGCTTGTAAATTGAAGTTCTCAACACAGATCATCGTGCCTAGTATGCGGAAATGTGGTTAATGTCGTTGGGCTTGTACTCTGAAATGATGTCAATCATGAGTAATGTCTGACAACTCTTACTTTCAAGCGGTATTAGCGGAAATGTACAAGAACTTGGGCAGATTTGGTTATTAACGATTGATAAATATTCATACATTAGAACTTCCTGTTAGCTTCTTTAAAAAGTTGAGTTCTTGTGCCTTCAAAACATCGTAGGCAAAGGAAAACAAACTCAAAGCGTCTTACGGATGCTCATGAAAAAAGCTTAATTGGATGAAATGAATTTATCAAATAACTAATTAACGTCTATACTTTAGGGTTGATTTTGTGAACTTTCATAGTTGAGGTGAAGCTGTGCTTGCTGTGCGTGTTGTTGAATGAAAATTACTGAATCATTGAACCGTTGACACCGAGCACCTATTAACATTAGCGAAACATAAAAATATTCGTCATGCAAATTGTGCGTGTCCATGTTGCTATTATATTTTACAAAAATATTTAAGACCTTATCGATGCTTCCTATGAAAAGCAAGTGGTGGTGTTGGATACTTAAAAGCCTCTGCTCCAGTCTTCAGATATTATTCTCGCCTGAAAAGCAACAAATAAAATGTTTCTATGGCTGGTGGAAGGTCTCTGTACTGATACTTCATAACCACGCCTAAATAGGCACTAGAGCAGGGATGGGCAAACTACGGCCCGCGGAGCACTAGATAATTTAGTCAGTTATAAAGCTTGTTAACTGCATACGAGCAAAGGGACTTCAGCACCGTCAGTTCATTGCATTTCTGGAGGAAACCGACGCAGACCACCACTTGCTTTACCAGTCTCGTGTCCGCTGGTTGAGTTTGGGCAAAGTCTTTAAACGAGTGTGGGATCTTAAAGAAGTGATTGAAACATTTTTGGAGTTAAAGGGGAAGTCTGATGATTTTCCAGAGCTGAGAGACAAGAATTGGCTGTGTGACTTTGCGTTTGCTGTTGACATTTTTCTCATATGAATGAGCTTAACGTTAAGCTACAGGGAAAAGACCTGTATGTGTACGACATGTAATGTAAATGCCTTCAAAGCCAAGTTGACCTTTTTTTCTAGGCAAATTTCAAAGAAAATCTTCTCTCATTTTCCCACACTAGCCACACAGGAAAAGACCATCCAAAATGTGAATAAATATAGCAAATCACTGAATGACCTGCATGAAGAATTCTGCCGTCGGTTTTCAGTTTTTTAAAAAATTGAAAAGTCACTTCAGCTGGTGGCCTGTTCCTTGTCACAAGACCCAGAAACAGCCCCACAAGAAGTGCAATTGGAACTAATCGATCGTCAATCTGATGCAATCTTAAAGGAGAATTTCCACTCTCTTCCATTAAAAGAGTTCTATGCCTCACTTAAAGATGACTGTTTTCCAAATTTCCGGGGGATGGCACAGAAGATTTTGGCCTTGTTTGGCTTAACCTACATGTGTGAACAGACGTTCAGCGTCATGAAGATCAATAAATCCCGTCACAGATACCAGTTAACTGATCAACACCTCAGATCTATTCTGCGAATTGCTACAACAAAGCTAACGCCTGACTTTGATTCCTTAATGAAAGGGAGACCAACAACACTGTTCCCACTAAAATTGAAGATACTATTTTATTAAAGATTGCATAAAAGTTTTGTAAAGTAACTCTTTTTATGCTTTTCTACCTTAAATTAATCTAAACATTTAATGTTACAAATGTAAATTTAATTTATATTAATTCACACATACACACCGTCCATCTACTCTTGGTCCGGCCCCCGGGTCCAATATATGAACCCATTGCGGCCCTCGAGTCAAAAAGTTTGCCCACCCCTGCACTAGAGAAATCGTAATTTATTTATTTTTTATTTGTTTATTTATTGAAACCAAAAAGAGGGCCACAAGTGACCGCTGACACAAATTAGTGTCAGATAATCAGTACATATAGAGTGCAAATATCAAATTTAGGTCAATTAAATTGTTAGAAATTTTTTCAAGTCAGTGTTGGAAATGCAGGCCTTAAATCGACTATGAGTTGTAGAGCTAATAATATCTGGGGGTAGAGATTTGAATGATATGATAATGCCACTGCTAAGCGAATTATACGATTTTCAATTTTTTGTAACTCAGCATCACGATTATAGTTATAAATAACGTGACAGATATTGTGTTTAGGTTAGCACCGTCCTAATCATCTAGCTATGCAAAGGATGTTAATAAAACATTATTTTGTGTTTAGATCATTTATTAACCCAAAGCGACAGCTGATAAAATACATGATAACTAGTATAAGACATTGTAAGATGTTGTAGTAATACAAATATTAAAAAATTATAAAGTGATATCTTTTTAGACTATTTATTATTCCAAAGCAACATCAGACATGATAATTAGCCAGAAAAAACATGACAGCTTAAACTAAGTCAAGTTCAGTCGGACAGTTTATGATGGGTTTGTGATGGGATTCAAAATCAATCAACGAGGCCGTAAATAAGAATTGTGTTGCTCTATTGAGAAATTATTATAACTGAACAAGGAAGGATGATATGGTAATTCTTGTCGTTATTATTATTAAAACTATTGCTATCTTTGCCATTACCTTCATCATCGCTATCAGCATCATCGTTTTTATTAGAAATGCAAAAGATGAGTCTGTTATTATGATTAAGGCACATTAAACAGAAATAAGTGGAGAAATACAGAACTTGAAAGTCAATGATGTCAAAGCAATTATTATTGCAAAGAACGTAAGACTAGGAAACGAGTTGAGGAAACTCTTTTTAACCAACTTCTGTTTCAACTTTAACGTAATTTCTGTACTTCTTCGTCAGACGATGTCTGATGAATGCATAAATAACTGAGGCCAAAGTGATCAGGAAGAGAGATACGCATGCGCATCCCATTGCAATGAGGAGGTAATCTCCTGGAAATGGTAGGTGGAGTTGAAAAATGGTTGATGAAGCATTCATTCAGCATTTGCTGATGAAGCATTCATTCAGCATTTGCTGATGAAGCATTCATTCAGCATTTGCTGATGAAGCATTTGCTTCAATTACTTACTTTCTCTGAACCTTTCTCCAAAACATTCCTTTTCCCAATTTGAGACAAAGTTATGTTTCGTAAGTTCAATGAATTGAGGGAGCGGACATTTTTCCTGACAACCTATCATAAAAAGATGTCAACTGACTGCAGTGTTAGTTAAAATTCTACAATCTAATGGAGTGCAGATTGGCTGAATGGGTTGCATTCCGGCATGGTTTATGACGTAATATGCAACCCAGCCTGGATCGCTTTATAAATAATTAGTATAGCGATCAAAAAGTGCATTTTCTCTCACTAATCCAGTTATGCAGAGTACATTAATAAATATTATTAATACTGCAAAAAAAATTATCATCACATCCTATTCAGATACATACCGCCATCAAAAGATCCCATATGTACAAATGCAGCCAATTAATATGTAATTTAGGTTTAATGTTACCGGGAATTGTAAGGACGTATGGAGTAACTTCGGATGAATTTCTGAAGAGAAATTTAACGTGAAATCCGTCCAGTGTGTCCGAATTGTTAGTTTTGTGTAATTCCATGATTACTGCAGCAGCAAATGGAAGCATTACTCCATTATATAAACCCAAGATGTCCAGTAATGGTTCGACAATACTGTCATGCTGGAAAAGTAACATTTTTGCTAAGATTAGTCCATATTCTTGATTATGATCTAAAATAACGATCTAATAATAAATATATGGTAATTGAAATATGAGAATGTATACGATTTGGAAATTTAAATAACCAGACATTGCACACATAATACATAGTAAGTGTTAGAAAATTGATTCATAAAATTGATAAAATGATCACAGTGAAGTAGAAGTTGGCTTTTCTTGGAAACGATGTGAAGTTATCTTTGATTTTCTCCAACATGTTGTCTACCAAATGATTGAGTAGAGTTCCTTTAAATAAATTCTTCAATTAATTGACTGACGCTAACGAATTAGCAATTGTAAATCCGTAATGAAAATCAGTAAAATCGTGTTCTACCCGCTACCAATCTACTTTGATTTCTTTCTAACTTCAATTTGGTAAAGAAAACCCCCATTTTGTAAAGAAAGTCCATTGAGCTCTTGTTTCCCAGAAGCGCCCATGGCGGAAGAGTCCAATTATTGACATCCTGATTGCCACAGCATTGTTTTAAAAATTATTTATAAATTTTGTAAATTATTTATTTACTAACAACACAGTGAAGGTTGTCTGCAATGGCTACGACGTCTTCAAATGATTCGATCGCTTGCTTAGTGTACCTAGCCAGAGTTTGAAACTTGTCCTTAAATTATAATTAGACATTCAATTGGGTTGATAAATTATGAATAAGTTAACATAAAGTTCAAATAAAAGTTGTCTATAAATTGTATAAACTCTTAAAATTAGCTACAAAATAATTAATTATATATTTTCCATGACCTTATATTTTCTTCAGACAATGCTTTATAATATATTTCATAAAAATAATTTGCTTTGGGCAGTATTAGTTTGAAAATTTTATAGATTCGGTAATACATTTGAATTGGTAATAATTTGTGTTTTCGAAGTAGATTTTATAAAACGGAAATGATTTCTTAAAAGGCTTAAAACCGTTACATTCTTATATTAACACGCAAGGTAATTTCTCTGCTTCGAATCCAATCATCTCTTTAATCTTTAACCATTCAATGAAAAAATACAAAGCACATTATAAGCAAAAGATAAATCTCTAAAGTATAAATCTAAAAAATAGCAAATCTATCTTGCAAGAAAGTTATAAGTGTTGGAAAAAGCAACGGAGTTGAATATTTTTAAAGTTTACAACTCACCACATTTGCCATTCTCATAGATTCAGCTTCATCGCTATGCAAAACCTCGTCAAGGAGTTCATCTCTCTTAGGACATTCCGGCTTGAAGAGAATCTTGAAGAAAAAAGAGCGCGTTGCAGGAAGTCACCGCCATGTTTGAAAATATAGCTTTTTGTACTTTATTCTGCACATTGCTTTTATAAATGTAATTTAAAATAATTGGTGAAGTATTGCAGAAACAAGAACAATGTACTCTACATTTAACTCCTTGACATGTTGAGAAAGTATTTTTACGAGATATTATTCACAATTTCAGAGCGAACCTTGTCTTCATTTTGGGTTACCGTATGTACAGGTATTGGAGTAATAATTGAACTGTTTTGAGGATAAAGTCCCATCATGCATGAACTTCCACTCATTAGAGTTCGGTCCATGTCAGAACTTCGAACGTATATCTATCAAAAACATTTTAAGGTTAACTAGGCTGTTAAAACTGGCTCTAAAGGTTTTTACTTCATCTCTGATATATGAAAAGCTTAAAAACTTGTGAGGACTCCCATCGATGTAAAGTTGTCTTAAGATTTTTCCCAATTCATGAGTTTGAAATATTCCGTACTGAAATACTAAACCGCGTTAAGCAAGCCACATATGCTTAAATTTTAAAATCAAGATAAACTTCGGTAAGCTGTCCTAGTCCTTGTTTCCAAAATCCTTCTCGGTAAGGATCGTTTGGGTAAGTATGGATTGGAGATCGAGCCCCGTGCCTTGAAACCTTTTTCGAGTGGAAAATATGTTTAAAAACATGAACATGAACATGAACATCAATGCCAATAAGAGAAACTCACCACTTGGATAAAGACCAATTCATCACTATCGTAACTTTGCTCAACAAATTGAGAAATCACAATGTAATTAAGAAATGTTGTCAAAACTAAAATGGACTTTATTTGCGACGCAAACATCTTACAAGAGAAAGACGAATACGAAAACAGGTGCGCTGAATATCGATCATCATTCTGACCTTACCTGTCGTAATTATATTAACTATTTTTACTTTGGCTTATACAACAATACTCTATTACTGTTTTTTAGAGATCCAGTCGGTGCATAACTTGCAAATATTGATGGCTGTAAAGTAATGCATTTTAAATTATTGATGCTTGTAAAGTAATGCATTTTAAATTATGCTTGGCATGCGAACACCTTTTCAGTCGTATCTATCGTATTCTATTGTTTGTGAGACATTTGTAGTCGACCTGCTTTGAATATCATTCGTTTTAAACTTTTCATTGTTTATTTGCAGCCATTTGCCAGTCACTGAAAATAATCTTAAAACCGAAAAAATAAATTTAAAAAAATTAGAAGTATTATTTATTTATTTGTTTAGTTTTTGACTAGCGACCTAAACGTTTCCTGTCGTGTGACTGTGAAATGACCCTAATATGTAAGCCTAAATTAGAAATCGAGTGCCAATTAATTACTTCAAGTTTGTTTAGACGTATTCTATGCTACAAACGTTAACAAATTTTTGAGGATATATACCTGACTACAACCAAGTGACCTGACCCAAATTTACCGAGTTTAAATATAGCATTAAGTCAGAAACTAGATCGATGGCATGTTTCTGAAAATTAGTGTGCTCCGTTGATTGTTCTGCTTGAAATATCATCGAGATGTTTAAATACTACACAAAACTGAAAAACTCTGTCTTAGTTGGGAATGTGAAACAGAATATTAATGGAAGCTTTAAGTGGATGTTTGGTAACATGAGGATGTATTCTGCACCTAGTACATTCGCTGTTGATGACATGGCAAGACTTTTAGATAATGATAATTTTGAAATGAGGCGCTCTTTGAAGAACTTCTTATCATCTCACCCCCTCATGATGCCCGTTTACAACATTACTTTGGAACAAGAAAGAGAATTTGCATATAAAAGGCTAAAATTTGTTTGTGATAACAATTTTATATCCGCACTGGATTTTCGTGACAACCCCTTAAGAATATTTGCGGCTCATGAACTCTGTGCAATAGTCGATCCCAGTATGACAACTAAAATGACTGTTCAATTCAATCTGTTTGGTGGAACGGTTTTCAAACTCGGCACGGAGAAACACCATTCCAAACTTTTGCCGGGCGTGGATTCGCTCAAGGATGTCGGATGTTTTGCTTTGACCGAGCTTGGTTTCGGGAATAATGCCGTGGAGATGGAAACTACTGCCATTTTGGATATGGGTTCAATGGAATTAATTGTTAATACCCCCACAGCCCTGGCTCAGAAATACTGGATCACCAACGGGGCTCTACATGCGCATCACTGCATTGTATTTGCAAAATTAGATATTCAGGGAAGCCAGCATGGGGTTCAGGCAATATTGGTGAGGATCAGAGATGATCACCTCAACCCAATGCCAGGGGTTACTATAAACGATATGGGACCCAAAATGGGGTTAAACGGAGTGGACAATGCCAAGCTGAGCTTTAATAACGTTAGAGTACCAGTTACCAATATGCTAGGTGGTGGATGTTTTGTTAATAAATCAGATAAACAATTTATTTGAATGAAATTTTAATTAATTTAGACAGATTTTCCCATATTGATGAAAATGGAAAATTCATTTCAAAAATTAAGCCAGGAAGATCTCAGTTTCTTGCAGCAGCTGACCAGTTGCTTTCAGGTCGTCTCTGCATTGCAAGCATGTCCCTCGGAGCTTCTAAAGCCGCTTTGGCAATTGCTCTCAAATATGCTTCCAGCAGACTTGCGGTCGGTCCTAAGGGCAAATCGGACACTCCGATCATATCCTATCAGCTTCAGCAAAAAGCTCTGTTGCCACTGCTGGCAAGGACATTTGCAATTAATTTTGGACTTAATCACATTAAAAACAGATGGGCAAATCAATCTAAAGATGGATCAGATTATACTGAAATCGTGACAATGTGTTGCGTCATCAAACCTATGGCATCGTGGCATCTCGGCAATCTGGTTTCTGTGGTTCGAGAGAGATGCGGAGGTCAGGGTTACCTTTCCTGCAACAGATTTGGAACTTTCCTTGGTTTAGCTCATGCAGCTATCAGTGCTGAAGGAGATAACTGTGTTCTTATGCAAAAAGTCAATATTGCTCGTTCTTTTCAATGCATAAATGCCATTAATATATTCTTTGTTTATAGGTAGTCAAAGAAAGGTTAGAGATTTTTCATGAAGGGAAACAAATTGGAGATACAAATGCCAATCTGAATTCTTTAAAATATCTACATAACTTGCTAATGAAAAAAGAAGCAAACTTGTTCTACAAATTAGCAAAATGTCTAACATCAACAAGCAATATGTATTCAGAATGGATGGAAAATCAAAGTGACACCATTCAAGCTGCCGCCAAATGTTATGGAGATAGATTGATGAGTGATCAATTTTTTGTGTAAGATGACTCGTTCAACATTTACAGTGGCATAATATTAATAATATTTACACTTTCGGTTGTCAGGAATGCAAAAACTGCATCAAGTTCTCTTGTTCCCGTGTTGGAAGATCTTCACAAATTATTCCTCCTCGACATTTTTGAAAGAGACCTTGGAATTTTAATGTTGGAGAATTTAATCACGAGTGAAACAGCCCAGCAAATCGTATTGGAAAGCCAAAGGTTATGCAAGAAAATTGCTCCGAGCGGTCTTAATCTCGTCGAGGCATTTGGTTTAAATGCTCAAATGCTTGCTGCTCCGATAGCCGGTGATTGGATCAAATATAACACATACGATAACTGTGGAGAAATTGACAAATATTTGTCAAATTTATAAATATGTTTAACTGTACTTGTTCACAGCAATCTTGTTTGTAAGCCACTTTATTCACGGCAAGTGAAACTTATCGATTATGAATTCTGTTCGAGCCTTACTTTGTCTAATTTCGGTTAAGTCGTAAATTTGCGGATGAGATCATCGCGGAAAATATGTACCTTTTGCTAAATGTGCATAAGATTAGATTTTCTTTTTGAAGATTTTCGTTTTGCAGAGCATCCATTAAGCGAATAAAGTCTCTGCAATTTTCATTTAACTAAAAATTTATCTAAAAAAAAAATAATTAGTAATAAATGATAATTAACCTTACAAAGATGTTCTAAAAGCTGAATTACAAGTGCTTCAAATAAGATTACTTCAAATAAAACTCCAAAATTTTAAATAGCATAGTTCTTTTGCGATTGATCTTCCCCTGCATTGTTTGTGTTTGTAATCGGCGGTTGAAAACTGGTATGATTGGTAATATGAGAAAATATTCCAACTTGAAATTAGATGTTTACTGCGATGCTGCCATTGGGGATAGAAAATATATGGAAGATGTGATTTTAATCGCTACGCATGACACTGACGGAAGTGTCGATTTTCTTGAGAAACCAAGTTGTGTGGCCCCTTTTGCCTGTTTTTTTATATTCGATGGACACGGAGGAGTCGAAGCGGCAAAGTTTGCCAGGAAAAACCTTTTGAAGCAGTTGTTAATGCAGAAGGAATTTTACAGTGATGATGATGAACAAGTATTATCGGCGATCAAGAAGGGCTTTCTTGAAACGCAGGATTCGATGTTCGAAGAATGTTGTAAGTTAATATGCCAGATAATTAATTTTGTAATTATTTGGTATTTGTGGCCAATACTTACTAGTGATTAGGTAATTGTTGTGAATCCTCAGCACTGACTTTAAGCATTTCAAAATCCAGCCAAACATCATTTGAATAGCCTAAACGTCTTAAATAGTAATTAATATTTTTTTTAAGAGGTCATTGCTTGTTTTGCAATGTTCTATATTTTATAAGTTATTATTTAAAGCTTTCTTTCAAATTGCTTTAATTTTAAGTGAGGCTAGCTTGAACATGCACCATAATACTTCTGGCTGTTGTCAATAACATTTAAACATATTTTAAAATAATATTTGCAAACGTTCTATTAGTTGATTGGCCAAAAACTGATCATGGTCGAACAAGTACGTCAGGAACGACGGCGAGCATGGTGATGATCAGGAAGAAGAAGATGTATGTTGCCCATGTCGGAGATTCAAGGGTTGTTCTTGCTCAGAAGAGTCAGGAAAATGAGCACAAATGGAACTCCGTTGTGCTCACCGAGGTTTGTCGTTGTGTTGGTCGATGTTGAAGCAGCAACAATTGGTGTCACTGTTTCTTCTAATTACCTAATTAGGAAATTATCTGTTACCTCATTGTCAGTTATAACTTTAGTTTGAATATGAAATTATTTTTAAAAAATTTCAAATAATTCCACTGCTTAGTGAAGTTGTTATTGAAAAACAATTCGTTGTAAATGAACCATTTCTTTCAATATCATTTGTTCAATTTATATTAAAAAGCTTGCTGAGGCAGCCTGGTTTGACTGCTTCAAACAATCATTTTATAGAAATTTTTCCAAGTCAAAATTTGATTTTACTTATTTTGTAGCTGACTGATTCAATAAGCTTCACAAAATACTGCACATGTAAGATGAGCGTAACGGTTTTAACTCTGCTTAGTGGCTGAAATGACATTAAGGCTTTTCTCGATTCATTGAGACTCGCTGATGCAAACCTGCATTTATGTTTAATTGCTTGTGCATCAGGATCACAAGCCGGACGATTTGAAAGAACTGGAAAGAATCCGCAAAGACGGGGGGGACGTCGTCATTAGAGCGGGCGTTCCGAGGGTTGTGTGGAGGAGAAAGAGGCTTCTAAATTCAATTGGGGGTCAAGAGGTGTACGACATGGTGCCATTCCTGGCTGTCTCGAGATCTTTAGGTTTCTATCCTTTAAAATTATTTACATTTATTAGCTAACAGTGGTTTTATGTTCCTGTTGTTTTTGTCAAGTTGAACATCTTTCAAATGACAAATAAAAAAATAAAATGTAAAAAGAGGTTCTTTAATAATTTTACTTCTTCCAGGTGATTTCTGGAGCTACAATCCGGATCTCCGGGTTTACACCGTCTCACCAGAGCCAGATGTCAGCGTTCACGAATTTGACCCCAGCAGGATCGGGTGCATCGTCCTGGCGTCGGACGGATTGTGGAATGTCATGAAAACCGCTAATGCTCTCGAATGTGTTCGTCTCTTTAGGAATGACGACGGGGTTGGTTTACGATTGTTTGCATAACATTTTTATATGGTTGTGTTGCATCGGAAAGTACAATAAGTATGATCTTACCAAACATCATGAGACAAAAGCAGAAAAACTTTTGCAGACTCACAGAGCAAACATCGCCGCAGGTCTCGTGAATGACACGCTTGCTTCTTGCATGGTCAGGAAGTTAAAGGCGGACAACACCAGTGTTGTCGTCATCTGTCCTGAGATGGAAGAAAGCGATTGCGAACGACCCCGGGATTACTTCTCCGTAAACATCACGGGGAATTCGTTTGGAAAAAAGACTTCCGTGTGTGTTGAGAAAATTCACGATGACGTATTCGGCCTTGCAGAGTCATCTTCTCCTGCTCAAAAATTGGCCTTAGAAAAGACAGGCAGATCGATCCACTCCTTCCTTAATTGCATCGTCTCCGTTTCTTTCAATGGAGATGCGTCTTATTCTGACCAATCGAAGGTTTTCAAGAGCAGCTTCAAAGATGAGGACAGCAATTCTGAAAAGATTGATTCTTCCAAGTTGGATGCTCTCCGATCACCTCCGTCAGATTCGGAGGATATTTTAGTCAGGGATTTTAAATCAGGCCGAGGTGCCCCGGTTGCGGATGGCGAGGTCTCGAGCAGTGTCGATCCTTCTGATGAAATCTTTGAGTCAGAAAACATCAATAATTCCTTGTTTTGGGAACGAAGCGACGAGAATCCGATTTTAAATTTTCCAAGCATCTCTGACAACATGTCAAGCTCTGTGGAGAATCAGCATTTCATTCCTTCTCTATTTGTTGAGTTTAACGAGGCTCTCGAAGAATCCAAAACTCCTGTTCGATCCTTGAAAAGAAAGTCCAAGTCGTACTCCGGTTCCGAATCCAAGAGGATGAGCTGTGCCTCCAACGGCTCCGAGTCGTACTCCGAAGGATGCAAGGGCAGAGCTCTCGTCGAGACCTTACAAGTGTGCTCGTAGAATGTCAATCAAATCATTTGTCCCACCTCCATTCCTGGTTGCGATGGTTCATCACAACCGAACACTAGTCATAATAATATTCTTATGAGATTTTTACCCCTGGTTGTTTTATTTTACGGCATGCCTTACCGTTTTACGAAGCCATCGTCTTGGATTTCCATCAAAGCTTTGTGGGTTTTGCACCTCACTTACCTACCTGAAAGTGATTGCACGGAAGAATATTTTTGGACATCAGATGTGCCTTTGTTTTTAGAATGTGTTCATTAGCTGAGGCTTCATTATTTATAGGCCTACGATCATTTTCTCAGGGAAAGTAATTCAATCCTGTGATGTTTTCATACAGTCCATTGCTTGTCTGAAAATATTTTCATGTGCTCTTTATAAACTTTTGATCAAAGTAGGTAATTTAGGCAATTCTCGAATTATTTAAAAATTGAAGCATGAATTGATTTGGAAATCTTTTTTGAAGATTTCATATTTTTGTGCGCTACTTTAGGGCAAAGTATGATTAAATATTGTAATGCATCATAGCGATTTCCATTCATTTGGAATGATGATTTTCTCAGTTATTATGATTGTAGTTTCTTATCATCTTTGAACCTATGTTATCTCTATTTAACTCTTCCTCATTATTATCTGTAAAGACCTTAATGGCCTGCTGCATATTTTATTATAATAACTGCGTGTTTTTATCCGGACGTTGTCGTTTCAAAAGCAAAGTGAGCATGCGATAAGTTTTGTCAAATTATTGGAATTGCTATACTAAATTACTTTGTTTTGTGAATCAGATTAAATAGGAATTCTGTCCTCATGAATTGGATATTAAAAGAAAGCCTCAATATTCGTGATTGGCCGTATATTTAGTCGGTGTCTGACATTTTGTGTTTGTATGTAGCTGGTGTTTTGGGTTTGCATTTTGAAAGTTTCCTTTGTCAAGGGTAGTGGCTTGATCTCAAGCCTGTTCAAAGCAATTTAAAGTTTATGTCTCAAAATATTTAAATATGGTACTGTGTTAGAGTATGATTTTGTAGAAGCTGGTTAAATTCGATCAACGAAATTTAACTCTGGAACTTAGCTTGATGAGAACGTATTTCCCCAAATTAAATATTAATAAAATAACAGGTACTGCTGCTGGGCGCTTATGATGTCCCAATTTGTTGATGAAATAGTAAAAGTGCTTAAAAAACTGGGTTGGCTTCTGGTTGATGCTCTTCTGCCCTCGTGGTGTGCTACTTCAATGACCTGCTTCTAATGCTGTGAGAAGAATTTACCTTGAGTGCATTGTATAACAACAGGATAATATCGTACCAAATCAATTGAGTAAAATAAGCAATGTTATTAGATATCTAAAATTTGAGTTTTGAACCCAAATGTAGGTGAACAATTTCTGAAAAGTATTTCTTTCGATAGATGTCAACACAATAAAAATGCCATAATAGAATCATAAATTTGATTACGAATTCTAGAAATTTATTTCACATAACATTCTGGAGTGCAACTTGTTTTCATGAATTTAGTCGAACGAGTTACAATTAATTTATGAAGGTTTGAAAATTAATCCATTTCAGTCATATCTCAGTGCTTTCAAATTTGCGGAATTTTGTGCTCTTGAAGATCTCCATAAGTCCGACCATGGCAGCCGACTACCAAAGAGTTTATTAATTCTGGCAGCAGTCCAAATTCCTTTATTCCCGCCGTTTTCAGTATTCGTTATATAAGTTTGCTTTACGGATTTCACTTAGTTTCGTTAAAAGTATATTTCACTTTTAGGCAAAACTAGAACAAATTGAAATAAAATGACGAACGTAAGACTTTCCGTGATATTTTTGATATTTCGTTGGAATTGACAGTTTTCCTCGCTCCTTCGTTGGTCATCCATTTCTCTTGTCACGTTCATCCACTGAGATTCATCCATCATAAAATGCGTCACTCACTCATTTGATAAGAACTTCCCCTAAGTTCTTCGCAAATCATACGAAGAAACCTTTATTTCGTTGGCACGCTAAACCGAAGAGCATCAAGAGATGAAGTGCATATTTCACTGTGAACATTTCAAGTTCACTTTGCAACATCTGTTCGTTGTTTATTATTCTAGTGCTTTTACTTGAATTCATAAAAAATGAACCTGTGTAATTATTACTAACGTTGTTAATTAATATTAATGAATAATAATGAAATATTTACTTACATCATTTATTATACCGATATGGTAATAGAGCATTCAATAATAAATTGTGATAATGTACACAATGAATGTAACATCAAAATATGATACTCGACATAATTTTCGTTCGTTTGATAATAAATTATGAAATTAAGATATTTATTTAATCGTTTTAACCACAAATAAAAATCGAGATTACACATCTGTTCAGATAAATGTTATGATTTTGATATTTTACAGCAGCATTATTTCTAATGTAACACCGGATAATTAGTTTCATTGAATGTCAAAGAACAAAGCCATTTGGAAATCGTCGTAAATCAATCTGCTAATTCACTTTGACTGAACAATAAATTGCAATAAATAGTTTATCGATAACTAATTTAAAATAATAATGTAACAAAGATTCTCAACGGAGTTCATTTGTCAGGTTGAAAATGGTTTATAAAGTTAGTTACGTGCTGAGGGACATGCATGGATTAAGGAATGTGGAGTGAAGGGAGTGCCAGTATGATCAATCCTGTTCCTTGGGAAACATCATTCATCCCTTCTGTCATTTCGCTTACTTTGCTTTTTTATTTTAGAAATTTTCATTTTTGACCTTCCCTCTAGAAATTTTTTTGAGGCACGTAGAGCAGCTTGGAGCTTTGAATAAGCCTGATTGGGTCGAAAATCATTCCTTTCATCAGGGAGTACTAAAGGACCTGTTGAATAATTAACATCGGTTATTGATGGATTTGATTACCTTCGCGTGACAACATGCAACTTATCATCAACGGGCTTCTTGTCATCCGTCTCGTAAGAATTTGTATCGAAGGGAACGTCGGGAGATCATTAAATATGCAGATTGATGCTTCAAATTCAGAGTCATTTCTTACTTTGAGGACTCCTGGGACAAATAACCCTAGTAAATATGCCTCGTATTTTTGTGCTTTATAAACATTTTTTATATTTAAACTCACTCACTCACTCACTCACTCACTCACTCACTCACTCACTCAACTCACTCACTCACTCACTCACTCACTCACTCAATCACTCACTCACTCAATCACTCACTCACTCAATCACTCACTCACTCACTCACTCACTCACTCACTCACTCACTCACTCACTCACTCACTCACGCACTCACTCACTCACTCACTCACTCACTCACTCACTCACTCACTCACTCACTCACTCACTCACTCACTCACTCACTCACTCACTCACTCACTCACTCACTCACTCACTCACTCACTCACTCACTCACTCACTCACTCACTCACTCACTCACTCACTCACTCACTCACTCACTCACTCACTCACTCACTCACTCACTCACTCACTCACTCACTCACTCACTCAACTCACTCACTCACTCACTCACTCACTCACTCACTCACTCACTCACTCACTCACTCCACTCACTCACTCACTCACTCACTCACTCACTCACTCACTCACTCACTCACTCACTCACTCACTCACTCCACTCACTCACTCACTCACTCACTCACTCACTCACTCACTCACTCACTCACCACTCACTCACTCAACACTTGCTAACAACTGCTAACAACTGCCAATTTTTATTTTCCATCGCCTTCCAGTTCATGCAGCTGGATTTCAACGTGGACAAAACATCAACGGAAAGGTTGGAGCACCGGGAATGGAGCGTCCAATAATGTAGCTGGTCGAGTGTGATTTACGATGGTGGCTTGATCTCAGAACGCTAATTTCTCTGGCAATACTCTTTAGAGTCGGCTGCCTGTTTATGATGGTGGTGGTGGTGGTGATGATGATGATAATGATGGTGGTGGTTGTGGTGATGATGATGATGGTGGGTGATTATGATGATGATGATGACGACGACGACGACGACTATGACGATGACGATGACGATGACGATGAAGAAGAAGAAGAAGATGATGATGATGATGATGATGACGATGACGACGATGAGGATGATGATGATGACGATGACGATGATGATGCTAACGATGATATGTTCATGACGATGATGATTCAGGAAGGGAAGACACGTATGTTTATTGTGTAACTCGTTACTCGCAAGTAGGAAGTAAAAGTAGCTGAAAGTACTACAGAACATCCTTCCTTCCTTCCTTTCTACACCAGGGTCATATGGAAACGCCGTGGCACTAAAATGGGCGCGTTAAATCGCCGGTGAAGCCATAAGGACAGGCGTGTGTAGTGCCCGATGTTATCTCGGCATTATCGCAGCCCTAAAACTTTTATACGTCTTTTCGCGCGGGAATATTAAAGGATCGTAAAGTTTTACGAGGCCTGCTCGCCTCTTTACACCCCTGTCTCACTTCTCGTAATAAGGCGCCTTTATGGGACTGTAGGTAACGGTTGCCTTATGTAAATAAATTCGTGAGCCGCATTTCCAATCCAAGCCGTTAGACCTGTGGTTTCACACTGAACTCTTACATTTATCCAATCGTTCGTTCATTCATTCATTCATTCAATCATTCATTTATCCACGCATCCACAATTAGTCCATGCATTCTTTAACACATGCATTAATTAACCAATGCATTCATTTACCAATGCATTCAGTAATCCGTGCATCCATTCATCCATCTACTCATTAGTTCATCAATTCACTCATTTTCGTCCAGCCATCCATTCCTACCACATGAATGTCACGCTACAATGAACAAAAGAGGGCAACCGAAAGTGTACACCTAATCTTTGTCAAAGTCAAAGGAGAGTAGCAGACGACTTCTGCTAATGAATCAACCAGACCCCCACGGATGGCGGGCCGCAACCCGCGATATTTTGTCACGCAAAATGGCGCACGTTCGGAGCAGTAATTTATCGAGGATGGAGACGTTGATGCATTCATCGTTCGGCCCCTCATTTATCACGTGTTTCCGGTTATTAATACGAAGCATCCACCCCGCATCGAATGGCGCGCGACACCATCCATCAGCAGACGATCAATTCATTCGGAGAAGCGTGGAAAGTTATAGACGCATTGGGCGCCACTTCTTAGGTACTGATGGTTAATACTTTTTTGTCGGCCCATTCTCTTCTTAATTTAGCGTCAATTTCGAAGTCGTATAAAAATCGTTTGCCCGCAGAATTGGGAGCAATTGGGATGGAAATTACGAGTGGCAATAAAAGTAATAATATTAACTTTTATGATCGCCGTTAAACTCACGGACGCTTTTCGATTTTAGACTGGATTCGTGGTTCTCCATAATACAATGTCGATGCTTAGCGCGGTTCGATGGCGATTTAGAACTCCATTATGGCGGGCATCGCAACCGCTGAGATGTGCAATAAAGGCCCCCTACGTCGACGCAATCAAAGTTTTCTATTAATGACCTCCTACTCTTCACAAACCGCCGAGGGTCGTAAGAAATGTCGATGAAGCGTGTTGTGGACTCTCGGGCCAGCTGTCCCATCTCCCTTAATGGCGCCCGCAACGGCCGAATGAATGAGCGATCTCGTAATAAAATTCGGAAAACTGGAAGGCAGCGATGGAGTTGGGTAAGCAGGCGATAATGATATAGCGCGGGATCAAACGCCTGCACGGGCACAGATAAAACTTGACGCGCTGTCCCCGCTAAAGTAGAGGTCAAGTCGGGCCACGGTCGTAGGGCACGTGATTAACTGCTGTCCTCTGCTCTCCGTGTACAAGTCCAACGATTCATCAATCCGGACGTAGTAAGGAAGGCACAACCGGTGGATGGTACCACGGTGATCGCGAGGATGGTGGTGGAGGCAGGTGAAGTTTGAAAAAAATCGAATCGAAACAGTTGTGGTGATTGATTGGAGAATGGCGTGATTCGGCTCGCGGGTCCTTATCGATCAAAATCAATTGCTCCATCAATCAATCTAATGAACGTATTGACTGATTTAACGCTTTGATGGATGGGTGGCAACACCGATGTAAATAAACGAATTAGGAATGATGGATGATTCGGCAAAAGACAGGTCAATTCCACTCCGCACGGAAGAGAGTCCGTCCGTGCATCGAGTGTGCGTGAAACAATAAAATCTTGTGATGCACGCGACTTCGTTAGGAAAACAAGTGCTACTTGATTCGCCTGTGATTTACAAATCTGCATCCATCTGATGCCACATTTCCACGATAATGAAGCGAACTCTGGGGAACCATTGGAAGTTGGTCTTGCTGGAGGAGATGGAGTGAAGTGATGGAGGAATAGCTTGTGATGGTAATAGTAGCGGAAAGTGGCTTGATGATGATTCCTGGATGCTAGGTTACATCTAGAGAAGCCGTGGTTCCATGTTTTTTTCAATTCAATGATTCATCAATTCAATGATTCATCAATTCAATAATTCATTAATTCAGTAACTCAGTAATTCAGTAATTCAACAAGTTCAATGAAAGTAACTACAATTGCTGTTTTAGTCTTACAATCTTACAACAAGTTAGTCGAAAACATAAAATTTATTATTCTAGAATTTCCACTGTTAATGACGTCATATATAATATTACGTTAAATAACTTTAAAAAACAATCATAAATAAAACAATAAAAACAATCATAAATAAAAAGATAAAAACAGTGATAAAGAAATTTCCGTTATTTTTTGAAGTGTTGATGACGATGTGAAAGTTGGACATAAAGATTGGAAGAGGAACATACTTGTGACGTCATTCCATCAGGGAATTTGACATTTATTAAATTGCTTCATGACCGATGACTTCCTTGCTCAAGAATTTGCTTCCAACTCCGATAAATATTTTTAACCGCCAATCTGCCCCTCCTCCGCCGCCAGCCCATGGGCGTGTGGCGTGGACGGTGTGATGGGCTGATGCACGTCGACAAATTCCATGACCAACGGTCGAGATGAACGAAGGACTCCATTTGGCGTAGAAAGGAGGGGGTGAAAATTAATAGCCCTCTCTGAAGGCTGTTCACGGGATGGGATGAAAAATGGCCGCACATTATTCAGACCACACGGATCATTCCATTGGGTGGCGCTTATAAATCATTCCATTCTCCGGCGGAAGTTCGCATTTGTATGCCATTGCCTCGCTCTGGACAAGGCCTTGTAAAGATAGGCGACGGTGTCTCAGATCTTGTCTTGTTTGTGAGTTGTTGTATGATGTTCTTGTTGTTGTTGTTGTTGTTATGTGTTGTTGTTTGCATGATGTTAGTGTACGATGTTGTTGTATGTTGTTGTTGTTTGATACTTGCTTTATGTTGTTATATGTTGTTGATGTGTGTTGTCACTAAATGATGGAGTTGTAAGATGTCGTTGCTGTTGTTGTTGGAGGCCTTCGTTTGATCCTCATTCGTTTGAGATTCACTCTGAAAAATTGAGGTCATTTCACCGACAACAGCAAAACCTTAAGATTCTCATCAAATTCTCAACAATTTATGTTAAATGTGCATAAATATTTCATATTTACTATATGTCATATTCATACTCAATTTCTTTTATTTATTTATTGTTTAATCTTAATTAAATCATCATAAAAACAATATTTACATCAATTGAATTATCTAGTATATTATTTTAAGTCTTTAAAATTCCTTAATTGTGAATTTAATTCGTAAAATGTAAGCAACTCAAATTCTGATTTCCATTTCTTGATGTTTTTTTTTATCACACTTAGATGAAAGAATGTGAATAAAAATTGGCTTAAATAATAAATTTATATTTAAAAAGTAAAAATTAATATTATTTCAACCTGCCAATTTAACTTGCCCAATCTAAAAATAGAGGCGCGTTGAAATAAGCTATGAAATTCATTTTTTTTTTATTTCAGAGATTTCAATTGCCGTTGTCAAAACTCCAAAGTTATGAATCAAAAAGCATTTATTACGACGCAAAAAGACCTGAATCTGTCGAGAATATTTTGAAACACGAAGACAAATAGGCAGAAGAGAGAAAGGTGGTTAAAAATACATATAGAACGATCAAATTTGTACAGAGACACGACTCTGGGTCGCTTACGAACAAGCCCCGAGTACAAGCTGCCAGAAAGTGAGTATGACAGATGGGACTTTGTTGACACCTGCTTTGATGGATGACTCTCAAAATTGTCCCTGCCTGTCTTTCTCTGGACGAGGAGTAGCATTTCTCCCGAGTTTTCTCGTTCCAGTTTGCGTTTTTGAAACAAATTCACTGCAACGAGAGACACATTTCATCTTCTCCTCCGTTCAAAACGATAACCAGTCGGGGATGGTAGCGAGTCGAACAATCCTTTGAAGGCCCGATTCGAGTGTTTCTCATGTCTTGTGAAGGGTCTTTGAGAAATTACTTGTCAATTTATGAGACGTCGCGAATGAAGAGAAAGGCTGTAGTTTAAGCGGGCATAAATCAAGCGTTTGCCTACAGCACCGAGCTTCTTTGATTCTTGCTTTCATCTGCCATTTCTGCTGATAAATGGCTCATGAGACCATTTTAAGCGTAACCTTTCCTTCTTTATGCTCCTCTTGTTATTATGAGACCGATCATTAATACAATAATAACTTTTAACTGATGATGATGATGATGATGATGCTAGTAACAATAATAATAAATAATTATAATGATCATTCAATAATAAATAATAAACATTAAGTAATAAATTATTTAGAATCTATAATTGGATGTGTGAGTGAGGGACTGACAAAATTATGGAGTGAATCTTGTGACCTGTTTTCTCATTCAACTGAGTGGATCTATTTTCACAAGTTGAAGTTGAAATACTTAAATAAAATCTTTGCAATTGTTAGTTGATAATGGTTATAAAATAATAAACCTAGAAATAATAAATCTAGAAAAAGATTCAAAATATTTAAAGAGGTTTTGTAAGAAACATTTATGACAACATTGATGTTTCACCTTTTGGAGTTCGTTATTTCGTAATATCTTCTTTCATTTTTTCAATCAATTCTTCTGCACTGGGGCGATATCACCAGGCTTATCATGACGTCGTATTGATCATCATCATCATCTTCATAATCATTATCATCATCAGCAGCAGCTAGCTCATCATAGTCAAAATTATTGTCATCGCCATCATTGTCATCATCATTATCATCGCCAGATCGTCATGAAGCTGTGTAGTTGGATAATAATATAATTTTACTAATTATAATAATATATTAATATAATAATTATAATAATACATAATTAATTTGTTAATGTACATTTTATTACATAATATTATTTAATTAGGACTACAATCGAGATTATAATGGGTATTTTTTATTCGTTGGTGACAGTTCAAGTAAGCCGTAAAATGTTTTAATATAATTCTGATAAAGAACACTATAATAATAATAATAATAATAATAATAAATAATAATAATAATAATAATAATAATAATAATAATAATAATAATAATAATATAATAATAATAATAATAATATAATAATAATAATAATAATAATATAATAATAATAATAATAATAATATAATAATAATAATAATAATAATAATAATAATAATAATAATAATAATAATAATAATAATAATAACAATAATAATAATAATAGTAATAATAATAAATCTGCCATGGCAAGGAATGTGTTAAAAATTGAGTTAAAACAGCCCTTAATCATGAAGCATTTTGCAAGCAACGTAGCAATTAAGGACTTCACGAAACATCGATTATACATAACTTATTAATTATATCAATCAAACATACTTAATAACACGTCAATCACAATCACATACTAGCATAATGGCACACTAATTAGACATGTTTAATGGCTCATCAATTATAATTAATTAAACAATTATTATGTTTCATTGGTCATAATTCTACATCTCGTACAAACAGTACAAACTCTCACGGTCATCATCAAACTACCTGCAAGAAGTTCACTTATTTAGAATTGCTGAGTGGTTAAAAAAAAGAAAAAAAAAGTGTTTTATTGTGCCTCAACCTCATAGCGTCAACAACATCGAGGTAACTGCAACACTAAAGTTCAAAGAAAACTCAAAAAGTGTTTCGTACGAAGGAATATCTTGAACGAGATGTTAGCTTTTATGAGGAGCTTAGTTAAGCAGTTTTACGATCTGCAAGCCACACATGCGTCGGTAAGAATTCAAAGAAGCTTTTGTTTTGTCGCTGTCTTAAACAACTCAAGAGCTAATAAACTCGCGGCCATACTTCTCCTGTTGACGTCGAGGCTTCAATCACGATTGATTGATGTCAATCACGATTGATTGATGTCAATCAAGATCTGCTAATGCTTTTTCCGAAGCTGCTTTTAGTCGTGTTAAATTGGTCATCAATAATATACTAATGAATTGAATGATTTGTTTTTTCTTGCTAATGAAACTTTAATGCTTGACAAGATATTAATTTGTCATCTAATTGTGAATTACAAAAATATCCTCAGCTTCAGCGTCATCCTCATCAATGTCTACCATCCTCATCGTCGTCGTCGTCGTCATTATAATTATTATTATTACTATTATTATACTTGTTATTATTTTTCTTATTAAAATAATATCCTCTTAATTAAATTATAATTATTGGGTGATACAAATTCTAACAGATCAAGACCTTTTTTGTTGATGACGACGATGATGATGACGATGATGATAATGGTGATGGGCGGGGCATTATGCTTAGTATGTTAATATTTAATTAGTTAACAACTTGATGTTAATAAAACTTAACTTGCGTTATTTATTATAATTTTATCAGCTCGACGAAATCTTTAAAAATTTGGAGAATTAATTCAATTTATTAAATTATGAAAAAAAAACAATATCGATTCAACATGGCGACTGATTCACAAATTATCAGCCAATCAGAAGCCAGGGTAGGAAATTGATACTTCGTCCTCATTTGAAGACAACTTGACCAACTCCAACTGTGGAGGAAGATAATTGGAGAGATGATGATGATGATGAAGACGACGACGATTATGATGATGATGATGGATGATGATGATGATGATGATGAGATGATGATGATGATGATGATGATGATGATGATGATGATGATGATGATGATGATGATGATGATGATGATGGATGATGATGATGATGATGATGATGATGATGATGATGATGATGATGATGATGATGATGATGATGCTGATGATGATGATGATGATGATGATGATGGATGATGATGATGATGATGATGATGATGATGATTATGATGATTTGGGAGAGGGTGGCGATTTGTGTTTGATGCCTGATTTATGAGACATGTCATTTGACGCCCTCTATTATTAATATTATTATTATACCTTCTGCAAGTCTTCCTTAATAATAATATATATGACGACATCTTTCATGAATATTAATATTTTATGTTAATGATACCAACGAGTTATTATGCAGCTGCAATATTAACATGACGAATTGAATTATAATAACAAACAATAAATTAGTCCAAAAAGAAGGGAAATCGCACCAAAATCAGACCAGCCCAGGAATCGAACCTCCAACCTTCGCATGACTTAGCGGCGCATTTCAAGCAGCAAATCCCGGTACGAGTTTTGATCGTCCATTCTTGAAAGGTTTGATAAATTGTCTCTGGATCATTTATGACGTCATCATTCCAGGCGTCCCAACATACTCATTACTATTGATGAATTATTCCTCAATTGGCTCTCATCCTCTGCTGTCGACGGACGGACGGACGGATGGATGGATAGATGGATGGATGGATAGATGGATGGATGGATGGATGGATGGATGGGTGGATGGATGGATAGATGGATGGACGAAGGGATGGATGGATGGATGGATGGATGGATGGACGAACTGTTCTTGAAGGGAGAAGTAGAGATTTACAATGGCATCTGTCATGATTACTGGTGTAAATACGCTAGGTATAAATACGAATTGGTAAATATTTTGCAATTCACATGGGTTTGGTTGATTTAATTACAGGGCGCCTCACAATAGCTTTGATTTATAAGGCAACTTTGATTTATAAGGCAATTAAATTTTTAATGGAGACTACAATGACTCGATTTGGCGATGATGTTCTGTTGTGAGCAGAAGAAATTATTGAATAACATGAATTATTTGTTATTAATTTAAAGGCAATTTATTAATTATAAAACCAATGAATATTGAACACAATGAATACAATGGAGGCATTAATAAAATCCAAAACAAGTGAATTCAAAGAAACAGCGAGGATAATATCATCAAACTATTATTAAAGATCAGAAAACTTTGAAACGAGGGGACATTTCCATTCCAGGAAGTTCTCCCATCTTTCCACCCGAATGACCTTTTCTTGTATGGAGAAAAGAATCAGTACTAAATAAGGTAACGCGAGTCGACAGCGCACCTGACGTCGCTTCATATTTATGGCTGAGTTGCCATCTTTGAATTCATCGTCAGTCAAGTTTCGAGACCTCACAAGACTTCATTGAAAAGTTCATTTGACCTCCCCTTTCACTCGAGACATTTTGATTAATAACCGCCATATACTGACCTCTCTTGAACTCTGAACTCGACCCCGGGAGAGGGGGATTACCGTTAATCACCATGTCGCGTGGCTCGCAATTAAGCGACCCATGGATAGGTTGTGAAATGAGTTTGTCGAGTTCGACTTAGCGAGGACATCGCAACGTTATTATTGGTGGCACTTTATTGCAATTTGTCAACAACCAAGACTCGCATTTTATTAAAAGGATACTTTGCATTTAACTGTTGTTAAATAGTTTTAATTTAATTGTGGATAAGATACAAATAATTAACGAGTGTTGTTATTGTCTTGTTTAATATTTTTATTTTTGTTGTTTTTTTTTTTTAGATAAAAACAATCAAAAAGCAATAAGCTGTCCAAATATAGGAACATCTAAGAAAAATGTTTATTCAGCACTAAAACTAAGTGTTTATGAAGTTAATAATAATTAAATCAGACATTTTAACGACTTGGTTCTTTAAAATATTTTGTCTCAAGTGTTGAATTGAGTGAAGATAAGTTGGACATTCACGATGAGCAGAATGGACAAGAAACAATCTTTTTATCCCTTTATTGAGCAAAACAAGGAATAAACAACATAATAAATAAATATAAAAAAAACCAAAAATATGCCCGCTCAAGGGTCGATCCTAAGGCATTGGTATACCGCCCTCTGGACAACCCATGCCATATTTAAAATTCATTGAACTGTGACTATGGGTATATTATTTGTGAACGGAGAGTAAATGAGATGTCAGAGAAATAATGGCAAATTAATAATAAAGTATTTGAGCATGAGTTTAGAAAGAAGATAGGTTCGGTTGAGAAAATATTGTGACTTCGATTTTTGAATTCGTTTTACGAACCGAGCATGCGATGGAATGAAGTAGTGTGTTGGATCTGGCAAAGGATGATTTGTATTTTGGGATGGAACGTAGTGCACAAGAATGAAGTAGTGAGTGAGTGAGTGAGTTACAAAATGTTCATTATATAAGTAGAGAAGCATGTGATGGTCAAGCTTGTACATAAAGATGCCGGTATGACATTTGACGGTTAACATTTTAAGAATCTTGATTTTTTTGAAAAAATGGTAGGTCTGGGAGTTGTGAGGTAGGTGGAAAGCAATACGAATATACATCTGTGTATCTTTTTGGAGTTTAAGTAGGGAAAGCAGGTAGGATGAATAAATACAATCTCAAACCAGATTACAATAATTTAAATATGGAAATATGAAGGAATATTATGACGTTACAGCTATCGACGAGGTAATAAAGTGAAGGACATAATTCCGATGTTCTTTGAAATCTTGCTGACAAGATATTGAATGTGTGCTTTGAAAGTAAGGTGTTGGTTAATGATGATTCCATGAAATTTACAATCGTCAACTCGAGATAGTAAGGAGTCGTCAATACGAATGTGGTGGTTGACGAGATGTATTATTTTTTGTTTTTGGTTTATGAAATAACATGTAAACAGTTTTCTTAACATTAAGAGATAAAATATTAGATGCACAACAATTTGTTATTTATTTCTATTTTTCTTTTATGCATACAATGGCAGGCAAGGACTCTGGTTGTCGTCTTATTTTTATTAACCACTTATTCACTCCTCCCTTTGCTTTGATTTCTTTTTGTTTTTGAAGCAACAACTTAATGATTTCTTTTGTGCTAAATCCTTTTCTAAATCACGACTAAGAATAACCCTTTTGAATACGTCACTGTTCTTGAAACAGTTGGAAACAGTTTACAGAATGAGGTTCATCGAAGTATGACTTTCAAATTTAATCAAAACTGGTCTTGGTTCTGCTTCTTTATCCATTTGTTTCACCATTTTGAACATTTCCACAACCTCTTTATTCGTTTAACTTTCCATTGTCACTTTATTCTGGTAGTTTTTAGATAACAATAATAACAACAACAATAATAATAATGACATTAATAATAATAATAAATTTAATGAGTCATTAAAATATTCCTTTAAAACAAACTATCATCAATCATCGTAATAATAATAATAATAAAAAAATAATAATAATAATAATCATCATCATTATAATAATAATAATCATCATAATCAAAATAATAATAACAACAACAATAGCATGGCAATAAAAACGTCAACTGCATCACTAACAACTGCAACTCATCACAACAACAACAACACAACAACAACAACAACAACAAACATCCCATCCATCCATCACCGTCATGCGATCTTATTACAGACCCCATCTTTCAAGTGAAATCGCTCCACGCGTACGGAGAGTAAGTACTCCATGCATACAGGTGATTAAGTACAACATGTGTTATAAGGTGATTAAGTACAACATGTGTTATAAGGTGATTAAGTACAACATGCGTTATAAGGTGATTAAGTACAACATGCGTTATAAGGTGATTAAGTATTCCATGCATTACAAGATGAGAATTCCATGCATAGATGGCGTCTACCTCCAATAATCGTCATTCATCCACCTTCACATGACACCTTGAGAGGCTTCATCGCTTCTCCTGTTTTATTCGACTTGTTTTGCATTTATTGCTGAGAATTATTATTATTGTTATCATCACCATCATCATCATAATCATCATCATAATCATCATCATCATCATCATTCATCATCATCATCATCATCATCATCATCATCATCATCATCATCATCATCATCATATCATCATCATCATCATTATTATTATTATTATTATTATTATTATTATTATTATTATTATTATTATTATTATATTATTATTATTATTATTATTATTATTATTATTATTATTATTATTATTTTACTTCTTTCTTTTATTCCGTTACTCATTTCGATGTTGGTGCCAGTGTCATTTTAATCATAACAATATTTATTCCTGCGATCAAAATGCCCGAATGCGCTAGAATAAATCAAAATCATTTCACAGACAGGTAGGCTGTAAATCAATTTAGGCGCTATATAATTTCTGAAAGCACATTAGTCTTGAGAAATGAAGTCGGAACGTTAAATTTTTTTACTTTTGATGTGAGTCTGCAAATGAAAATTGCTTTCCCATCATCAACTCTTGATTAGAAGCTTTCTTCAAGCTACAAGTGGCAAACTTCAGTTTGAATATTTAATGTAATTGTTACGAGATTCTAACAAGTCACGTGTTGTACACATGTCTTTCCATGTTGAGCAATTATCCGATGTCAACCTCTTCCTGTCAACTTCTCGTAAGATTTAGAGATTCGCTCCACTTGTTTAACTGAGTAATTGACTTTAGAAGGGATTTAAGCGGAGTGCTTTTTAAGCTCACGACTGCGTCTTATCCGACTGCACCCTAGCACTTCGGATCCACCATACCACCTTCCAATTATTCCACCATCTCACCATCTCACCAAACAACCTCAGGAGCATCCCGAGTGTCATCCATCAGCTCGTTTCCATGTACTCTGCCGTGTGACGGAGTATTACTCATTAAGAGGAGTAAGCGTCAGCTGTCTCGAATAAATCACTTCAATTTCACTCGGCCTTTTTTTTTTGTCGTATTAAGAGTAATTTAAAACACTTTTTGAGGCTCGTAAAAAAACTGTTATTTATTGACGACAATAATAATTGGTATCACATGGGCAGAAATGATAAAAATAAAAAAAAATTAAATCTTCGGAAGCATGGGATATTCCCACCATAACCATCCGAACGATCTCAAGATCGGAGGGCGTGCCCTATCCTTTGAAGAAGCATAATGAGCCGGTGTCGTCGCTGCGATGAAATTAGGGGAGCAGACGTGAAAACCGTGAAAAAAGAAGTTGAAGAGTTCATCCCCATCCCTCACGTCGTCCGTAAAAACATTGCAACGACTGAGTCATTCCAGTGAACAGAATTAACCGATTGAAATTGGATCAAAACTGATTGAAATTAAAATCGATTCAATCGAAGTTGACGTCAATCGAGACTGTAAATTGTGCTTTATTTGAGACTTTTCGTGCAACAAATAGCAAAAATTAGCAGTGGTTCAGTTCATGAAACGAAACGAGGCCGTTTTCCTCAAAATGTGTCAAGTTCTTGGAATAATGCACGCATCCGATTAGGAAATATCATTTCGTTTCTGTACAATTGTTTTAAATAAAATAAAAAACAAAACAAAATAATAAAGTAGATCGACAAAGAAACAATTCTCAAATGAACCGAGATGATGAATAGAACAACGGAAGTCCTAAGGAACGATCAGGGACCGACGGCAGTTGCAGAGTTCAGTCGCTGATTGTAAACTGCGTAGGGCGAATAATAAGCGGCCAACGACGGAAATGAGCCGGAGAGGAGGTTCTGTTGGTGGCTGGAAGCAAACCCAGGCGGAGTAACTGGAGATTTGTAAGGATGGTAACGAGCAGACGAAAAGAGGCTGTTCGGGCTCAAGGAGTTTCGCTGATGCGACGGCATGAGGGGTAACGCGTACGACGGCAGCGGAGAATTCCTGGACACGCTGAGAGAACGTGAAGCACTCGGTCCAAAGTAGCTCGGAAGTGGAAAAGGCAGTGGCGGCAGTGCAGACGGGTTGAACGGGGTCAAAGGTTGAAGTTGCTTCTGATGGACGAGGTCGATGGGCGTGGTCGGGGCTTGAGACGAGGGTAACGCCGTGTGACCTCGAAGGTGAAGGAGCAACTCTTCCGAGGTCGAGAATCTCTTTCCACAATATTCTCCATTCTGAACCCAGTTACAAATCATACCCTGCGAATGTGGCTGATTGAGAGACGAATTGAGGAGGGGTGGGGTGAGACCGCCGGGTACCATGAGGGGGCTGAATGGAGGAAGGCAAAAAGAGGAACCGGGAACCGAAGAGCATCCTGGGTAAAAAAGCCCCGAGGCGCTGGAGGGTACCGACGTCGATATAGCGCTCGACGAGTTGCCGAGATGAGGGGCGGCCTCGGCACACTGGTTGCAACCGGCACTGCTGCAGTGGGAAGCCGGCGAATGGCCGTTGAGCGTGGACGAGGAATTCGAGTTCGAATGTTGACCCAAGCAAAACGGGTCTTTGCACGAACCGCTGCACCTTCTCAGAGATCCGCTCGCATGGGTTCCGCTCGACGGAGACGACTTCCTCTGATTGGCAGCGGCTGCGACTTGAGCGGCGAGATTGGCCGAGTAAACCACTGCCGCCGCCAGAGGGTCCAACGACAGCGGGAAGAACGAGGGGTACAAATTGCCGAGGGAAGCGGAGGAGGAAGAAAATCCGGCAGCATTCTGAAGAGCCGCTGCTTCCTGCAGTTTCATGGAGCTGTAGAGAGGATAGAACGGACTCTTGGCCAAATAATCGGAATCCACGTACGGAAACGTTCCGTTCAGCTTCCCGGCGATTCCGTTCGGATAGAGGAGTCTGTGGTTTATGTCGATGTTTTCGTCACTGGGAGTTGGAAATTTATCATAACCGTTGAATAAACCGTTCGAGTACTTCTCGTGGATGCCCAGAGCTCTCTCGGCATTTGGCGCCCTGAAGCAAGACTTGTTGGGACTGGTTTTCGTAGCAGACGAGTTGGACCTACTGGTGCTGGTTTGTTCCTTCTTGCTGTGGGAATCTGATATGCTGTGGTAGGATGACGAGCTTTTTCTTCTTTCGTCTCCTTTCGATGCTTTCTCCGAAGGAGGAGTGGATTTCAGGCGAACAGTAGCTTCCTTCGTCGGATGCGAATTGGCAGCGGCCACTGCAGAGTCCTTCTTGTCGTTGACCATGGACTTGCCGGCCTGCGGATCCCTGCCTATACTGCTGCAGGTTTGAACCAACAATGCGAGAGGGCTGTTCTTGGCGTCCAACTGCGATAAGAAAATGCGATATCGGTTACGAAAACAAGCAATAAAAGAAAGATACATCTGCGACATATTTTTAACCCACACCGGCTCGCATTCGTGGAAAAGAAATCCTTTTATAACCGATCTTAAGAACTGCCGATATCGACTGTCGAAATGTTTTTTCTTAGTTATCACGATAGAAGCATCTCAGATAACGTGCTACGTACAGAATCCTGTTTATGCACAAACGATGTATGATGTGATTTGAAAGGCATTCGACTGAAGGCTACAGTTGTATTTGTCACGTTATTGATTGTTTATGAGAGCCATGTTGACGTCTAGCGATGGATTTATGAGCAGCTCTGTGCGATAACAAATGGCTCTTGTTTTCGCTCTTTTTAATTCTCAAAGTTTCTCACCAGAGAGTAGCAATTTTACAGAGCTTGTGCAGAAATGCCTCGTTTTAACGGCCAACAATAGCAACGTGATGTCGTGTTCTGTGGGAGTGGGATAGGTCTCTTTACGAGCCTCGTGAATGGCTGTCGACGAGCTGTCAGATGTGACGTTTGCTTCACAAATTCGATCACTACTCAACCATTTTGACGCCAATAAAATCGAGCATTAAAGCTTTGCGCACGTCCCTCAGACAATCGTGGTTCTCATTTCATCCGAACAACGACGACAACAACGGCGCATTTACAACTGCTCTCGTGGCTGACAAGTAAAAAAAGCTGCTTTGTTCATCCATCAAGTCGATCTGTCATAATAGCTCCGATCTTCAACGTCACCGACCATCGACCTGAAGATCTCACACAACCGCGTGCCACGCCATCTTGTCTACATGTCAAAACATCTCTTTCAGTCGATATTGTCCAACCCTCAGACGAAGAAAGATTTAGCATCTTTTCAAACGAGGAAACGGCGATGATGACGACGACGACGATGAACTACTCGTCGAGGAGTATCAAGAGATTTCAGAGTTGCAATGCGTTGTTTCGCAAACAACGAAAATAATTTACGACAAGAGAAGGATAAGTGATGTTTGAAAGGAAGCGCCTCACAACAAAAAGCAACTTCTGACAGTGTTTGGCATGAGCGAGTGATGATAATGGAGGTGATGACGACGACGATGATGACAAGTCTAAGTTGATGATGAAATCAGGCGTTGATTTATGAAATTATTTCTGACATTCTTTGCCATTCACAATAATGCGCTGTGGTTATGATTGCAATCAAGCATCAATTATCATCGCCATCGTCATCAATAACACTACCGCCGCCACGTCATCATCATCATCATCATCATCATCATCATCATCATCTCAGTTATCACATGATCCCAATTACATCACAGCATCTACTTGTCACTTCATCAGCCCAGGTTTTCGTCGCTTGTTTATCGTTAAAACTGACACCCGTGACATTCGTCACGCATTGAAATGTCAAACATCAAATGATGCAGAATTTTCTTCACTTTATTGACTTCAAGAGTATCTTTTTTTCGTCGTCATCATCATCATCATCATCATCACAATCCTTAGCAAGTTTCTGTTTTAACGAACTTCAAACAAATCCATAATCAGAAAGGACAATTTCCAGGCAACTTCAACAGATTCAATGAAACTCTAACATAAAAAACAAGTAAATAGTGAATTAATAATTAATTAATAAATATGCGAATGAATTACATTACATTAATATTACAATAATAGAACACGAAACACTACACGATTCAAGGCTTCAGAGCATGTCTACGATTGGAGTAGCTCCACGGAATTCAAAGGATGAATTCCAGGATGAATTGTTTCCATCGATCAAAAACTCTGGCAGATCATTGGCAGATCATTGGCAGAGTGTGACAGGTTCAAATGTGCACCTCGAAAAGCCCGCCAGTGAAAAGCAGGAGACGAGGAAATAAAACCAACAGGAGCGACGACCTCGCCTGTCTCTGCTCAATCCATCAACTACAAACTCACGACCGCTTCCTTTGTCTCGGAATTGTATATTCGCAGGACCGTCTGCGTCTTTTGTGCTCTCGACGTTCAAAAGAAGATCGGAAATTGTTCGAGAAAATAAAAGAGAGGTTGTTTTGTGGATTATCGATAGGAAGAGCGCAAATACAAATGCCCATTAAGGAAGGCCTCGGAATGGTGAAGTCTGACGTGAGCAGACGAAAAGGTATTCAGAGCGGGAACGTCGAAGGCTTCAGAATGCGCAGTTGAATGCGACATGATTGATGACGGTCATTAATTCCAATCAAATTAAAACAAATGACAAATGCTTCTGACGAGGTAACAGGTGAGATCCCGTAAAAATCAGTCGGGATGAATAATTGGCTGCTCTTAAATGGGGCCGCTAATTGCAGTCGTCACGAAAATAGAAGTCATTAATGAATTATAATTTAGCATCCCATCTAAGTTAAATCGTCAAGTCTAATTGCTTGCATCTATGATCGGTTAGGTTAGCTATTTTTGGAGGCCATTTACATGAATTCTGCCTGGATCTAACGAATTCATCACCTGAGATCAACTCCTATTGCTCCAGCAATCTCTAGGTTCCATTATTTCAATCTTCTCATTATGATGTAATACTATTAAATAATTAACTATTATTAAGCATTAGTAATTATTCATTATTATTGCTAGTGTTTCATCTTCGCCTATTAATATTACATCGCAACATTATACAATATATATTTACGACGTATTAATAAGGACAACAACAATAAATGTTATGATGCAACAATAATAACAATGTCAACAGTAATAAATGTTGTGATGTAACATTACTAAATATGATGTAACATTATTACTGTGGGGCATCTTTCGTGATGGAGCGTCAAAGTTCAACAACAAAGCTTGGAAAGATGTTTGTTCTCTTCAAAAGACTGGTTAGTGTTAAATATCACCAACAACAACAACACTTAAATGACTTCTCAATGAGATAACATCATGCTAAAGAACCAACCATACAAATGCTACTTTATTGTAAGCTTCAATTGAGAGTGAATGAATAAATATTGCCTTAAAATGTCAATCCATCATTACAAACAAATGAGATACGATCCTTTGACAACATAAATAATTATGCAATAAATGATTACGTAACAATTGATTACACAACAAATGAAATTAATCTTCAAACTTACAACCGTTGGGGGATAAAATTCAGGCGTGAGGTACTGGGATGATGAGGAGGATGAAGATGACGAGGCTACAGAAACTGAAGGAGTTGTTGACATTTTAAAGTGTTGTCTGCGATGATAATCCTTGTCATCAAAAGTAATCCTCGAAGTTTTTAAAATCCGACAACTACGTCAATAAACCGACAACTACTTCCCGACAACTATTTTCCGACAACTACTCACCACGAGCAAGGCAACCGAGATTTATAGTAGCCATTCATTCATTGACAACTTCAGGTAACTTGCGTTCGCTCAGCGTCATACATGCGATGTCCTATAAGAACTGTTCCGATGCATGGAAGAACTTGCTGGATGAATGAATGAATAAATAAATAAACTAATGAATGGATGAATGTAGTTACTAAAATACTTTAAGATATTAAATATTGACTTCCTTAATCGCAATGATTGAGACGCAAGGGAGCTTAGAGAATAAATAATGTATTCCCGTATTGGACGTTGTAGATCGACAAATATTAAACAATCAGACAACCAATGGGATGCCGGGGAACGATCGATCAAGTTGCCGGGAATCTAATGGGCCGTCGCATCATAAAGACCCAAGACCCTCCCACACGGGGCTGATTAATGACGCCCCAAACGTCCGAAGCTCTGGCGAATGAAATGAAAAATCACCGCAGGGGGTTCACGTCAATTTTTATTCTCACTAATTATTCCAGGGCGAAGAAAATTTATGGGAGCATGAAAATTGCACCGAGGTTTTTAAGAGGAGAGAATTTGTCTTTTGTTGTTAGGCCTTCATTGCTTCTCGGATGATCGAACGTCAGTTCTGTGACGAACAAGTGGTGCAGAAATTTATTCCCGTAATTATTTATTGTAATTATCTCATCTCACGTCTGCCTCCCTTTTCGACCTTCGTGCTCGCATTTTAAACTTTCTGTCGTCAGGTAAGAAGTTTGGGATTTATGAAAGGTTGCTTTTATTTTCATTTTCAAATTTTTATTTTCGCTCGAATAAATTTGATCGACGATTTTGAAGTTTGCAAGTCATTTTGTTTGACGAGTTGACTAATTTCAGCGAAATTCCTGCACCCAACGATCGTTGGAGAGGACGCGTTACAAATGATGTGCAATCGATAAAAGTGAAAACCTGTCTAAAGATTTATTTTACACGCAGTCGAACAATAGATTGGTGCAAATCCGTGCTTGATTTAAATCAGGGTGACAGACTCTCATATTTGACGTGGAAATAAAATGAAATGAAGTTAGTTTTGATTTTTACAGATAATATTTATTTAATAATAAATTTATTATTTGCAATACGTTGCACAGTAAAATTATATATTTTAAATAGCAACAATAAATAATGATATTATATGTTAAGATTTATAATTTAATAAATATTAATAATTTAATAATAAGTAATAATATGTAATAATAATGAATAAATAATCGTAATTTATTGATGGCCATCCCGTCCTGGAAAGGAAGTTGTGTTACCTCGTTGCGTTGAAACTCGAGAGAGTTAAGACCAGGGATTAATCTCTCCCAATGGCCGCACCCTAACTGGGAGAGGAGGGAGGGTATACGTTCGCATGACAATTTGCACAATTCCATTTTGTTACAGTGCCTGTTTAGTTCAGTTTAGCTATTTTATAATATCCATTTAGCAATGGAAAAGGACAAAATAAAATGTCACCATCGATGATGGGTCGAACATTGCATTTTTTCCACTTTTATTTTTATTGATTTTAATTTCTTTAATTCTGTCGCTAATAATGAAGTAAATGAAAATATTTTATAGAACCCAAGTGATTCGGAATAATATTGAATGACAAAAAATAGCTCTCTCAGTATAATGTTGACATTCGAATTTAAAAAAGTCTGACTATAGGATATTGTCGAAAAAGTGTCCATTTTTAAAGTCAAACAAAAATTAAACAACCATAAAGAATTGTGCTATTCGTGTTTTAAAATATTTGTCTCAAACAATTTTTAATTGTGGTCATTGCATCACACCGCATGACTTTAGACGCAAAAAAGATGAACGAGGGTTTGCCCCTTCGAAAAGGAGAATTGATTTTTAGTGTTTGCTTCAACGATGCATAAGCTTGACAGGTGCAGTCATAGATTTACAGTTGCAAAGACTCTTTATTATATAAATTATGCATTATACGTTATTCATGTAATGAATTTATTTTCATCAATTTTCGACACTCAATTATCAAAATGTAATATTTGTATGGAACCACAAAGATGGCGTTCATGAATTTTGAAAAGATTGTTACGAAAGAATTTTAACTTTATTTATTTGGTGAAAGTAGATATGGTACATTAAAAAATTGACTGTCTTTAAATTCTTTTTTTACAAAGATATTTATTTATTTATTTGTTCCAAAAGTGGGCAGAGGACGCTTACCTTCTCATCCAGCAAACGAGAAAGTTTAACATAGAGGTGCGACAGAAATATGTCTATGGTACATCAAGAAAGGTGAAAGGTCATGATTATTGATGAGACTGGTGAATCAACTGTAGATTGTCGATGGAACGATGTTTTTCGTTCCAAATGTTGGTTGCATGTTCAGTGAAAAAGTATTTTCCAATATATTATCGCATCCAATGAACACAACACAAACTTTAAAATGATCTCCTCTTGTGGACGAATAATTAGCGAGATGAATATGTTTTATGAGGTCTGTTGATATTAGGTTAAGGATTATTGTAAACAGAGCTCAGCTGTTACAAGAAGGTGTTTGAGTTATTTGAGTTTCAATGCCTTAAGACGATCACGATACCCCTTATCGCGATACTATCTCAACGCAGGGATCGTTTTGGTAATTTGTTTTGAATATTTTTTATGTTCTCAGTCGGTTATTTTGGTGAGGGTTCCAGACCCAGCAGAAAGTTTTGATGAGAAGATTCTCGTCCCTAAAGGCGAATGATTTGAAAATCAGATGGTACTGCAACCTTGAATGTGATGATGTCAATATGGAGCCGGAATTTTAGGTCCGACCTCGTTACGACACCAAAAGTCAGTTTGTTGTGAGAGGAAAATATATTCCTTTGATTAGGTTGAGTTCCTTCTCCGTGAGGGCTGAAAATCGATGCTTCTCTGTTGATGACAGAATCATCCAATGACTTCGATTAGTAAAGTTTCGATTTGTTTATGTCTTCAGAAAAATGTTATGGTGTTGTCAGTGGGTCCCCAACGTTTTTTTAAGTCGAGGGCCACGTTGCTAATTTATGAAGTTTCAGCGGATGGAATGTACAAGGAATTAAATGTATTAAAATACGGCAAACGATTAGAAGCGTATATATCGCTAAGTTACGATTCAGTGACGAAATTACATCAAACTTGGGTCAAAGCGTGTTTCTGAGAGAAGTAAAGAGATTTCTGAGGTAAGTAAGAATAATAAGTAAGGATATTGAATATTCATCAGACGATGCTGATCTCGCAGTTCAACTGCTGTTTAAATTCCGTTGTTAGGAATTTTTATTTGTCTTCACTGATATTAATTGTTTTTGATTGATATTAACTTATTGTCTCAAACTACTTTTTGAACCCCAGTCAAAAGCAGAACAATAAATAACAGTAAATGCGGTTTAAAATGCATCGAATGATGTTTTTGGCGAAGTAAGGAGGAGGGGAGCAGATTTATCGATGAGAAACACAAACACAAACACGCTTCAACATAGTCGTAATCATCTGTAATGGATTTTAATAAATGAAATAAACAAGTACATTAATAAAAAAAAATTAAAAAAATTATTTTAATTTGCAAGTTGGCTCAGTCGAACGACGACAAAAGCAGAGTCGTTATGGGTCGTGTTCGAAACCCAGCTTGCACCGCCACAAAGCACACCTGGTACGCGGCAAATGGTTAAGCGCCCCCGACGCTTATGGTACTTTATAAATAATATATTATGAACATTTATTTTTATTTCTATTCATTCATAAAATAACGTCACTTTTTTGTAAGATTTACAAGCTATAAAATCCAATAATGATTTGTTGCAATAATTGCATCTTATTACATCTTATTAATGTTTTGGTGCTACAAAGCAACTGACGAAATCTGATAGACGAAAACAGTACTCACTTGATCTTCAGAGATCAAGCATATTTCGTCATATTCTACGTGCTTTATGTTTTTTATATTTATATTTGATTTATATTTTATATAATTATATTTGCTTTATATTTTTCTGGAGGGAGAATAATATTACAGAAAGTTAATTGCTCTGCACTCTCTTTATTTTATTTTGCCTTATTTTTTCACATTTTCAAACTACAGAGCTCGAGGTGATAAAGCAATCAATCTTTTAAAACATTTAGTGGGAGATATTGATATATGTTATATTATAATATTGTTATGTATTCGATATAATAGGATAATATTGTAATAATAATAATAATAATAATAATATAATATAATGTAATGTAATAATATTACATACGCAATATTATTCTCAGGTAATATATATTAAGTTATTCAAATGAGTTTATGACCTTTTTTGACATTTTTCTGAAACGCGTCACCTGCCGACTGAGCTTTTAATAATTTTTTTTTAACAAGTTGTAACTTATTGGCGTATGACACTGGTACATTTTAACATATTATACTGATACATATTATCGCATTATATTTGTACGTATTAACAAATTTAATTATTTCTTATTAACATATTACAGTGCTAGAGCAATATTGTTAAGAATTACCCACTTGTTATGGATGATTTCCTTATAAATTACCATTTCTTGCTGAAATTTTTAGCAATTAAATAAAACACCATTTGCAAGCAACATATAAAATTTCATTTCATTTGGTTCAATGGTTTCTGTAAATTATGCTAATCAACGATTTTGGCCTGGAAATATTAAGACAACTTCCGGTTTTGGCTCGATTCATCAATTTCAAGGTCTTATTGGAAAGATCAAACATTAAATTGTTATTAAGAAAGCTATATAAAAGAGTGTGAAATTCAAAACTTTTTCTCTCCAAGTCATCTGAGTTATGCAACGGATCATAATCAAATAAATAAATAAATAAAAACTTTCTTACATTCATTTCATCATGAGGAAGAAAGCAGGTTTGACAGAAGGAGAAATAGGATAAGTTAAGGCCTTCAGGAAGGCAAACTATTCGATAAATAAGATTGCAAAAAAGTTTAATATGTCAACAATTGTCGTCAAATATATTTTGATGATCCAGGCTCATATGGGAAGTCGTATGTGGGCGGAAGACCGAAGAAGTTCTCGAGTGAAAGTAAGAGACGTCTCATTAGGGAGGCTTCACGAGGAGAATATTTGTGTAAACATTTTCAATATAAGCTGGATTTAGACCATGTGACTATCTTAATTCAAGTCGAACAGTCAAAATACAAATGCTAAAGCGAGCTCCAGCGCTGAAAATCCATCACAAGAAAAATGTCTCATCTGGACCAAAGAGGTCAAATATAACGAAAGGTGAAAACTTGTAATTTTGTCTCAGATGAAAAAAGCTCAATCTCGATGGGCTCGATAGTTGTAAATGCTACTGGCATAATCTCAGAAAAGAAGGAGATGTTTTTTTTAGCAGGAAACATGGAGGTGGTTCTGTGATGGTCTAGGGAGGAATTTTAGCATTTGGGAGGACGGAACTGGTGCTTTTTAAAGGGAGGCAGGACTCTCGGAATTACATCAAAATGCCAAATGATCATATCCGTCTTTTTGCTGAAACAAAAGAACTTGAATTTCAGAAAGATAATGTTTCTATTCATGTTTCCAAGGCAACCAGAGCATTTTACCAGGAGTCCAACATGCAAGTAATGGACTGGTATGCATGTTTCTTCGACTGGAATCCGCTTGAAAATGCCTTTTTTCAAGATCAGTTACGGCAAAGGACATCAATATGACACTGAAAATGATTTGAAGGAAGCGATTTTGAGTGCATGGAGAAATCTAGATAAAAATATCATAAAAACACTGATTTTCTCCATGAAAAATAGGTGCATAGATGTTATTTCTTAAAAAATTAGGAATAAAATCTTAATGAAACATTATTTCATTTGGTTTTACAAAAAATTTTTGCCAAAATGCTGAAATTCGTGAGTTTTTGTGGCCTGTCTTAATAATATTTCTATGCAAAAATGGTTTTTTGTTAAATTTGAGTTTAATTCTTGATCAAAGTGAAATAAAATATGCAAGTTATATTCATTAAGGATATTATGCAATTATTCCAAGTTTGAGCTTTATGCGATATTTTAAACTTAAGATATTGGGAAAATTGGATACTGTCTTAACATTTTTTCTAGCACTGTACATTAGTGTATATTAGTCATCTAATATAGATGATCTATATAATATAGCATAGATCTATATAATATAATATATATTATAATATAGATCTATATAATATAATATAGATCTATATAATATAATATAGATTATAATAATATAATATATAACATCATAGATCATCTCTAAACATGATCGGAAGACTTAGAAAAGAGCGAAGGTTCAAGAAAGACTAAAAAATGTCCGCAATTGTTTCTTCGTAACAATGCACCAGGTGAGATCTTCTTGAATGTTTTGTTTATCAATAAACAAGTTTACTTGTTTGAAATAAGAATAACACCTTTATGAGATAGTTGTTAGAAATTATAAATTAGAAATTGAATTGCAGAACTCTGAATGTCTCCGAAGCGAGTTTGTGAGTTTGTGAGTTGATTCTTGTTCATCTGAAAATCCTTTGCAGCCACATGCAGAATGTTTTCCTCGCTTATTTTTCTATTTATTCCCTGCTTTCTGATTGTTCTTTGCAATTTTCAAGCGTTATTGTTTTTCATTGTTATTACACTCCTTCATTTCTTTAAAAATCTTGTGGTTATCGCCTTTAATTTAAACTCTATTTGGGATGTGGTGAATATAATTGCGGTACAAATATTTATTTAATATTTTAAAGTAATGTAAATAGTTATTTAATATTTCAAAATAATATTTAATGTCACACACTCACACACATGAAAGACAAATTCCATTCAACCTAAATCCTCCCAAAATCTCGTTTTATGTTCGTTCAGCATTTAACATCGAAACAATTCCATAATTTAATGTTGCACCATCACATTAAATCACTTCACGATAGAAATAGGCACACACTTTCCTAATCATTTAAGATTTTTTCAAACAGTTATGCAATGGACTTTAATAAACAACAACAACAACAACAACATTAACAGCAACAACAGCGTCTTCATAAAAAAAAAATTTTTACCTCCTGTCACTTTATCTCCTGCATAAAGCAGCCATTTCGCTTATCAGGTTATAAATAGCTCTGTTAAAAGGTTTGTGGTTGATTGAAACTAGCAGCAAAAAAGTGCCGAAATGTTTTCAGGGATTTTGAGAACAGGAGACTGTCTCGCCTTCCGATGTTCAACAATCAGTCATCCGTAATCAGTAAAAGAAACCATTGTCGGTATGAATTCTCAATTGATTGCGATTTAAGAGTACGAAACAGGTGATGGCACTTCATTTAAAGTGTGGACTTTTTCTTTGAAATATTGAGTAATCAGATTAGAAAGTTAAAAGCTTAATTATTAGACTGAATGTGTACTTTATTGTTGTACAAATGATTAATTGGGTAATAATTTATTTGTATTGTTCACAATAAATAATTTTTAAAGTAACAATTAGTATAATATAAGCATTCCACAGTTACATCTTACGAAACTCATATATGCATAAAAAGAAAGAATTAACAGAAAGATAACATCAATTCTACCGCTAAAATGACTCAACATTTTCATCCTAGGAAATTACCAATGACATATTAATACAGATAACACGAGCGAATAAACTGGTTGCTTCTAACTTTTCAATTCACAACTTGAAATTCGTAATCCACTGTCACAATTCACAATTCACCGACCATCAATTCATCGTCACGTTGAAATAATTTCACGACTTCAATCGGTGGTCGTGATCGTTTGTTCGTTGAAATTTACTTGACGCCCCGAACCTGTGGCTTGGAGAATGAATGAATGCTCGTGAGGTGAACGTCCCACGCCCCGTCCAGTTGGTTGACCTGGTGGTGGATGGAGTTCTTCTTCTCACGAATCTTTTTGCACGAGTCAAAACCGCATGGACCACAACTCAGAATCCACCTCAAGTCCCTCTGAAATAATAAATTAATTATTAGTTAAGATAAATTATTCACAATTAATTAATTTATTAATTAATTACAATCACTTAATTACTTACTTGCCGTTACTTGCTTAATTAATTACAATACATTAAAACACACTAAAATGAATCCATTAATTACAAGAAACTTTGAAGCTTAACATTACTATCAATTATCCTCACTACAAATGAATTAATAAGTTATTTTTTTCTGGTTTTGGATTTCAATTTCAAAGAAAAACAAACGCACAGAAAATATGGCAGAGTTGTGAGGAAAAAGTCCATTAGCAGAATTTCAAAAGGAGACTATTTGTAAAACCATCAGGTGCTTATGTACTTATTTGTAAAACCACCAGGTGCTTATGAGAAGGAGGGGTTTGAGGTTTCCAAGCTTCTGATAAATCTGATCAAGTGTGAAAATGTTTTGCAAGTTTGTTGCTGATGCGAGAAGGCACGGTACAACTGAGCCATCGTCAGCTTTGAAAACACTAGAGAAATAATTGCTGAGATTAGGTGGGATTTGAAGTGAATGTACCATCCTGTTTTTCATGGCCTGCATTGGGTTATGTTTTGTAGCTTTCTCTTGGCAAATCGATAGAAACGACCGGTATTTCTAACTGACATGAATGAGCCTTCTTATGAATTATTATAATCTTCTATGATTCTTTTCAGATCTCTACAGGAATGCTTGTAGATATTTATTTATACATTTGCAATAATTATTGATCTAAAGAAATAGTATCTTAAATATTATTATAATTTTTTTATAATAATTTAATAACATTTTTGATGAGCACGAAAAGTTTCAACCCGTAAGTGATGAGAGGCTCTTGATCTATGATCCTTTTCAGATCTCTAGAAGAATGCTTGTAGATATTTATTTATACAGTTTCAATAATTATTGATCTAAAGAAATAATATCTTAAATACTGTTGTAATTTTTTTATAATAATTTATTATAATTTAATAACATTTTTGAGGAGCACGAAAAGCTTCAACCCGTAAGTGATGAGAGGCTCTTGAATGAAGTAGAAAGATGACGAAGTGGAGCTGAGAACCACTGCACTCCTTCAACATTCTCTCAACTTTCCTCATTCCACGACAACAAATCCATCTCAGCAACATTGCATCCGCACAACAACATACAACTTAAAGCAACTTAAACAAGTTATTTTAGTTCAATTTTATACATTTTTCAATTCAGACGTTAAAATAAAACCAAAAATTAAATATCTCTTGGCTGAAAAATCTATCTTATATTATGTAAACCGACAGCAGCAATAACAACAACAATGGCAGCAACCTTCCATAGCTCCAATTGAGTTTTATTTAATTACAACGGTTCCGCCGTTCCAAACCGAAGGTAACGTCATTTGAACGCAATTTGGAACCTTTTTGTGAAATATTTTTCCTAAACATGCACGATTGTAGATTCAGAAAAGCACTAAAGTTGCTTTGATTTATGACTCATATTGTCCGGGGATCCTTTGACATAAAATTGAGACGTATTGCTGACCTTGAACTTCAGTACGTGGAGGTATCTGTGCATGGCTGCCCCATCATGCATCTTGCGTCTTGCATGTATCTGTTTTCAATGCATCGACAATGCATTGTGCATTGTGCACTCGAACGAATGTTTTCCTACTTTGACTGAATCACCGCCGTGCATGGCGAACATTTGCACGATTTTGAATTTTTTCAGCATCTGCCGAGATATAAACAAGTGAGATAAGAGGCCAATAACAGAACATGCACAATATCAGCTTTAAATAATATTTGCACATTATAAGTTTTAAATAAAATATGCACAAATATTATCATCTCTAAATATAGCTCTAAATATTCTAATCATTTCCATTCATGCCATTCATGCCATAACCCAGAAATGCATCAAATAAAGCGCGTTGATTCCTAAAGCCTTTTATAATATAATATATCTTAAAGAATCTAACTGTTACTAATTGAATACTTCTGCTCGGATTATCATTGTACCTTAATTAATTATCTTTAATTGCGATTCATAGAATAATCAAATAATATTTAATATCTATAATTAAGTATTATTAAATAATTAGTACAATGTAATAAAAATATTAAGCTAACATTATAAATACTCTAATTAATTATCGTTAAATAATCATTAAATAATAATTATTAATTACTATAAATAATATTTGCTATCTCAAGTGATGCTGGAGATTTTAAAATATTTGTGACGTCTTCATTGCGAAGTATTTTGATGAATCTTAAAAGTGATATTATATCAAATTCTTCTTCTTCTTCTTGTTATTATTATTATTATTATTATTATCGTTATTGTTTTTGCTGTTGTTGCTATTTTTCTTGCAATGACGGTTTACAGATATAAATAATAGGAGCTAAAATATTGAAGACAAAATGCATCGTAAAATAAATTTTAATTTTTTGACCTAATTATATCAAGGATTATTTTCAACTTTATGCTGTATAGTAACATATAGTATAGTATGTATGTAACAATAATAATAATAATAATAATAATAAAATATAAATAAATATAATAATAATAATAGCAATAAACACAATAACAACAAACAATAATTAATAAATTGACAAAAGTAAAACAAATATATTCTTTGCTAAAAGAAAATGCAAACGATATTCATGGTTGAGACCACAAAAAAATCATTTACCAAATAAATTTATTGAGATAAATTTTTTATTTAATTAAATGTGCCATTACACTGAAGAAATAAATGTTGTTGTTTAAATCCCTTGCATATTTTAAATTGCTTCATTAAGTACTTACTTTGAAAAAAAAATCGTTGGTAAAAATTCAACATTCACTCGCGCAAATTCTGGATTTATCAAATTACTTAATAAATTATTTTATCGAATTTATCGAATCATTCCTGTCGATAACAACTTCTTAACAATGCGATTAAAAAAATTAATAGTTAAATAAAAACGATAAATTCATTAAATAAATAAAACAACTGAATCATTAATTAAATAAAAGCATTAAAAACATCTTCAAGTGTAGGAAATCTCTTAATGCTCAGAACATTTTTTTCATGATTAACAACTTGGACCTGTTTCCTTTTTAGGGGTTTTGAGAGATTTACTTAATTTATTTACTTATCCAGGTTGAATGGACGTGCACAGGATGTGAGATTGTATGAATAATTTGGGTCGTGTTGGGGTCAATCTTCGGTCGTTGGGGTCAAGTTTGTAACGAAGAAAGTAAATTAATATTTTTATTCAACAATTTGAAATTGCTAAGATCGTTTTTACAAACGAAATGAAAGAATAACAAAGGATTATAAAATTATTCAATATATATATATATATATAATAATACAATTATTTTTTCTGGTAAATATAAAAATTTACACACGCTTCGTAGAAGCAGATGGATGAATAGAATGGAGAGATATAAACTGAACAAATACATGAAATTTAAAAAAACAAATAAAAATAATTTTCTCTCAAAAGGATTTGCAATAAATTCTTAAAACGTGAATAAATCTGTAAAAAAAAATAATTGAGTCTTTGAAGTCTTGTTAGCTGTTCTTTGAGAATATATTACAGATGTAATTATTGAAGTTTTAAGTTGATATTATTGTGGAATTAAGTTCATGGTACTATGAATTTGTAATAGATTTAAGTTGTTTAATAATAATAATAGTAATAATAATAATAATAATAATAATAATAATAATAATAATAATAATAATAATAATAATAATAATACTAATAATAATAATAATACTAATAATAATAATATAATAATAATAATAATAATCATAATAATAATAATAATTTTATAAAGTGCCATGTGCATAGAGTCAGAAGCGCCTAAATTATTGATTATTATTGATTATTATTGATTAAATTATTAATTATTATTGTTATTGCTCCGCTATATAGGATACAGCTCTACCCTAATTGGCATTAACATCATTTGTATGATGCAACAGTCATCATCATCTACATCATCGCCATCATCATCACAACCATTACAATCATCATCATCATCATTACCACAATCATTACAATCATCGTCATCATCGTCATCATCGCAATCATTACAATCATCTTCATCATCATGAGATAAACATTTCCAATCAATTTCTAGAATATTTCTGATAAAACGTAAATTAATTGAGTCCATGTTTAAGGTTGAAGAGAATTTTAAAAAGAAGTTCTTTTAGCACATCGTCTTTCCAAATCATGTGTTAGTGGCTGATAACTGAAATGGAAAGGAGAATATCTCCCAACCTAGAGGTCCCGGGTTCGAATTTTGCCTCCATCAATTTCACGTGTTCAATTGTCCAATATTTGTTCAAAACAAACGCTTTATTTATCGGAAAAGTTTTGAAAAATTATTTTTCCAAATTCAGTTTTAAAATTAAAGTAAAAAAAATCTAAAATTATTTTATAATAATTATTCGTTTTATTTTAAATAACAAAGCTAAATATAAAAAATAATAAAGTTAATGTAAAAATAAGTTATGAAGTTGTCATTAATAGTCGTGGTAATAGTTAGCTAAGTTGAGTTAATAGTAAAAATATTTAATGGTGTTTGTTGTTTAAAAACAAGCTAATGGCATCATAATGAAGATGTTAGTTTTAGTATTTAGTATAGATAATTTTAATAATATTATTGATAAATGATAATTATATACACTAAATGATAAAAAAAGATAATCAATAACTTATTAATTAAATTATTATCATCAACTTATTATCAATAACTATTATTATACAACAACAATATTATTATATTATTATCATTAACTTATTATCAATAACTATTATTATACAACAACAATATTATTATTATTATTATTATTTTATTATTATTATTTATTATTATTATTATTATTATTATTATTATTATTATTATTATTATTATTATTATTATTATTATTATTATTATTATTATTATTATTATTATTATTATTATTATTATTATTATTATATTATTATTATTATTATTATTATTCTGTGTAACAGATTCTGTGGAATTAGTCTAGGAACAGTTAAAATGGATTTGAGGTTGAATACCTCGACACGACACGTTTTTGCCCTGGTCAGGGAAGGATTCACTAAATCATCCGTTTGCATCCAACTTTGGCAAAAAGCTTTGAATGTTTGGCATTGTTATGTTGTTGAATTTTATTTAGGCTGGTTACAATAATTGTAATCAATGTTATTGTAGATGTTCTACATATTGTTGAATATATTGTATTACCATAATTATTTATTGTTGTACATGCTGCATTTATTGCTGTATTGAAGTTGGAAATGTTATTGTAGATGTGAAATGTGTTGTAAATGTTAAAAACAATTATTTCATTTAATTATTATTGTTAACATTGTACAGTAATTATTTGTCCAATGGAAGAAAAGGCACATTCAATTCTGTTCAGTCATATTTTGTTATCGGGATAGAGAGATGGATGGATGAAGGAAGGAAGAAAGGAACGCAAAAGTTGGACTAAAGGATCCACATTGCATAAACGCGATAAAAACTGCTTAGAGAGGCCGATAAATTAGTTCTCATCGTAAAGACATCAAGTGATAGTGCTTATCTCTGAAAATGGAATTATTTCTTCAATGCATCGCGCACCGAAAATGGATTCACTCACCCTGAAACTTTTGTTGAAAATGCTGTAAATTATCGGATTGACGAAGCTATTGGACATGGCTAGCCAATGCACGCAATAGTAGACGACAATGTAGATGTCCATGTGGGCTGTCCAGTTCTCCTGGTTGAAATCGTAAACCAGGATGAAGAGGTGCAGTGGCAGCCAGCAAACCCCAAAAAAGGTCACCACCAGAACCAGCATTTTTATGACCTAATTAAATTAAATTGAATTAAGTTTATAACCCAATTACAAGGAACCAAGTTCGTTGAACGAAAATATTTAAATGAAGATGAATATTTAAATGAAGATATTTATTAATTTGAATCGAATAGTTTACAATGAGGATGTTAAATTCAATTGATTTGAATGTATAAGTCAATTTCTGTTTGAATAATTAATAACTGTTTTAAAATGGTCTAGTTTAAAATTAAATTTTTTAATCAGGTTAACCAAATTTCTCTTCGTTTTTTATGGCGGGAAGTTAAGAAGGTGAATACTTAAAGCAAACAAAGATTCATTAAGGCTAGTTATTTATTTTATGAAATATTTACTCTAAAGTAAAGATTTAAATATTCCTTGCAGAAAATATTTATCTATTTAAAATAATTAATTTATTCAAATGCCAATTGTTATTTTTAAATACTGTTAAAGTATGCAGGCGTGTTTACGCACACTTACTTATGTTTACCCATACTTACCTATGTTTACCCATGTTTACCCATGTTTACTGAGGAGCATAAACAGAGGAGGATTGAAAACTAATAATTCATCGTCAAGAGAGAAGTGATTTCTTAGTTTCAGAGGTCCGCATACAGTGGCCGACATGAAATCTCATTCGTCATTATACTCTCATGAACTTGTCACCTATTATCACCTATTATTATTACATTATCGATATTATCACAATTATTATTATTATTATTATTATTATTATCTATATTATCTATATTATCTATATTATTATTATTATTATTATTATTATTATTATTAGTATTATTATTATTATTATTATTATTATTATTATTAATTATTATTATTATTATTATTAGTATTATTATTATTATTATTATTATTATTATTATTATTATTATTATTATTATTATTATTATTATTAGTATTATTATTATTATTATTATTATTATTATTATTATTATTGTTATTGTTATTATTATTATTATTATTATTATTATTATTATTATTATTATTATTATTATTATTATTATTATTATTATTATTATTATTATTATTATATTATTATTATTATTATTATTATTATTATTACCCATTCCCTGTAACGTGGTACCTAAATAAATAAACTTTCATTGATTACATATTACTTATTACCTCTCACTTAACGCCTGAATCGCCTTCCCTTAGGCCACTAGTTTCTACTTTATGTAAATTTGGTAATGGAAAAGCAAAAAAATGGTCAGAATTGTAATTCTTCAATTATTTAAAACCCGGATGGGCGGCAACAAATTGCCCTGTGCATTTGTCCTGCTCATCAGGCTGCCTTACCAACTTAGTTACTGACACACGACTGAAGTTGTAATAGTTTTATAATAGTATTATAGTTTTATAATAGTATAATAGTTTTATAATAGTATAATAGTTTTATAATAGTATAATAGTTTTATAATAGTGTAATAGTTTTTTAATAGTGTAATAGTTTTTTAATATTGTAATAGTTTTATAATAGTGTAATATTTTATAATATTGTAATAGTTTATGCCAACTTAAACTCAAATGGAATGCTTGGTTCATCTTAATCAAGTTTGTAAACATGCCTGGATTTGTTATGTTATCATACATCATGTCACATCGCATACATCATTTATCACATTTATTATGAATTATTCATTCTATTTCATCACATTGCTTTATATTATGATTGCCATCATATATTATTGTACTTTAAACAATTAATCACAAATCATATTTATTATGCAGCCGAATTTGTAATTCATTCGAAAGACTCAGAGACAAGTACATCTAGAAATATCAAATGATATTAAAAAACGACAACTTTATTCACAAACCTTTGCAGCTAGTGCGTTTAAATGGTTTTGTTAATTTATTTGTTTTGTTTTTTTAATATCCTTTATTTTAAGAATAATTTGACCTTCAAAGGAACTTTTTGAATCCAAACTTTTAAAGAACTCACAATTAATCTTCAATTACTGAAATACTTGTGAGTCATTTAATGAGAATCTAATGACGGAGTTTATGAGTTGTTAATGAAGATAAGATGAATTCGAGGTGCTAATGAGTTTTTTACGACTTGCAAGGCCGATGATGAAGAGAATGATTGGTGACAAAATATCAAGTAAATCATGAAATTGGAATCAAAATATCGATGCTCCATTGATTATCTTTCACGTTTCAAGCCAAATACTGTGCGTTCATGGAAAGTTTGCAGGAACTAATTTTTCTTCATGGCAGAAACAATGACGTCATCAGCAAGAATTCTTGCAATCGAAAAGAAGAAACGTCAAGAAAATGATCGTAAAAGTATTGTTAAATGGTCATGAAAACCTTGTTAATAATGATAAAAGCATGGTTTAAAATGATATAAAAATGTCGCTTCTACAGACTTCAATAAACTCCCTATTCCTTGCAATTTCGTGGTTTTTTGAAACACACACACCATTGACAACAGACATTGGACATCGTTTGAGACAAAACATGACAAAATTCATGAAAACTGATGCCGCTTAATTTTGATTCCAAAAAAAGTTGTTTACTTTCGAAATGGAAAAGATCGACAACTCGGAAAATTTGGAAGTTTTGATGGACGGCGTTTCCGGAAAGTAACCAAACTTTTCAGAGAAATTGACTGAGCAAGCAATCTACTCGGAGACTTTTGGATCAACAGAAACCACACACATCCGTCATCGAATGCATCCTTCATACATTCCCTCACACGCCATTTACAAAGTGGTTATGATTTGTTTTGAAAATCAAACAAGTTCTGGAACCCATCACTTGTCGCTAAATGTTTTTTTCGAAGCGCTATTTTTTACCATTTTGAAAGTTAAAAAGAAAGCCGCTTGTCAGAATTCATTTGTTCGGGAAAATAAAAGTAATAAATTCGACCAACCTTTTTCTTGGATCGCAGTTGCTGGGTGTCCCTGCCCGAGTCAGCATTGCCAGGTGCTGTGTGGGTCCAGAGCTTCTTGCAGACGAGTCCGTAGGTGATGGAAAGGATGAACAGCGGCAGAAGATAGGTGCTGATGAAGATGAAGAATGTGTAAGATCTTCTAAACAAAGTCTCAGGATCTGGCCAGATTTCTCTGCATTCTGTCATCTGAAATTGGAAAAATAACGAATAAAATATGAATTAAGAAAACGTTGCTTTGGGTAATTAATGGACAGCAAAAAATGGTAAAAAATGCCAATTCCTCTCCTGAAGAGACGGTCCTTCCGACTAACAGCTGAACTGTGCAAAGTATGGCGGCGACCACCCAAATGCTGATGATTATGGTCTTAGACTTTGATTTGGTGATGCGAGACTTCAGTGGGTAATAAACGACCCACAGACGATCGACCCCGATGGCCGTGATGGTGCAGACGCTGACAGTTACAGAAACTGTTTGTATGTAGAGAACTATCGGGCACATAGGACTCGAAAAGACCCAATTTCCCAGCATGGTATTGGCGAAGGTGAATGGCATGCAGAATATGGCCATGATCAGATCAGCCGCTGCCAAATTGATGAGGAATCGACGGAGGTCCGTCCTCGATCTGCGTCCAATCGTGAAGACAATGATGGCCAAAATGTTGCCAAACACCGAGAGAAGGGTGGTGAGCGTGTAGACGATGATGAGAAAGATTTGAGTCTTCAGGGAGTACCTGAGGAATCCGAGAGTGCTTGCATTAGTCGTGTTGAGGAAGAACAATTGGGAGGATTCGGTCGACATGTCTCATTCTCTTCAATCGAGGACTGAATTTTACTGAAAATAATTTCGTTGTTAATAATAAAAATATATATATATATAAAATGTAAGATAAAAATAAATTTTGTATTTTTAGCTTTTCAAAATTTCCAGCAATAAATTATTTCTAAACTTCAAACAAAGACTATAAATTCCTTAAGCCGTTTTTAAAGCCGTCTTCTGCGTCTTTTAATTTAAGAAAAAAAATTATAAATAATAAAAAATTATTCATGCTTCCTCTTTCCATCAAACGATCAGATGAAAAACATATTCCTCTCTCCGTGCTCACGTTCTCTACTTATTAATAAGTAAATAATAATAATAATAATAATAAATTATATAATATGATGATGATAATAATAATGATAATAATATTATCATTGATATATAATACTATATATATTACATATATATAATAATATATAATATACATGTATATAATAATATATATATAATATATATATGATTACAATAACCCAACTTTTTTTTCCTAGAAATATTTCGTACTAAAAAGTAGGCAACCATGGAACTTATTTATTTGATAAAAAAAATTTTATTAAAATGTTCATTTATTTAAAATAATATGACTATACAATATATGAATATTGTGGTTCGACACCATCCATTTAACAAAAGCTTTCATAAATCATTTAAAAGTAAAGATTTGATAATTTGTCTAATTTTTTTGAAAATATGTTTGTAAAATATATTTATTGATGAGGCAAACTAGCACATGCTCTGCCGGTAACCAATTAATTATAACTAGAACCTTAAGAGTGTATATGATGCTGTAATACTTCCAAGCATCACTGAATGCCAAGTCGAGCGTGAAATTCTTTCCTCAGCGATTCTCATTAAAAGACGCAGAAATATCTCCCTCTTTACCGTCGGTCCACATCGAGCATCAATTTTTGAGTTCTATTGGCTTTAATATTATCTTATTATCACATTATCACAATCTATCACATTATCACAATCTATCTCATTATCATGTTATCAAAAAGTTTATCAAAATATCATGTTATCACATTATCACAACTACGAACAACTACGAACGATGACACAGGAATCAGTAAACAACTGTTCTAACCGACATTTTTACGATTCCATTCCAACACAGTTTCCGAAAATAATTGCCGATCTTTCCGATGCTGATTCTGAAAATACGACGATATCTGATGTTGATTGTTTGCCTCCGTCGTCGTTGTTGTTGTTGTTGTTTTTATGAGAATCCAAGAATTGCAACTGAGATTGAAAAAATTAGAAGCAAAACATTTGATATTTTAATCGGTAACTCCTTCTCCCGTGTATTTATTCTCAGTATTTATTGACGTTCACAAGCTGACGCACGCTCCGTCGCACCTTCACTCTTTGCGTTATCCTTCATTTCTTCCATCCATCTATTCAATTACCATTTATAGATTTATCTAATCAGCTATTTATCCATTTATCCATTCATCCATTTAATTAGCACTCTATTCACCCGTTTTTCGACTCCTCTGAGAACATTGTCAAGTTTATGTTTTAAAATCTTAAAACAAGCATTTTGCTGTTCTGCCTTCTTAATGAAAAAAAGTTTTTTCTTGAAATTTCTTCGGAGGAGTGCTTATGATTCAGGGAGGAGGGTAAGATCCTCGACACGCCCTCATGACGAGTTTTACGAAGAAGAGGTCATTAGGTAAGACGATGATGACGATGACGCTAACGATGACGACGACGATGATGATGAGGATGACGATGACGTCATAAAGAGACTGATATTCATTCAAGGTATTGTACTGTTGTAAGGTCATGTAGTTGCAGTTGGGATTGTGATGTTGGAATGCTGCCACTGCCACATAAATAATCCATAATTACGGTCTAAATCCATCGCAATTGTTGTGTAAACGTGTTACGAATACCCTGTAATTATGTGAGTAAATATGTATTCATCATGTCGTAAACATGTCACTACGATGCGTTAAGTATGAGACGACTGCAATTGATCCAGACTGACGATCATCTATAAATATAAATACAAATACAAAAATCAATACATTACGATAATATAAATGGCTCTGAAATTATAGAAATATCCAAAATTACATGATGTCGTAATCACAATTTTGACATTTAATCAGTTATGCAAGTAACCACAAAGAATCCGTAATAATTACGATATTTTTATCTGCGCCTCGTCACAAATACATATTAATTAGTTTAAATACCTATTCTTTAGCATAAATACATATTCATTAGCATCAACATCAACTCGTAATGCTCAAATGCATATTAATTAGTGCAAATAGTCATTCGCTGATATTAATTCGAGGCCAGTAGTTTATAAATAGCTTCAAAACATGAATAAATTTTATAAATAATATTATTAATATTATTAATAATTAATAATTATTATAATTAAGAGTTAATATTAAAATTGTATTAATTATTTTATCTTCATATCCTAGATGACTTATTAACTTATGAATGATCTTAAATTTCTCAACATTACGATACACTTTTCATGATTATATAAAATGGAGGGTCAATAGGTCATGCTGCGCATTATGAGGAGGTCACCAATCAAAATTAGAGACATAATTTGCATTAAATCATATTTATTGACGCTCAATTATAAATAAAAATCAAATTAATGACACTTTATGAGCGTAAAATGAAAATTTAAAGTGCCATAAAAATACTTTTGCGTTTCAGGAATGTATATTATTACTGTTAATAATAATAAATAATAATAATAATAAATAATAATAATAATAATAATAATAATAATAATAATAATAATAATAATAATATAATAATAATAATAATAATAATAATAATAATAATAATAATAATAATAATAATATAATAATAATAATAATATTAATAATAATAATAATAATAATAATAATAGTAATAATAATAATAGTAATAATAATAATAATAATAATATAATAATAATAAATAATAATAATAATAATAATATAATAATAATAATAATAATATAAAATCACAATCTATCACATTGAAAAGTTAATAATAATAATAATAATAATAATAATAATAATAATAATAATAATAATAATAATAATAATAATAATAATAATAATAATAATAATAATAATAATAATAATAATAATAATAATAATAATAATAATAATAATAATAATAATAATAATAATAATAATAATAATAAAATCTAACAAACAAAATATTAGTTACTAAGGCATGGCAGGGAAATTAGAATTACTAAAACTTAAGAAAGTCGCTATTGGTTGAATTTGTGAAAAAGTTGAAACAATGTCTTATTTACGATGCCTGTCGTCAGAAGATAATTGCATTAAAAAATCATTATTTTCTTGCTGCAAACTACTAGTTAGATCGTTACATCTTTTAATAAATTCTGAGACTCGTTAGAAGAAGATTATATATTATTAATATAAATTATGATTTTGAAATTACAATAAAATTCAAACGACGATTAAACATTCGCTTCGATCAAAAGGTAAATTTATCTTTGTTTTTGAGTCGACACAATCAACCCTGAGCATTGAAAAGTTTTAAAGTCTTTGTTAGCACCGTGTTTTGTACACTTTTTCATCACTTCAACTAAATTTATTCAGTACGTAATTATACATGATTTTCATGCTAATTTCATACAAATAAGTGTTGAATACGATAGGAACATAATCTGGAAATAACAGAAACACCTTTTTAATGTAGTTGACGTCCATTTACAGATAATGCAGTTTCGGACCACCATTTACTAAAATCTCAGCCATGGAGCAATTTCTTGTGTGCTTTAAAATATTATAAATGTCTCGAAATGTTACAAAATATTGTAACATGCATTTCCATGACTACTGATTGTAATTTGCTCTGCTTCAAAAAACAGACATAATAGGGATGTGCAGGTAAATACATAAATTCTCCGAGGTAAATACGTGGAAGTATTTCTCTGAGGACATCGCATTAATTCTGCTGAGGACCACGATGAATTAAACTCATTGATTTCTTTCCACGGACGAGATTAAATTGAACTCTAGTCATGATACATCAACTGTAAATAGCAAACGCAATTCTTAGTTATGCGGATTGAAGTAATATTTATAGTTGAAAATATGCGTTAAATTATGAGCAAATAAAATAAATCAAAAGTGAGGAAACATTAATATAGAATTTCCAGGCATGTATGGATTTTTGGGGAGCAGAACGCAATCATGAAATTGATTTTTCCTGTTAACTTCGATAACAAACGACGTCAATTTATTATCATTTTCACTCAACGATTTTCATTCTAACCTAATTGTTTGTACAATAGTTTGGTTAAATACTAGAATTAAGTTAAATAATAGAATAATCAAATTAAATAATAAATTAATAATAACTTTTAATGACACACATTTAAAATGTCAAAATAACTGATGGATGTGGTAGGACATGTGCTTTGACGTCATTTGAGAATTCATGTCCTTAATCATTAGATGACTTTTTGTATATTTCGAAGAAAGATATTGACAAAAAATTCAAATGAGCCTTTGAAATGATTTACGCGCTTAATATTCAGAATAAGCTAGGAAAACAACAAAATGGAACAAAAAGGGAGTAATTCAGAGCCTAAAAGCAGACAACTCTCGAGTGATAACCTTTTTAACGGACGGGAGAAAAATGTTGCAGACGATGCTTGCATTTCGATACTTTCCACTGCCTTTCCAGCATCGGGTTGGAAATTGAAATGTTAAAGAACACTTAATTATGATTGTAAAAAATTTAATTTATCTAATTTATTGATATTTCTCTCGACTGACAAATGAGAAATTTTGAAAAAATAAAAACCAAATAAATACTCTGATGTTTAAAAGAGTTGAAATACAAATGTTGCAAAGAAATGACATCAAATCCAGATTTTATGGTGATGAGACATGCATTTGAGAAATTCATTTCTCGTTTGAAAGCAAAACCCGATCAGAAAGTTCAGTCATAAATTCACTTTTATTCGCATTGTGGACACGCGCCAGCCATAAAAATCGTGGTTTTTCTTCTTCATAATGCAGCTCTTTAAAACTCCGAGAATTCGCAGAAAAGTAAAAATAAAATTGCCTTAAAAATAACGCCTTTTCTGACTCAGAGACATCCGCCTTTGTTTAAAGTTGAACTCCGATTTTAACATTTAAACATTCCATTGATATTTCCTATAACTTTATATTTCTGTTGTTGATATTTAAGTTTTTAATACTTACAAATCTACTCTCTTGTTGTAGAGTTAATATTTTTATTTTCACATTTATGCAGATTTCTAAGCATAAACAAAGCTCAGCGACGAATCACAAAAAAATGCCCGATGAGTTCCTATTAAGTGTCTTCCCAAAATAGGTTGAGGCCCATTTAAATGTTATTTTGACACTAAAACTGCAATAAAATAATATTTCAAGAATTTCCCATTGCTGATGTTATTTCTTTTTATTAATAAAACTTCTATATTATGCTTATTATATATTGTACTTATCTCCTTCGTATTACTTATTTTAATTATGTATTATTGTTTATTACATATTATAATTAATTAAGTATTGATGTTTATTATATATTAGGACTAGTTCTTAATTCTTTCATTCGTTAAGTTGCCACGAGAGGATGCGTTTCCATTCATTTTCCAATTCACATATCAACACCTGGAGCATGTGAACAATGTTCACTGAACGTGCATCATCATCATCATCATCATCATCATCAGTGTTTTTTAATTATTTGTTTATATTTTCCATAACTTATTCCTTTGTAAGGATTGATTGTTTTCGTGTTTATTTTTGCATTATTTAATTGTAATGTCGATAAAAACTTTAAAATCTTTCAGCGAGACGCGGGATGATGGATGAGGAAATTAAAAATATCGGATAGCTTTTAAAAATTGTCACTCATCAGCATCAGCTCAACAGCATATTACGTTTCTATTCTAAATGTCGGAAAATGTAATTAATTTCATAATTATGGCCTTGTAACTTTAAATGTAATATTCTTGTTGCAAAATGTTTAATGGAGAGATTTAAATGATTGATCTTCTCAGCCATTCGAAGTGACACCATTGAAAGATTAATTTATGGACATGTCAAGTAATAAAATATTGATTTATGTACGTTCATCCTTGCAAACATCAATTCAAAGTCGGAGAATTTGAGAAATTAACTTTTAAAAAGAAAATAAAACGTTCTTTTAAACTGAAGCAAGGAACTGACAAATATATGCACATGATTGTGGACTGTTTATTATGTAATCTATTGAATACATTCCATGCCATTGCGATTCAATGTGTTTTCAAAAACTGAAATTTGTGACGATTTTAAAAACATCAACACTTTAAAAACATAGTCAAACATCTTGCATGACCAGCATTTGTTGATTCCACAGCATGAAATCTTTTATCGACTAAAAAAAGTTCTTCATAGGAAACAACCCCCTGGTATTTCCAAGAACTTATTTTTATTTTAATCCAACAATTCCTGTCCTGAATACTTTTTGTATATTGTTGAATTTTTTTTTTAATTTTGCTAATTCTAAAATTTAACGTCCTTTCTCAACACATTCGGCGCGGAAGCTTATTTTCATTCTAATTCCACAAAATACGTCTCAACAAAAGAATAGAAGAGGTAAATTTTTACGTTAAAAAAATTTGTTAAATTTTGTGAAATAATTTTGTTAAATTTTGTGAAATAAATTTGTTAAATTTGGTGAAATAAATTTGTTAAATTTTGTGAAATAAATTTGTTTAATTTGGTGAAATAAATTTGTTAAATTTGGTGAAATAAATTTGTTTAATTTGGTGAAATAAATTTGTTTAATTTGGTGAAATAAATTAATAAAAATGTCCGCAGGTTTTTAGATAATTTGCAAACCACTCCTCACTTAAGATGTCGCCTGCCTACCCATTCATTCTAATCACAAACATTGTTATTCATACTATTTCTATTGTTCGCTCGGAATGCAACGATATTAATTAATTAAAACAACAATAATTTCAAAAAGTGACTAAAAAAGTCTTAAAATGTGCACGGGATTCTGTCACGTTCGGTTTTCGTTCTCAAAATCTTAAAAAAGATTCAAATTTTCGAGAGAATCGATTGCATAAAGTTTGCCTTACTGCAATTTTCTGACAAAAGTAAAAACTTTCCCTCTGATTTAGGAGTTGTAAAACGTGGAATGATTAATTAAGTAATATTTTAGTTTTAAATGATGGAGTTGTTCTGACGAATGAAGTTTGATTTAAGATTTCATGAAGGTTTTAAATTGAAATGAAAAAACTTATGAAATTCTTAAATTTAATCAAAAGGAACAATCAAACAGCACGCGAATTGCGGAACAGAAGTGGGAGTCGCCAACTGACAAAGTAAGTAATTATAATTAAAAGAAACAATTTAAAATTAATTTTTAAAATTGTTGAAAGAGTTAAATGAAAAAATAAAAAGATCATTAGATTAAATTTTACCCAATGTCCTATTAAATTTTTTTGGATTTTCTAAAATTTGTTAACTTATATTTTGAAATTTTTCAATTATGAATTATTCCGAACAGTATGTTTCTTTTTTCTTCCCGCCTTGGAGGAATTTCCCACGTCTTCAAACGTTTCGACCATGTGATTCTCCTGAAGTTGTCGGGGGCAGAGGCATTCGTCAATTTTAACCTTCGCGACTCAACGTTCATCATCGGCTACGAGAGGCTCTTGTGGCCCATCAAAGCTCTTGGTCTCGGTATCTTCTTCATGCCGTGTACTTAATGTAAGCAAACTTGGGCTTACATAATAACAATATTTAATATTAATCCGAATAATCCGACTAGTATTATTGGTTTCACGACTTCATGCGGTGGTAATAGCAATAGTCGTAATTTGTGTCGTCGAAATTGGCAATTCGGTCTGCACCGCGCCAGGGAGTGCTCTCGGGATATATAAACGGGGCGCTATATAAATAGTATATATAATGTATATAAATATAATATAAATATTATATTTATTGCTGAAATATATACAATATATTACAATATATAATTATTATATTTATTACTGAAATATATATAATACTGAAATATATATTAATATTAATATATATATATAATAGATCGATTAAGCCAGCATGTACAAATTGCTGAAAAGGTTATCAATTATTTGTAATTGCATTTGCATTTGGCTTCGACATAACATGATGTTTTTACAAATTTGAAGGTTTCTTGTTGTTAAATAAGCAATTAAGCATCAAAATCTAGCTGGACGCCCCAATCAGGAAGCTTTCCATTCGTGTCGGTCACCATCCTAATTACCAGCTCTCTCATGAAGCAATCGAGGCAAAGAAAAACTGCCGGCGCTTGGAACGTCGCTATCTTCGTCAACGCAATGACGTCGCCAGGCAACTCTACAAGTCTGCCAAGGAAACAGCCAAGATTGCAATCCTAAACTCAAGGGCCTCCTCCATCAAGGAAGAACTCAAGTCTGATGTAAATCCCCGTTCCATGTGGCGCTCTCTTCACAAATTGCTTCACAGCCGTCCTCCTCAATATTATACCGACGATGAGTGCTCAAACTTGGTCAATTCTTTTAACTCTTTTTTCATCTCAAAGATTACCAAAATCCACGAATCAATCGCCAACACCCTCGCCTCATCAACCATCTCATCTTTTCCAGCCAGGCAATTCTCAGGCACCCCAATCTCGGTCCTAAAACCTGTGTCTTCGGAAGAGGTTCTCAAGCTTATTCACTCACTGCCCAATAAGTCATCTCCTCTCGATACTCTTCCTACTCCTCTTCTCAAGAAATTCGCTCTAATTCTATCCCCAATCCTCTCTAAACTAGCAAACCTATCTTTCAGTACTGGCACTTTTCCGTCCATATTCAAGAGGGCCCAAGTCCTTCCCCTTCTAAAAAAGCCAAGCCTTGAGCCAAGCTCGCCTACCAATTATAGACCCATCTCCAACCTTTCTACCATGTCAAAACTGCTAGAAAGACTCATTCTTTCCAGAATCCGACCTCACATCACAGCATCCTCTAACTTCTCTTCTCTCCAATCTGCCTACAGACCTGGTTTCTCTACAGAAACAGCCCTTTCACACATCTTTAACAATCTCACCGACATCTGTGGCAAGGGCAACTGCGCTGTGATGGTCGGACTCGATCTCTCGGCTGCCTTTGATACCATAAACCACCAGATATTATTGGAGAGACTTCAGTCTGACTTTGGAATCAATGGCCTAGCACTCTCCTGGCTACAATCTTACCTTTCCAACAGAACCCAATATGTAAAACTAGGCGATTACTCCTCCCCTCCAGTTGAACTACTCGCCGGTGTTCCTCAAGGCTCTGTCTTGGGACCTTTGCTTTTCACAACCTATACTTCACCTTTGTCTAACATTATTCTTAACTTCAACATATCCTTCCATCAATACGCCGATGACACAAGTCTTTGCTCTATTCTTTCCAGCCATAACATCACAGATCAACTCGAGAATTTGAGGAAGTGCACGGATGCCATCAATGATTGGCATCTCGTTAACTTTCTCCAACTGAATCCTCAGAAATCTGAAATTATGTTTATTGGCACACCCACTCGCCTCAAAACTCTGTCGCCTCCTCTTTCTATAAGCATCGCTGGCACCCTCCTTCCTTCCTCTACTACCCTCAAGCTCCTTGGTGTTATTTTTGATTCACACCTCACCTTTAAAGAACATTCCGCTTCTATTATCAAATCCTGCAATCATCTCATCTGGGCTATCCGGCACATCCGTCCTCTACTTTCCGTTGATACAACTTCCGCCCTTGCACGCTGCCTTGTTCTCTCTCGCTTAGACTATTGTAACTCTCTTCTTTATGGCACATCTGCTTCTTTAATTCAATCTTTGCAGCGCGTTCAAAACAAGCTTGCCAAGCTCGTCCTCATCAACTCTACCCTCAATAGCATGGACCGTCTGAAAAAATTGCACTGGCTACCTATCCATAGTCGTATCACTTTCAAAATCGCCCTCATGACATATCACACTTTAGCAACATCCACCCCACCTTATCTCCATCATCTACTACATCGTCGCCAAACATCTGGTCTTCGTTCATCGTCAGCCACTCAACGTCACCAACCGGTACATAAATCATCCCTCCCAAACAGAGGCTTCTCGTACGCCTCTCCAGCTGTCTGGAACAGACTTCCTTCTACCGTCAGAGCCCAGCCATCCCTGGAGCTCTTCAAACGCCACCTGAAGACCCATCTCTTCAGGACTTCATGGGACAGCGAAGACACAAGGCGCCTCTGACGCTACGCACACGGCGCTTTATAAATTAATTATTATTATTATTATTATGGCAGACCTGCTATGTTATTTAAGTAAACGGATCTTTAGTAGTTAAAAGTAACTGGATCTTTAGGGTAATTCTAATGTAAAGCTGAAATAAATGAATGAATGCAAACGGAAAGTGCAGAGATTTCACGGTCAAACTTTCCCGGTGTCCTCTCCAGTGATGTCCTCTGATGAAATGAGAAGAAGTGTTTGAAAAGTTTGTGGAAGCAGCGAAGTACTGCGCCTGAATGATAACAATTTCGCTTTCCGGGTCACTTATCTGATTTGAAACAGTTTCTGCTCGCATAATTAATAATAAATAAAAATATAAATAATAATAATAATAATAATAATAATAATAATATAAATAAATATTAATAATAGGACATCAAATGTCAGATTAAGTCACCGGAATCAAAAGTATAGTTGACTTTTATAAGTTTTAATATACATAAATTATCAATTAATCAGTTATTAATTCTATTTAATTAGGTTCGTCAATTTTGATGTTTTAAATATTTCAGTTTCTTTGTTTTGCCTGAAAATATGATTCGACTTGCAATTATTTTTTTTAATATTTTTAGAATAAAAACTAAAAATAATTTTAATTCTTCTAAAATATTTTAAAATAAAAAATAAATTAATTAGATTCCAAAGCCTTGTTTAAATTGAAAAATTCATCCTGGACGACGGATTTTTAAAAATTGTAACATACTTCCCAAAACAAGAAATTAAATTCTGGAATTTAATAGTAACTAATTAACTAACTAATTATTACAATATTAATTAATAACAAAATAGTTATGAAATCAATAAAAAGGATATTTAATCGGATATTTAAGTGAATCATCAAATTACAATTGACTGTAATAAATATTAAAAATTGAAAATATTCAATTTCAATATCAAAACAACTAAAATACATTAAAATAACGTTTAAAGTATTTAACATGATTCAAAAACAGACAACAGTAAGAATAAGAATACTACTAAAGTTATAATTGCATGAGTAGATGAATAATGTCGTCATTTATAAACAGGTAATCCCTGACAATGTAGAGTGAATTTATTCGATTATTTCTGTGGGGACATGGGAAGAGGTGAACAGGTGTTCCATCAATTGTAACGACTTCATCGATGAAATGGCGTTTTTACGCATGAACGGATGCTGAAAAATATTTTTATGCACCGTTGGAGATGCACGATCAATTTATTTAGGGACGCATTTGATCGAGCAGTGAAGGACGACAGAATTTATTGTTGAATATTACAATAGAATCAGCTTTTTACACTTTTTCTTAATGAAAATCATAATCACAATGATCCAACTGATGTTGTTGTTGCAGTTGTTATTGTCTCCCGGTAGGTTTAATATTTCATATATTTAATATTTCATATATTTAATATTTCGTATATTTAATATTTTATATATTTAATATTTCGTATATTTAATATTTCATAGTCGTGTCTTTATTTGCTTTTAATTCAGATGTTGGAGCTCAGGGAGTCAATATAAAAGGTTAATTGTCAATTTATTTTCTAATACGCAAGGAATTAATGCTTGATTACAACAGAATTTTGGATATGTTAATTTATTACCTTTAATTTAAATAGTTACGTTTAATTTTAAAAATATGTGCAAGTTATCATTTATTCAATTTTGTATGCAGCAAATCTTAAAGTTTTAAAAAAATATCACTGATGATTGTTATTTGAGTAAATTATATGATTTATTTGAGCAAATATATGATTAATTATTTCTAAAAATCAGTGCAATGCGAAAACATACAGCAGTCAAGATTTCTTTGGCAAATTTGCCACATGTTCTTAACCACTACTGGCAACTACTCAAACCAAACCTTGAAAAGTGAACTCAGGAAATTCGTAAAGTCATTAATTATTATTTTATAATCATTACATCTATTTTACTGATTAATATTGTATAACCAACTACTCTAAGAGGAACTGGGAAATAATTTTCAGATCAAGCGATCTTTCTAGTTCCTGCTTCGAAATAGACCTGCTGCCTTACCCTCAAACTATTCTCCAAGTGGATAAGGATCTGATCGAACACAGCGTCACGAAAGTCCTCAACACGCGTGAGATTTTAAGATTCAGAAGATTAATCTCTTCTTTGATGAATCCTTAGCTTAAATATTATTATTTCAGCTTCCCTGGTTGAAATAAATTGCACCCGTAGTTTATACAACGTGATGGATGTTACCTTTCAATCAACAACCAATTGGTGTCTCTTTCAACCTCTTCCATCCAATGCTATGTGCTCGTATGTGATATTATTATTTTGTAAAACATTTTTGAATATACTGAGTTAATTATAATTTAATCAAATATTTCTCTAAGCAGGACATGTTACTAAGACATAGCAATAAGTTACCACTAGATATTATAACAGATTAAATATTATTACTTAATTATATTATTATTATTATTATTATTATTATTATTATTATTATTATGATTATTATTATTATTATTATATTATTATTATTATTATTATTATTATTATTATTATTATTATTATTATTATTATTATTATTATTATTATTATTATTATTATTATTATTATTATTATTGTTATTATTATTATTATTATTATTATTATTATTATTATTATTATTATTATTATCATTATTATTGTTAATGTGATTTATTTTAAAGATAACAAAAACTTACCAATTTTCAAAACAGTTGCATTACATAGAGAAATACAAAATACACACCAGTTAACAAAAATAAATGAGTAAGACGATGATGATGATGATGATGATGATGATGATGATGATGATGATGATGATGATGATGATGATGATGATGATGATGATGATGATGATGATGATGATGATGATGGATGATGATGATATGATGATGATGATGGATGATGATGATGATGATGATGATGATGATGATGATGATGATGATGATGATGATGATGATGATGATGATGATGATGATGGTGGTGATGATGATGATGATGATGATGATGATGATGATGATGATGATGATGATGATGATGATGATGATGATGATGATGATGATGATGATGATGATGATGATGATGATGATGATGATGATGATGATGATGATGATGGATGATGATGATGATGATGATGATGATGATGATGATGATGATGATGATGATGATGATGATGATGATGATGATGATGATGATGATGATGATGATGATGATGATGATGATGATGATGATGATGATGATGATGATGATGATGATGATGATGATGATGATGATTGATGATGATGATGATGATGATGATGATGATGATGATGATGATGATGATGATGATGATGATGATGATGATGATGATGATGACGATGACGATGACGATGACGATGACGATGACGATGACGACAACAACAACAACAACAGCAACGACGACAACAACAACGACGACGACGACGACGACAACAACATCGTTATCATCATCATCACTGTCATTACGATTTTTTTATTAATATATTAACAACAAAGTAATAAAATTATTATGAGGACTGATAATATTATGAGTAATAATAGTATTTATAATTGCAATCATCACCATCATCATCAAACAGATTAATGGATCAATAGGGATGAGAAATCAATTGAAGTCTTTAAATGATTGAAAGGTGAAACAATGAACAACAACTTCAAGCGACGCATGTTTGCGAAAGTTTGCACGAAAACATGCAATCACTGAAGACATGTTCATAATCGATGCTCAGTTATTTTTACAATCAATTATTATTAAGTCTTCATTAATTTAGTTTTTAATTATTTATTTTATTTAATTATTTAATAGATTATTGGTCAGAAATTCAGTTTTGGAGCCTAAAAAAGAATGAAAAACATATTGAATAGGAATAACATTTTAAACTTTCTGATGTTATCGAAATAATGAAATTTAACCATTTTTTTGTTTTTAATGTAAAAAAAAGTTCCTTGGCATAGTTTTTACATAATTTTAAAAATAATTTGTAATTTATAAAAAATTTAATAAATAACTTATTGACTTAATTAGTCAATCATATGATTTGTATTGCACCGAAATTGTTTCCAAATGAGACTTGAAAATGTTAGGATTGAAAACTTGGAAGTAAACATCAGCTTCTCAAAGGACGATCCAGTTGCCACTTTCAATAAAACTCAGAATTCTCAGGACAAAGGGGAGGAACAGTGTCAACCAGAAAGTCTGTTAATCATAACCCTTAAATTATTTTTAATTGAATAAATTTAATAAAATTATATTATTATAATTATGTCAATAACAAAATTTAATATAATTATATTATTATAATTAAGTAAACAACAAAATGTAATGTAATTATAATATTATAATTAACGTAAACAACAAAACGCTTTCTTTAGTTAATTAATTTAAGTACGATTTATGATTCATCCATTCCTTCAGCCTTCATAACTCCATTTTTCGACATTCATTGCTTAATACAATTGTAAGAAGAAATGGTTGTCGTTGAAATTATGAAAAAATTATTTTGTTGTGCATTTTTGATTTGTTATTTGAAATTAGTTTTTGAATTCTTTTGTTAGAAATCCCTGGAATCAAGTACAAGTTTGATGCTCCACCTCAGCTTTGTGAAGGTTAATAATTATTTATTTATTAAGTTATTTTTTTCTTATTAATAATTCATTTAAATTGTTTAAATGGTCAATCTCTTTTAAATGTTTATCCGAATCAAAAGATGTGAACATAATGTGTGGACAAAATAAGGATCAATGTTGATATTATTTCGATTATTGTTAAATGGCACTTTATTTTATTTATCAGTTTCGACAATTAATCATCTAATTAAATTTTCAGCGTTAAATAAAATTCAACCTTCTCAGAAGACTGGTAAGTGAAACTACTACAATTTATCCTAATTTACATATTTAAAAATAAATTATTTATAGATTGTTAATTATGATCGTAATTTACATATTTAAAAATAAATTATTTATAGAATATTAATTATAATCGTAAATTTCTAATAAATTTAAAAAATAAATTATTTATAGAATATTAATTATGATCGTAATTTACATATTTAAAAATAAATTATTTATAGAATATTAATTATAATCGTAAATTTCTACTTTTAACTTCAGATTCTCTTAACGCCAAATTGTGAAAATTAAATTGCTTGAGATACTACGCCAATAAGGTGGCATTTTCTCAGGATCGAAAGTGGAGAATATTTCTTAATAATTACTTTCATAACAAGAAATTATGGATGATAAACTGAAAGTTACGATGTCAATCTTTCATTTTATTTTTTTAATCTGAAATAATTTTATGAAGAATCTAAGTAATTAATTGTTGAAAAATAAATAAATATTGTTATTCATGACTGGCATTACTCAACCGCTTCTCAATAACGTTTAAACAAGAAATTATTGCTGTTTTGAATAATTGAAGCGGTCAAAAATCGTTTTTAAGTAATTTACTAATATATGTTGATTACCTTTTCCATTACTATTGTTTATTAAATTTGTGCTTTTAGATTTCAATAAACTCTGAATTGATTGAATGTTTTATTGAAAGGGGTGAAGCAAAAGCGCATGCTTACATTAAAATAAATCGTATTTTGTAACATTTAGTAATTTTCTATTTTGGACCAAATTCTAATAAGGAATTTATTTATTTAATTATTACCGCCTGGTTGATGCCTTCAATCGCCACAAGTTGGCAATGATACATAGTTCGTCCATTTGTCTCGGGCGATGTGATTCTTGTCCTCACATTTCTTGCATTTCTTCTTGGACTATTCATTTTAGATTTCTCTAGTTCACTCTCAAAACAGCTGATGCATCCTATCTCTACAATCTCATTCACCACAGTCGCGTTCCTGATCTCCATCGTCATCTTTCACCATTCACCAACAACAACAACCTGTCCATACGTCACCTCTTGTCAACTGAGGATTCTAACAAGGGAATATGGGGTAAAATAGGCCAGTTAAGGAAATATTTTTTTTACAATGTATGTGTATAGGTTACATTAGTGTTGTGAAAATCTATTTAGTAAATACAACAAGCTTGCTCATTTTATTTTGAAGCATGTAGGATATTAAACTAAGTATTTTATTATAAAAGACTGACAAATAGCACTATCCTTTTACCTCTTTTGCAGGGCAAAATGGGCTACGTAGGATAATACTATTTATAACCAATTTTACTGATTGCTTGTAATTCAAAACAACAAGAGTTCAACAGTTCAACACAAATTTAAGTAGCACACAAATCACATAGTCAATGTCACCAGAACTTGTGCATTCAACATTAGCTCACTGGTTGAAGGCATTGCATTGAATCCAATCTTCGCAAGGTGCTGGAAAAATTGACTTTTTCCTGATAAAATAGGCACTTAATATCATCGTCATTAACAGTTGGATTTTTGGATTTTTTTCGCAGCAGGTAAATGCAAACCTTCGCTTTTAATCAACACTGTCCCTGATTCTAGTTTTGGATGTCTTTGATGTTTTACGCAATGGCTCTGGCAATGGCAATATTGCGTGAGTAGGTATATTAACGTCCTTTGAATAAACTTGTCTTCCGTCAACAGACATTACTTATGTAATGGCAAAAGCTTAGTCTTTAGCGTGGCTGAAGTTAGCAGACATACAAATTTATTTTCAATTGCGAGGTTTTAAATTATAATATTTGAAAACTACATTTTAAATGCTCTTTAAAAATGTTTGTATGTCAACTGTAGTCAGATTTTCACTTTTTTGAAATTAATAGGAATTTCTGGAATTCATTTAAAAGTCATTTTATTTGGCAAAGGTAAAAAAGGCAGCCCATTTTAAAAAGGATTTAACCATGGATTTATCTAGAATTTGTGGCATTCGTTCAATTTATTTTGACCCTGTAAAAGTTCGTCTCGTACAGTGGAAGAGTATAACACACACAAGTGTTTAATGTTATTTTCAGTTAAGCGGCTACAGATGCAGCAATTAATTTTAGCGACTTGGCTGTAACGACGATTACGACAAAAAAAGGCATGTAGACAAAGTTAATTGTTGAGTCAATGGTTATTTATTTTCAAAACAGAACATCAACATATTATTCAAGCAAAACTGGTTATAGTTTTTTAATAACTGCCCATTTTACCCCAGTTGCCCGTTTTATTCCTTATTTCCCTTCAAGCTAATTTAATTTTATTTAATTATTAAATTATCTATTAATAACTAAATTAATTATTTAGTCGCAAAAATTTAAGACTGGCGAATAGTTTAAAAATTTAATTAAACTCATTTACTCATGAAATGAAATTGAATTAAGTTATAAAAATTAAATAATTATATTATTTGTTGGTGTTTAAATTACTATTTAATCATTGCTCAATGATTCAGTTCATATATCATAAAAAATTACTAGTTTTATAGGTCGATTAAGTCCTTAATTGTTATTATATTATCAAAAGTATTAAACAGTTTCTTATTAGATGTGTAATTTAATTTAAATCACTAGCTACCATTCAAAGTGATTAGATGGTTAATCGGTTATTAAACAAATTTTAGGACACATCTCAGATATTGTAAAAGGGGACCATAAATAGTTTATGTTCTTTGTAAATTTTAATGTTTTTGGATCGGTCCAATTTTTTTTGTGATCACCGTAATCTAGTCATTCATCTGTTGTGTTTAGATAATCTCTATGGCTCGCGTAGCTTTCATCCACCCAGATTTGGGTATCGGTGGAGCTGAACGGGCAGTGATTGATGCGGCATTGGCTCTTAAATCCCGAAATAACGAAATAAAAATTTTTACTGCTCATTACGATGTAAACCATTGCTTCGAAGAAACCAAGGATATGCTTTCTGTGGTTGCTGTGGGTGATTGGCTTCCCAGATCATTCTTAGGGAGATTTAATGCACTTTTCGCTTACATAAGAATGATTTATGTCGCTATTTATTTGGTTTTTTTTAGTGGGTATTCCTATGATGTTGTATACTGTGACCAAATATCAGCCTGCATTCCAATACTTAAACTCAAAAGAAGAACAAAAATTATTTTTTATTGTCATTTCCCTGACTTGCTTTTGACTGGAAGATCAACATTTTGGAAGAAATGGTACAGAATTCCATTGGATTGGCTGGAAGAAAAGACCACTGGGATGGCTGATATTGTTTTAGTGAACAGCAAATTTACAGGTTCTTGATTATTTTCAAATATTTTTCTCAGGATATTAAATAATGTTATATTAATTGTCAGAAGAATTGTGATTGCTTCTCTCAGCCATACTTTACAAATTTTTGTTTTTGCTGCATCAGAGAGGAATGTTTACATTAAATTAATATTTCTTAATATACCAAAGATATTTAATGTTAAATTAAACTTGAAATTATACCAAAATAAATCATTTTATAGCCTCAGTGGAGATTTTCAAATTTTCTAAATTTGTTTTCACAGTATAAATAAATTTTGCATAGCTGGCATTTTTGCTGAAACATTCAAGTCTCTGAAGCACATTCAACCAGAAGTTCTCTATCCAGTGCCATCATTTCATGTTTCTGAGGATGATCGTTCTTCGCAACTAACTTTTCATGTTTCCAGAGTTACCTTTCTCAGCATAAATCGTTATGAAAGAAAGAAAAATCTCTCTCTCGCCATCCAGGCCATGGCTAGTTTGAAGAAGCGCCTTGGAAATTTGGATGACGTGCAGTTGGTTATCGCAGGAGGATATGATGAGAGAGTCAGCGAAAACAAAGAATATTACAACGAATTACTCGAACTGAGCGTCGACCTCGGTCTAAAGGATCACGTTTCATTTTACAAATCAATTTCCAGCTCCTTGAAACTTGACTTGTTGAAATCTTGCACCTGCCTCCTATATACCCCCGACAAAGAACATTTTGGAATTGTCCCCATAGAAGCAATGCACTACGGACTTCCAGTCATTGCAGTGAACAGTGGGGGACCCATGGAAACTGTGCAGGATCAGTTCACTGGCTTCCTATGTCCGTCGTCTCCCGATAGCTTTGCGGAGCGAATGATAGAGTTTGTTAAAAATCGATCGCTCAAGCAAACACTCGGTCAGGCTGCTCGAGAAAGGGTCGCAAAGAATTTTTCTTTCGAAGTTTTTACGGAGAAGTTGGACGGCATTGTTTTGCATACGATTTCCTCGAGGGAGCACAAGGATCGCCGGATCTAGACTTCCGGCGGATGTTTAATCGCAGAGGCTCGCATGTTTTTTTGATCATTACACTTAAATTGATTTTGGATAAAATTGGAAATGGATAATTTATTTTCTTGATGTTGTTTGTTTCTTTTTTGTTTGGTGTAAGTTGAATAATTCACAATAAAATGTTGTAATTTGATTGTCGTCCTTTCCAACTCACTGTTCAAGGTAAGAAGTAACTTGTTGATCTTTTATTTATGGAATTTCTTGAGGAGACACAACTAGAGATGTGAGCGTGAAATATTTCAATTGTTTTATTTCAAAATGTTTTGTTCTTTTTGAAATATTTCAACACAAAAAAACAAAACAAAAAATTTATAACTTTAAAAATGAAGTTTTGATGTTGCTGAAACCAATTGCAGTTTGTTTAGCAATCATCTATGCAACTTCTACCAATAGCCTGGTGGAAAGGTATATGCTCATCATGGCTTCTTGCTAGAGTAGCTTCTAAGATTTTGTCATTGCCATAACGACTGCTATAATCGAAAGAGATTTAACATAACAATTATTTATAGTGGTTAAGAAGACCTGGATCTGTGTAATAACCATTCTTTTTAGTCTTAATAACCGAATTTACTTAAGTAAATCTTAAATTTATCTACTGTGTCAGCATGGATGGTTTCCTTATCTAGTTTATTGCGTAAAGAAACCACCCTTGAACTGAAATAATTATTTTTTAAGTTTCCCGATGCCTTCCTAAATTATTTACAATTGTGCCCTCTGGTAGTAGCACTTTTTGTGGCTTCGAAAAACCGTTCAGGCAAAAGGCCTTCCCTTCCCGATAAAATTTTGAATGCCTCGATGAGGTCCCCTCTATTTCTTCTCTTTTCCAGAGTCGTTAATTTACATCTATTTAATCTTTCCTCGTAACTCAGCTTTCCAAAACCTTCTATCATCCTGGTTGCCCTTCTTTGTACTCTTTCCAACACTTCTACATCCTTTCTCAAATGAGGGTTCCACACTTGCACACAGTACTCAAGGTGTGGCCTTGTTAATGCCTTATACAATCTCAGTATTACATCCTTGTTCCTACTCACTACTGTTCTCTTTATCAATCCAAGTACTCTGTTTGCGTTTTTTATCAACTTCCAGGTAATGTAGAGATGCTTTTCCATTGTTCTGCATTATTACCCCGGATCTCTTTCATGATTAGATTGCTTCGTAATGCTTCCTCCAAATACATATTCACCTTTCGTGTTTTTGCATCCCACTATGCATAATGGAGCATTTGCTTACGTTGAAAAGCATCTGCCAATCTTCTGCCCATTTGAATAACTTGTTAAAGTTACCTACCTTAAGTTAAGCTACCTTAAGTGTACCCAGTGTTTCAGTGCATATTCATTTATCCAAAATGATAAACGGAACCGACTCACAACAAACAGGACTAGACAACTGGTTTTTGTTCCCCAAAACTTCAAGCTGTAAGCTTCTTCAGAAGATAATTACAACTCTGAAGCAGAAGACTATTTGGTGAAATGGACTCAGAACTTGATTTAAATTAGCACTGTTGCTCTAGTTTTGTATTATTTTTTACTTATGTTGCAATAAACTTGTTTAACTAATCATGAACCATCACTTTTCAACAAATTTAAAAAAAAAAACTCATAAAAACTCGGACAAAAAAAAACATGTTTTTTTACATCTCTAGACACAACTACTTGTGGAATAGGCCATTTTTGAACATTGGTTGTGTAATTTTGTTGAGCAATGCCTTTTTGTGCTGTTTATGCTCGCGAAGCGACGCATAAAATCTGCAATCAGAAACTATGTGAAGGGAAAATCCAAGGACTAAAAATATCCTTTGAACTCCAGAAGTGTCATTTTGACGAAAATGTGGTTATTCGGTTAATTTAAAAATAGATCAAGAGAGCGGTCGAGTTGCTACGGCGTTTCCACATGTTTGTTGCTTTTTGAATTGGTTACGTAACGGGTTGAATCTTTGCGTTTCTTCACTTTTGAAGATGGCAATGTTATTCGGAATAGTAATTGTTTGCGGTTGGTTTATTACAATTTTCACATTTTTTGCAAAATTTTCAGTAAAACATGAATTTTTAAATCAAGCGACCGCTCATGGACGCGATTGGGAGGAAGCATTTATCGGAAAAATTCAAACCGAAAATGGATTCGAAAAGGATCTGGTTGCTCCCGTAAGGGTTACACCTCCTTCTATGATGAAATCAAATTACCAAGTGGATGAATTTGGAAGAGTAACAGAGGTCGAAGATAAATACCTTCCAGATGAAGAATTAGAAAATTCAACTTCCTTCAACTGTAAATATCACGACCCGTGTGCCAATCGATACCATGCAAAGAGAACTTACTATCCAGCCTACAGACCAAGCATATTTATCCTTTGCTACAAATATGATTTTTGTATCGAGCTGGCATGCCCTGCTAAATATTTTTGGAACATTACTACGGGAGAATGCAGAAGCAGCGAAGGTGGGGTTTAAGTCAAGAACAGCAAAATAATAGTAAATAAATAAATACAAAATTCTTTTCAATGGCATTTCAGAGGATCAGGAGGCTCCAAGTTACGAAGTGGAAGAGGAAATATTCATGGAACATATTCCTAAAATGCCATCATACGACATGACCCCATATGATTGCAAGAAAAAGTATCCATGCACTCATGACTCTTTTTTCAGTCCAAAAGCTGTTTTTCGACATGTTGACCCGGATAAATTTATTTTTTGCAACTTCTGGGCGTGCGACATCCACGCTTGTCCTAAGGAGATGCTGTGGTACCAGGATGTGCACAGATGTCTCATTCCTGTCGATTACGAAAGCCACAAAATCATGCTGGGAGTAACTGAAGAACTTGAAAATAACACGCAGTATCTTGCTGCTCTCAGAACCGGATTCTATGCCAACGAATCCACCGAGAAATACCCCGAGGTATCGGAATCAACTGAATCAAATTACAGCAAATCATTTAGCGATTCGTTGCAAGAAATATCGACTCAAAAATTTGTAAGCAAAAGCGTTGAACCTAATACGTTAGACAAGACTGAAGCCAAGACAAAGAATCTGTTGTTTTTGAAAATCGTGACAACAGTGACTAAAACAAATCGTAAGTCAAAGATCTCTCCAGGATTCATGTACCTTTTGAAAAAAGAGTTGGACAAGGAAAGAAGCAATCTCGAGATGAAGCTAAAGAAACTGCAAAATTCTGTCGGAAACTGACTGAGTGACTCACTGAAATGACATTTTATGATCACTTTGTTGATTTGTATGCGTATGTAGCAGTCATTCGAGATATATTCATTTGAAAGCTTGCTCAAGCATTGTTGAGCACAAACTATTTCAAGCCTTTTCACGCTCTGCTGTTCCTAACATCAGAGCAGTTGTTCAATCGCGCAGTTGAAATTCTCTGTGGCTGTTTGAATGGTTATCCAAATTAAATTATATTAATTGGTTTTAACGGGTGAATACTATAAGTTAGTTGCATAAAGTTAGTAACAAAGCGGACAATCCCAATTAGTTTCTCCAATCGATCGAAGTCGGATAATTATGAGCAACTGGAGGAAAGGGAGCTTGGTTGGAAATAGTTTATCTAGAACAACCAGCAGAGAAGACGAAGGGCCAGCAGACGATGAAAACGAAATCGACTTGGTAGAAAAATTTTGTGCAGTTTTAAATGATAAGAGGAAGGAACTGCAAAGCTTTCTTGAAGTAGCCAGAGATAGGAAGGAGAGTGCTATGAAAAACATTGAAATCACAAAGGATAAAATCAATCAGGTTTGAAACATTTTTATTTCAATTAAAAAATGTGTAAAAAGTAATTTAATAAGTGCATTTCATGCACATAACATAAACTCTTTAGGCGGCAAATGATCTCATAGAAGCACTGGAAAGGGACAAGAAAAAGTTGCTCCAAGAAACAGATTTGTTTGGGATGACAACACGACAAGAAATCGATAAATTGGAAGCAGAACTCCTGAACAGCATCAGGACAAACGAGGAGTTTCTGATTTCCGTGAATCAGTTAAAATCTCAGAGTCCTGAGGAACAGGCAGCGCAACTTGAGGTTTTCCAAAATCGCCAGAAAGAGTTGGATGCTATGAGGCATGACCTGACGACAGGGACGCTAAAGTTTAAGAAGTCAGAAATAATAAAAGGAAACTTACTCGGCGAAGTCAGATTGGGCGACATAGGTATGTGTCCATTAATTCTGAAACACATACGATTGGCTTAATTTATATTGTGCCATGAACGTTCTTAATTTAAATGCATAAACAACTGTTCTTATACACATTTGATGGATATTCACGAATGCTAATTTACTTTTTGCTCCAAATCATTTCAGATGCATCAGACCCCTATTCAGATAGACCGGTGGAAATTGGTTTGATCGACGGAGAACAAACTGTAGCTGGGATAACCGTGCTCAAGGAAAAGATTTACATCATAAGAGACCTCTTGCCAAACGTGGAGGTTTACAACGTGATGGACTTAACCAGACACAAAATGATGAAACTTGAAGGGTTAAGGAAGCCTTCTGACATCGTGTCTGACGAAAATTTGAATGTTCTATACATCAGTGATGCTGCTGGCTGCATCTACAAATTGGAACCCGAAACCACAGTTCTGACAAAATTTACTACTGATGGTTAAAATTAATAATATTTTTTTAAAATATGATCTATTTTAGCATGTTGGTGAAAATGATATAACATAGAAAAGGATACGACCCAACTCCAATCTCCTTCTTGTACATTATCATAACCACTAATCCTTTTAACATCCAATAGAAAAAAATTATTATTAGTATTAAATGTTTACAGTGGGAGGTGAACCGCATGGCATTTACTTGATTCCTTCAAGAGCAAACACTGCGGGTAATCTGCTGGTGACTTGCAACGACAACCGTCAAATGAGAGAATTCACCTCGGAAGGAATATTGGTTCGTTCCGTTCGCTTTCAGCAGGACCTTGCGTCTCCTTGGCACGTGGTTCCACTGTTTACCAGCTGGTGGACCAGTGGACAGAGCAACAACGTCGTCAACAGGTACGCAGTTTGTCACGGTTGGGAGAGCAGTAAGCTGCACCGAATTTGTTGGGTCGACTCGTCTGGGAAAACCCTAAAAACCTTCGGAGCTTCGAACGGCTCAGGATCGGGAAAAGTGGACGTGCCGATAAGAATTGCCGTAGACCTGTTTGGATATTTACTCGTTGCCGACAGAAACAATAATCGGATAATATTGCTCAGTCCTAACCTTGTTTACATTAGGGATTTGATAAACAAGTCTTGTGGAATAAAACAGCCGAGAAGAATATACCTAGACGTTGCAAAGTGCCAGTTGTATGTAGGGCTCATTGACGGAACAGTTCATATTTTCCAATTAATTGAGACATAATAAAATGAAAACCAAGATTTAATTAAATAACTTTACGAGGTCTCATTCGCTTTTAAGTGCAAAATCCATTACTGTAATTTCGTGTGTAACTGTTGGGCATAAATTTTATTACGTGTTTTGTTATTTTTCAAAAGACCTATTAAAAAGAATCCTCAAAAACCATAATTATCATATATTTTCAGATTTTGATTTCTTAAAATACAACACTATATCGTGGTATCTCAATAAAATTAAGAACTTTTAAAATACGGATAAAAATTGATTTAGATTGCAATATATCATTTAATATTTTAAATAATAATAGTTAATTTAAGGTTCAGCGCAATACTATTCTATTTAATGCTATTAATTTATTTAATCTAAGATAAAATGTCAAGCAAATGTCAGCAATAACATAACATAACATAACAATTATTTATAGTGGTTAAGAAGTCCTGGATCTGTGTAATAACCACTCTTTTTAGTCCTAATAACCGAATTTACTTAAGTAAATCTTAAATTTATCTACTGTGTCAGCATGGATGGTTTCCTTATCTAGTTTATTGCGTAAAGAAACCACCCTTGTCCTGAAATAATTATTTTTTAAGTTTCCCGATGCCTTCCTAAACAATTTACAATCGTGCCCTCTGGTTGAAGCACTTTTTGTGGCTTCGAAAAACCGTTCAGGCAAAAGGCCTTCCCTTCCCGATAAAATTTTGAATGCCTCGATGAGGTCCCCTCTATTTCTTCTCTTTTCCAGAGTCGTTAATTTACATCTATTTAATCTTTCCTCGTAACTCAGCTTTCCAAAACCTTCTATCATCCTGGTTGCCCTTCTTTGTACTCTTTCCAACACTTCTACATCCTTTCTCAAATGAGGGTTCCACACTTGCACACAGTACTCAAGGTGTGGCCTTACTAATGCCTTATACAATCTCAGTATTACATCCTTGTTCCTACTCGCTACTGTTCTCTTTATCATTCCAAGTACTCTGTTTGCTTTTTTAGCAACTTCCATGCACTGTAGAGATGCTTTTCCATTGTTCTGCATTATTACCCCAGATCTCTTTCATGATTAGACTGCTTCAGAATGCTTCCTCCAAATAAATATTCGACTTTCGTGTGTTTGCATGCCATATGCATAATGGAGCATTTGCTTACGTTGAAAAGCATCTGCCAATCTTCTGCCCATTTGAATAACTTGTTAAGATCTTCCTGAAGTGTATCTACATCTTCTTGCTTGCTGACACTTCTTGCTACTTTGGTGTCGTCAGCAAACTTGGATAACTTAGATTTTATGCCATAAAACAGAGAAGATTTGTTGATGTAATATATTAGGATCATTACATATTGACTTATATATTAGGATCGTTATATATTTACTTGATTCATTTAACAGAATGAAACGAAGCCATGAGGTCGCGTTTATTAGTTAAACAATTCAGTAAGCCGATATCGATATAATAAGCGATATTGGATTTGAAAAGTTATGGAAAACCTTTAAAACAAATCGTTAAAAAAGTTATTTGTAAATATCCTACATATCCATGAATTTTACAAAACCCTAGATCCAAACAAAGTATCGTTAACGAATGCGTCATCAAAACAAGATGGCGGCGTGGAGCGCTGGTTATTTAATTGCCTTTTCCATATTCTTGTCTTTGTCAGAATGCAGACTCGTTAATAGGCCAGAAAATATAATCGCCCTCAAAGGTACTTCTGTGACATTCACTTGCGCTGTTAGCAACGCAAGAAATGTGGTTGTTTGGAGTTTCAAAGACATGGAAGGTAACTCTGTTCTTATTTCAATAAGATTGGAGATTGTCGTTAAATCGACGAGATATAACGTTGAATATGGAAGTAAAAGTGCAACATATCGTTCGCACGATCTCATCATTAAGAATATCGGTGTAGAAGACAGCGGCATTTACACGTGCATCGATACTACCGATAAGGAAGAAGCTTCAGCATCACTCACCTTCCTCGAAGTTCCGCTATGTTCGACAAAATTGATCCAGGGTGAATCTAGAAGAGGCAACAAATTCATTTGTGATTTCAAGATTTCAGGGTTCATCGGTGTAAACGGAGAATGGAATTGCGAATACAGTAGGAATACGACTTCTGTTTTCACCAACCGATCTGTGGATCAATTAATGGGTACTCGGACATTGAAAGTAATGCAGTACAACAGCAGTGTTGAAACTAAACCCATCAACACCCAGGATACGCCAGTTTGCAACCTCACTCTTATTTCGGGTGGATTAATGTTCGAAAACATTCACCATTTGCAATTTCTGAGCAAGAACGTCCCAGACTTCAAATACGTCCTGCACCCGGTAGGGCCGCCACGCTTTAATGTTACGGACGGTTATAACGTGAAAAAAGGCGAGTATATTTCATGTCTTGCTGACAGTCCATTGCCCGTCACTTACAACATGCTTGTTTACGTCCACGGTGCGAGTACTATGAAAGTCATCAAAAACACCACAGAAAACGTGACCCAAATGACCGAACTAGGACCCTATAAAATTCATTGCCTCGTTCACAACCCATTAAACCTGAAACCAGTTTATCAAGCGTTGGATAAAATAGAGGTTGTATCCTTTCCTGCATCTGGCAGTTCGTGCAGACTCTTAGAATCAAAGTCGGGAATTATCACTGTGATTTTTGGCAAAGATACTCCCTTACAACTAGCCGAAACTACTTTTGAATTTATGTGCCAAGACCCATACAGAGTTAAAAAAATTATCAGGGAGAATTTACCTTGTAAAATTACAAGCCATCAACAAGGTGTCATGGATGCCTTTGACTTTCTGTGCACTCCAAGAACCAAAAACTTGTACGCGGTAGGAGAGGTCATTGAGAGTCAATTTGACCTCGACAATTCTAAACTTTACGACAAATATCCCTACTCAATACTGCCGATGATACATTACATTACGATAGGCACTGAACCTGAAATTAAGAAATCCACACTAATGATATCTTTAAATTGTCAAAGATATTTGAACGTTGCCAAGATATTTCATCACGTGTATTTGGCTTATCTGAGAAGTGGAGAAGGTGCAGCCGAGTGGTACAAGGAATTCTACTCCAGTTACTACGGAATACAACTTTATGAACCAAAACTGTTGAGGGCCCCCGAAATAGTGAACGACGTGAACATCACCGAGTGTCATAAGCTGGGCGGTGAAGGAAAACATTTGTGTGTTCTCATCCAGCAATGCGATCGAGTGTACGACCTTCTCATCCAAACATTCAGTTATGGATTTATTGTGATAGACGATATAAATGAGTTTGTCGAACATGTCTGCGAATTCACTCCTTACAATATGCACGATTGCGAAACAGAACTCGTCTTACCGTGCAATCCTGAAATCGCTGCGATTTACAAGCCCATGACTATGCTGCAAATCCTCATGTGTGATTATCTCTTGAAAGATTACCTGAAATATCAAGAATGCTTTAGTAAACATTTTGTAGCGTCGCGATTCAGAAAATCATTTAAATGCGCCAAAAGGTTCCTCGAAGTTATGAAGTCCTTCACATCGAGCAATTACTCTGGAAAACACATGGTGGAAGATGTCTGCGCAGCCTCCGTTGAATTGCTTAACTGTGTCGAAGAAGAAGTTCAAAAGAGGTGTGGATCGATGGCAGCTCGTCTGCAACGAAATGTCTTGAGAAAGATATTGTCAGTGGCTTTGGAGAACTACTTCTGCTTTAAGGCTTTTACTCATTCTATCTATGATACTGGTGCTGGTAATTCATTACTAGCGCACTCTCACAGCTTTTGGTTTGTAGTATCGATTTTCACTTTAATGCATTTTTAGACTTCAATGTATCACACGAATTGCTCTGTTTTTCATCACATTTCTGCAATTACATTTTTAATTTTATAGTACAGACAATGTTTTACAAATTGAAAATGCAACAATATTCGTTTTTTTTTAGGTAAAATCAGCATGAATCATAATGTATTTTTTGTTTTATCAACTATTTAAATGTTTTAGCCTATGACGGACTCAAAATATGTAAGTTGTTATATTTATCCAGTGCCAACAAACGCTATGTTTTTATATTGGATATTGAATTTCAAACACAAACGTTGCAACCAAGCTTGTTTCCACGAAATGCAGAGCCACTCATTTTTTGAACAAAAATTTCTTTTTCCGACTCCAGCAGTTGTTGTCCAAGCTCTCACCTGCACAAGTAATTTCTGATAACGTCGTTTTAACTTCTTCTGTGTTCGGCTTAACTTTTTTCGTTACCGGAGCATCCGCTAAAAACAAACGCTGGATATTTTTTTCATTTTTGAAACTACGTCGCCTCTTTATAATAATTTTTCATTGAAAAAGCTCAAGAACATGTAATAATTTTATTTTGCCATCGACAAACGAAAACACGAACCATAGATATGTTCAAATTATAGTTAAATTAATGATATATTTATGGTACGCAATTCTAAATTTTGAATATGATTAATATTAACAACGTTGATTATAGCACATTGATATATAATAGATCATATATTCAGTTACAACTTTAAAAGCCATAAAAATAATATTATTAAATTAATTTAAATTAAAAATTCATAAAATTCTGGAGAAAAGAGTTCCTTTCCGACGTGTTCCGTAGGAATCTATCTGGGACCCCGGCCTGGGGTTTAACCAAGGAATGTAGTAAAACATGTATAAGAAAGTTAAACAAATTTTTTAAATGCGAACGTCTATTCCATGTCTGAATCCAAGTTATCACAAAATCTCTCATTTGATGGTATAAAATCATCAGGTGTTAGTTATAAAAGTTCTTGAGAATTAGTAATTTAAGTCAAACAAACAAATGTTATAGTTCATAAATAAAGCTATATGAATTGTCTCTCAGAAGATCAACAATGTTCCCAAAGGAATGATTGCTTATCTCAAAACGCTTGATATCACGTTGTCCATCCAATATCACAATCCATCCAAGGACCCCTTCAAAATTTGAATGGTTACTTGTAACTTACGTTGTTAAATTCCGAACAAAATCACAATGCACGACAAAATTAGATTTCATTAAAAGTACACCAGATGTAAAAGTCTGAATTTTACAACATTGTAAGGTTATTGGGGTCCTTTGGCCACTGTGCCTAAGTGAATAAGTCAAATCTCCACAAGCTGGGGCTTTACCCGCTAAGCACGAATTTTTGAAAGGATGCGGCCTTAATTCGTAAAAAGTTTGTAGTCATATTCCTCGACACACCATCCATCAGCATGGAGGAACGTCACAAACTGCCTTTGTTGGTACTTGGCAACAAGTGCCCCGATCAAGATTTTTTAATCTATGCATTTTGTGGTGATGGAGCTGACCATATGGCTGACGATGAAGCCGACCATGTAACCACTGCTGAATTTGCTCAATGGATTAGTAATGTAAGGACAGAATAAGATCAAATTCAAGGACTTGTAAGCTCACGCAACACCTCAGCTCTCAAGGCAATTCTCCCATGCAGTCTGGCCAACTTCCAAGTTCTTCAAACGTCCCCAGAAGGGGATGCCAGGAGCATCATTGCTCATTGACAATGTGATTCGTTGTCTTGTAACATTTCTCGAAATAACATGGAAAACTAGATTTTTGTTTTTTTTTAAAGTAACTTTGACACCAGCATTTGCATTTATACTTTAGATCCTCAGCAATTCCACTAGGTCCTAGGTTTATTTTCTCTTATAACGATGTTTAAATAGAGTCTAAGATATTCATTTTATTTTATTTATTTACTTTTTTTAATCATACTGCGATGTTCCTTTAAAAGTACCCTTAATTTACTTGGTGCACCTGTCGTCAGTCTGATATTAGCAAGACATATCTAAATCAAATGCTGTGTATCTTTATTCCAAAGAAAGTCGTTAGCATGACACGTCTACAAGACAAAAGGCACCTTGTTGGTGGCAAACCACAGACGGATACTAACAGATTCTAAAATTAAGCAGAAACATAGATTTTGTCATAAACACGATATTTAAATGGAATGAGATGAAAAATGCTTGCTTACCAATCATGATAAATACAAACAGCACACTGTCTTTCTGAATCATTGAATGATTAATTCAATGTAATTATACTGTGTCTACAGACATTTTCGACTTGAATAAAAAACAAATGTGTGGCCGACCAAAATGAGACATTCATAGAAACATTTCGCAATATCATTGTAATAAACCAAAACATTAAAAAATAACCATTCGGGACATCGAACGTGGAAAACACAAAACAGAAAAAAAACCAAAGACATAACGGAAAGAAGTTTCTCAGATCGTTTTGAACATTTTCTTGAATTTGAACCCAAAATCTCACGTGACAATCCACACTTGAAGAGTTAATGCATGCATTGAATGCATGGAATTGGAATAGTTCGAGGCACTCCAACTTCATGATCACACAACGAAGTAGCATAATTTGATTATGCCCTGAATAAAATGACTGGCAACAACAGGACTTTCACAGCAAAAAATCATTCCTAGCAATGATCATTAAGTTCCTACAACAATTATCTATCATTTACCAATCCAGCCAGATAATTTATGCAGGAAATTGTCATAATATTCTCAATCAGTTGATTTCGTAATTAAGGCACGGAGATGAAAAACAATCGTCAGTACGATCACAAGTTTCGAGAAGTTTTTTGTTGTGGTCCTCTCAAAATGTCAGCTCCACTGGAGATGGAAGACACATTTAGCTTCATGTCTGCCTGCTTGAATTTAGAAAATAATTTCCTGCTTAGCAAACCACACTTAATAGCAATAAATTCAACATTTAATAATTTATACGTTACAATAAGTTAAGTAACAGCACATTTTTCTGACTCCAACATTCTCCGTTGATAAACACCTCAAGATTGTAAACTTAAACACCCACCTAGAAAGCTACAATTGTCATAAATTATTTTACTTGAATTTATCTTTTAATTAATGAGAAAGTATTTTGCAGTTAAAAATAAATGATGCATTTACTACATTATCATTTGTGCAGCACTTATCTTAGGGAGCCCAACATTGAAATGCAAACAAATATTTCTTTGAAATCAAGACTGCATTTTATAAAAGCAGAATAAGATAAAAGATGGAGGACATTTGCAACACAAACACCAGAAGACACATAAACTCTCGAAATCCAACCTGAGGCTTTCTCTTCCTCCTAAGAGAAAGTTGTCTGGCCTTCTTGAGTTTGGGATTGCTGCTCGGTGTGTGGACTGCGCAGACCTTTATGAAGAGACTCATGAGGACAATGAGTGCAATGCCCCCAAGCAGAACCACCCACCAGTACGTCTGCAGAATTAACAGTGTTTAAACTGAATGAAAAGTAAACAAAGTCAACTGATTAAGTGAAAGGGATTGATCGGAAATTTATTGACAAATAATTTACGAATAAATTAAAAATTGTAAAGTTTGCTAAACAAAACTAATTACACCTATTTATTACTTTTAAAGTTCATTTTGAAATCATTTTATTAATCAACCAACTCACAGTGACCCATTTCCTGATTTCTGAAATAACTTCTTCGTTGAAGAGCATTTTTTTGAGTTGAGCAAGTGGTCCTTCCTCATTGACTGCCCTGCACTTGAAGAAAACATCGCAGTACCCTCTGAAGTTGTCGCAAGGAGCTCCTTAAAATTTTTAGAATATTATTTAGTAAATAGTATTTAAGTAAAAATATTGTTGTTATTAAAAAAACGCCTTCCCACAAACTTGAATAATAATATTATTAAATATAACATTACTGATTAGTTTTATTATTATTATTGTTGTTGTTATAATTATTATTGTTGTTATTACTGTTACTATTACTATTTTTATTATTGTTACTATTAAAATAAAGAGAAAGGAACACTGTTCAATGTTTTCAAAACTCATCACCAGCAGGCATTTGGATTCCCTTAGGATTCCCATTTGAGTCATAGAGGTTCAGTTGCTGCAAAAGATTTTGCAGTTCTTTGTTCTCCTTAAGGTTCACCATGTCCTTGTTGCCAGTGCTGACACAGGAGTTGGTTGAAGGATCTGTTAAAATAATTACCTAATAATTAGTTAAGTTCTCACAAGTCAAAAAAATTAGTGATGAGCTCAGCCAAAAACTCATAGTTGAAGTCACTCATGAAGTTATATGAGAGGTGCAACGATATAATGGTGTGATCTCATAAGCGTGCATAAAGACTTGCATGCAACAGCTGAATAAAAATCCAATCATTGTCTTCTCAGCAGGCCTTAAAAATTTAAACTCAATTGATTCATGGGAAGTTACTCACTCCTGCACGACACAAAGCAGAGAGAACCTCTGTCGAATTTCCTATCCTCAGGTGGCGCCTGAGCATAGCAGACCTTCCAGGAAATCTTCTCGCAAATGGACATGGTGCATTCCTTAAACAAAAATATTCAATGTTTCCAGTCTTTTTGATTAATTAATTTCAACAAGGTCTTCCATGAATGTCTTTTTATTACTATAATTATTATAATGTGATTTGAAGAATCAAATTCTATTCACATCATCATCACTACAATGTAATTAGAAGATTTCATTCTTTTAATATATTCAATCAAGGCACGGAACACCAGACCAAAAGCGTAATTACCCCCAGATGACAAATCTGTGTGTTCTTATTACATGGCAAAAGATTTGCCTTTGCAACTGAGGTTGGACACTTGGCCTGCATCCCAGTAAAAAATTTGTTAAGGAAACTTTTTAACTTGTGCACTGCATTGGAATAGCACTTGGACAGCATAAAAAAAAAGAATTTGAAAAGGATATTTGCACTGAGAGGACTGGCTGCACTCTGTCTCCTCCTTGCAAGTGACATTCTCACTCGAGAAAACAAACTGACAGTTCGAAGAATTGCAACACGGTCCTTCAGATTTGCTGTTGGAAAACATGCAAAGTGAGTTAGTCAACTTTGACCAATTTCAAGAGTTGTTGAAAACAATTAAACACGAGTCCACATCTTCTCATAGAGGATGAGTTGGCAACCATCCAACTCTGTATGAATGTAATATAAAAACTTATAACTTATGAATGTAATAAAAAATTTTTCAACATTCTTATCATCATCATCATCATCATCATCATCATCACCTTGATTGTTGTCTTGTTTCAGTATAATTTCATACCATTGAAATAAAATTATGAATGCAAAATCATAAACCTTTGGCAGATATTGAAATGTAACTTCTCTGCTTACATGAAATAGATTAAGTCCATGTTATTATATTAATAACAATAACAATAACAATAATAATAATAACAACAACAACAACAACAACAACAACAACAACAACAACAATAATAATAATAATAATAATAATAATAATAACCTAGTGTATTGCCTGTGATGAATTTAAGTCAGTTAACCTGCAAGCGGCAAAAGGTTTTCTGGTGCAAGCCTCCGGATTGTTTTGCCCTTCCTTCCTGGGGAAGCAGCAGTCTTCATTGCAATCGCCCTCGAATCCGCAGTCGCATTCTTCTGACACGTTGGTCTTTCGATCGACTTCCACAATCCTGTTGCCGCAGAATGCATCTTCCCTTTCCTTGAAGCAGTTGTAACGACCTCCCACTCCAGTAAAGATCGAATCCAAGTTCTGAAAGAAAGTTCAACCGATTATGGACAGGCAGCAGACGCTAATCATTGACTTTGAAAAAACCTGAGTGATATTTCCTATGCTGCAGATAGAGAAGTTGTTGTTGTTTTCTTGGAGGCCAGAAGTTGCACTAGAAAACATGAGGTAGTTGCCCATCTTGTTGTTCGGATTGACCGATAACGGAACGCAAGTCGGCCCGCTGTCGTGCTATTAAAAATCAAATGAGTATTAAATATTGGGTTCAAAAAATGACATTTGATACTGGGATAAACTCACAGGCGAACCAAAATTATGGCCAACTTCGTGAGCAAACGTTAGAATAGAAACTTTTAGGGGTACTCTGGAATTATAGTTGCACAGAGTCACCATGCCAGTATTCAGACTTTTGTAAACCTGAACATTGTTCTCCAGATATGGCTTCCATCTTTCACAAACCCCTCCACTGCTTGCTAGAAAATAAAACATCGGATGAAATCAATTACAAATGCAATGGGGGCAATTTTAAATAATTTCTTTATACCTGGAGAACCAACCCAGGCAAGCCCTATGGTTCCCTGGGTAAACTGCCTGTACGAGAATACAAAGGCCAGGCAGTACAGATCATGATTTGCGAGAGATTGAATGTTTAAAAAGTTGCTGGCATCCAGATTAGGTTTACAAAATCCAGAGTTTGGATTTATTTTGCAGTTTTCTGATGAATTTACCTATTGGATGATGCAATGAAATGGAAATTTAAGAAAGAATCAATTTAAAAAAAACTAAATTAACTTTCAAGAAGGAAAAAGATGATGACAACAATAGCCTAATAATCATATTTAAAAGCTTATTAATAATGACAATGGTATGTTAAAAAGACCAAAATGTTACAATAAAAGCAACCAGAACAAGAACAATCGAAGCATAGCCTCAGGACCTGAATTCGATGAACGACAAAATTGAAGCCACTGTAAGGTCCCATTTTGTCGTAAGCAAACGTGGTCCTGCCGTAAATGCTGTTGATGCCATCGACGTGAGTGGCAAGTAAGGAAGTTATTTCAGCCTTGATTCTATCAGGGTCCTTAAAATAAAGTTACTAATAGTAGGATTAAGTTGTTACAAATGTGAGGTATGAGGACAAAAATATCAGGCAAATGTTTAAGTAAAAAATATGCCATCGTTATTGCAAGTTTACAAAGCAGTTTTGAATGTTCCACCCCTTTGACCATCTTAGTTATGTTGATCTAGCTGCTTTGACACTATGAATCAATTTAAAATGATTATCTTCTATGGTTTTATGTTTTTGGCTTTGGGTAAGATCCAAAAGTAATAGGAATACATATCCATTTAATAAATTGGATGATGACGCAACATAAGGTTGTACTGTTACATAAGATCTGTCATATCAGAAACATAGAACATGTTCAAATTAGTTATTAAAGTGGTTTTAATAGAATCTTAAAAGTATATTTCCTAAAGTTAATTCATCTGCTTTATTGAAACATTTCAATTTCTCTATCAAAATCATCCTGAGTTGTTTGTTGCTGTTGAAATATATCCTAATTTCTTCTTGTTTTCAATCAAATTTGTTTGAATCAAGCATAAACTAAATGTAAAATATTTTAGCTTCTTTAGCACATCACACAATTGCCCGCTTAGTTTGTGGCCCATGATTTAAGGCATTCTTCAAAATAAACTCTCATTTATGGCAAACTCAATCATGACATTTATGCCAAACAAGTTGAAACAAGTCATATGATTTTAATATGATGCAACTTGTTCATCCCTATACCAACGAACTGTGCTATGGGACAGAAACATCATCCATAGCATATTATATCAGCAACAAACACTAGATCTATTCAGTTATTGAAGAAGGATATTTTTTTGAGCAAATTTATTATTCATCAAAATGAAAGAACAAAGCAAACAAAAACCAACAGGTGGATTAATAAAGAACTAACTCATGGATCAGTCTTAAGGAAGCACAAGCCTCTGCTGCCTTCATGGACCCAGAAATATCAATTAATTGAAAGAACAATAATAAACCTCCAGATAAACAACTCATTAAGAATACCACGAACTAAGTACAATTTAAAGGACAATTTAAGTAATAAATATAATAATATGAAAGGTCCAGTCTGTATCTGATTTTTGATAGATGAATATTGTATAGTCTAGGTCGTACCATGTTACTGAAAAGAACTTGAGCAAATCTGGAAGATTCTTAATATAAGATAACGTAAAAAGGGCAATTTGCATTAGAAATTTAATTACCAAATGTAATTAAAACCAGAAAAAGTGATTTAATTAATTGTTGGGTCTTGTATGAATACTCCCACAGTACAGAGCTGAACAGAAACTTTATTAGCAACCAAAGACTTCAAAACCCTCTCGAACTTGAATTTTGTGCCCCCTTGGACTGAATTCCCCAGTCCTTTTATACTCGAATATGGTGTCACAACAGATTAAATAACCAATAAAGACAAAAATGACAATATCAACATCAGTGAAAGCAAATTTAAGAAAATATAAGAAATCTCCCTTGTAATTAAAATTATGGTCACAACTTTGTTATGTCAGATTATTATTATAATGAGATCATAGACACAATGACTACCACATGACCATATGTCTATTATTAGTTGTTATATCAGGCTTAAATAGAATGTTACGTGACTTAATGTTAATTGATTCATGAAAGAGGAGAACAAGATCTTTTTTCCATTTATTTCAATTTAAAATATTTGGTTTTTTTTATTTTGTTTCATCTGTTCACTTAAATAATCATTAAAAAAGAGATTACTGGTTTAAAAAGTCCAAAAAGTGTAAAGCACTGCAAATAATGTGCTTAAATACATTGTTCATCATAATGTTGTAATCAGTTAATTACATTGAGTAATGTAACAGATGAAAACTAATTTAAATTAACCTACCTCAAGGAATGGTCGAGAATTAATTTAAATTTGAAATAATTGATTCAAAAACTCACATAGTTGAAGTTCTTGTTGTAATAATCCCAGAGTGTGTAGTCTGTCTGGAGATAGAGTGAGCACTGCCTCCTTAGATCAGTAGCCGTTCTTTTCTTCCTGTTCATCTGGTATGAGTATTTGAGCCATCTTTCCTGATAATGTCATTGTTTTGTATTAATTGGGCTATTGCCTGACACAATCAATATTAAAACTGAAATGTGCTTGATGGCGGCCAATAAAAACTATGAATAAAAATTATTCATCAGAGCCAACAACAATAAATAGTAAATGTTTCGTGATTATTATGATACAATTTTATGTTGATTACCAGCAACCTGGTCGATGTGATATTTAGATGATGGCAACAATGACAAGGCTGATTGCAATGATGATGATGCTAATGGTTAACAAAGCTAGAAAGATATTTTATTTAATTTACTTATTTTATGTCAGCAAAATGAAGTGTCAAGAATAATCACTAACGAACATAGATATGTGATGATATAGGTTATAAAGTGATGTAAGCAGCTAGTAATTAAATCATGTAATTGTAAGACTTTTGTTAAGATCACCGGAAGAGAAAAAGATAAACGAACACAAATCTTTACATCTCACACATTCTCACTGACAACATATTGAAATACACATTGATAATTAATACAAATTGAAATACAATTACAACCACCCAGAGATAAAAATGATAACTATGATAATTATATTAATTATGATAATCACGTTTGACTGACTTTCTATTTGCCAAATCACCAATTAATATCGACTTCTGGTAGATATTTATCTCATTCACAAAGTAACCTGATAGGAGCTTCAAGTGAAGGGATGTTTTATACAAAAAATTCTAAGTGTTTTTTGTAAACAACCAGACTCAAATACCTCAGCATCTTAGCAACATTTTCCAATTACATTTTTATCAACATATGTTCATAAAAACATTTTTTAATTTGATATTCTTAACATGAAATTCTAAAAAAAAGATGAGGTATAAGACAATTGAGTGAATCAATCTCATTGTTTAACATTTGTAGACTTAAAAAACAATATTTTTAGATTACAACACATTACATTTGGATGCATTAACTTGAAGTTATTATTCCTCAAAAATATATTATAAACAGATAAACTCATACAAATAATCATCTGAAGAACATTCAAATAGCTCGGCAAAGTGGAGTATCAAATTTTCAAATAAAATGCTCCACTGAAAATATGCCAAATATGTTATGATTTCAAATTACACATACTTGATCTCAGAAGCTTTTAACTTAAAAAAATTCATAAAAAAATAATAGTATAATAATAGTTAAAATTCACCTGTCCATGATTAGTTACATCATCTTTTATCCCTGATTTCTGTACTCTTTCCATCCAAGAATGAACGTTGTGTTGTGACATTCCGCATCCAGAATGATGCTCTGGAGTCCACCTTTTATTTCTGGAAAATAAGAAAAAGTCTGATGATCATCTCTGATAAAAAAATACCCTCTAATTATAATTAAAATAAATTGGAACTGTTGTTCTATTTTTATAGGAAACCTTTTCAATTTGTCTGGGTTGTCAACAACATTCTTCTCTGAGTAAATGACAGAATGAAAACTCAAAGGCTCTGATAAATAAACTTCTGATTTTTCTACATAAAAAGTTTCGTTTGGAAAGTAAATTCTTCCAGCAAACACTCCATCAATTATGGAGCCATGAACATGTGAACCATCCACACCTAAAATCACAAAATCTTCATTTATAAGAAAGCTATCTAGCTGAAAAGAACAATAAAATGATCAATGATGATCATTGAATGGGTTATTTTTTCTTTAAATTTGAATAAATTGAATGTAATATTTCAAATCAGGTCAACTCCATAAATCAATATTAAAATGGAAGATATCAAATTACATTATAATCAATTCTGCTGGAATATGAGGTAAACTTTAGTTACCTTCAACAAATCCCTTGTAAATATGAGAAAGATCAAAGGCAGTTGAAACTCCATCAAAATACATTTCATCTCCCCCCAATGTATCCAAATCTGGTTTAAGTCTCAACTTGAATAATCTGAGATTCAAATTAATTAGCAAAGAATAATTAAATAAATATTGACATTAAAATTGAAGTTATTTGTAATATTATCAAACCTGTTGTGAGAATTGAAATTAAGGTGAAGTAATGAATCAGCTAGAGATCTTCTTTTCCTGAGATGTTGACTATCAATGGTCTTCTTATTGTAGTTTAATGGCTCAAAGTAGTTTATGTATTCATTTAGATAATTTGAAGGAGCTGAATCAAAGTATTCAAAAATAAACTTTGGTTAAGTAATCTTTTAGAAACGGTTTAATGGCCTCAAATAAATAGCATGAAGCTAATACAAAATGCTGGAAAATGTAAAAATAATCAAAACTAGTTAATAATAGGAGTAGTAAATCGTCTCATTTAAACAAGTTAAAATAAAAATTTATTAATTCAGCCATCCTTTTAAAATGCAATCTACAAGTCACTGCCTGGTTGTAATAATCACAGAAGACAAAAGTTTGTTAGACATAAAAATTTAAAAGTACTTGAATTGACGACATAGTTCCCAGCGATCCAAACAAGTACATTAATGAAGTAAAACAAATAAAACATGATTTCTAAATTAAGTTCCGTAACAAATAAATGAGGAAGCGCGATCTCGAGTCTTTCGCAACAACATAACCAATTAAATTGGTCGGTGAGCAATGCTGTACAGGTATCCTTTTGGTTTCAAAACCCTCGTTCAAATTTAAAACAGCAACTTTAAATTAAAATTCATGTATTTTAAAATATTTGTAAGTAAACTATTAGCTTGCTACCTACTGCATGAAGATTTAGGCAAACTTTAATAAGAAGACTATTAAAAGACAAAAAGTAAAAAATTTATTGCTTTTTTGGGCGGGTTCCTCCTCAAAATGTCTTGTTTGATAATAAAATATCTTGTCTATCTAGGCTTAATTCCAATTAATGCTTAAAGTCTACAAAAACAAACTCCGAAAAATGTTACTTAATCAAGTTTAACTTGAGAAAAATGTTGCTCTAATTTTGTCTCTAATGACATAGTGAATATTTAATAATAATTTAAACGACTGTTTGAATTGAGGTAAATTCGAAATAAAGCGGTCCAATAACATCTAATCTGCTGTTTTTTTTTATTAGATATATATAGAGATATGCATATGATGTCAAAAATATCGTAACTCATACTATATCATGTGATAGTAAAAACATATATGACCATCATTTATAATGTTATTAATATAATTGTTTTAATTAAACATCTGTTTTTTCCATGAAACACTTATACGTCATTTGTGGGGAGTTTCATCGTTTTAAGTTGTTTGAGGGTTTGTCCCCACTCTCGAAAAAGCTAAAATAGTGTCCATGATGAAGAAGCAGTGACGTAATTTGGAAGAGACAGGGGAGGCCGCAAAAAAAGGTCATTTCCCGTGCTTTACGATGGTTTGCCTTCCCTCCTCCTTCTGACTTTTGGTTAGTCTCAAAAAAAGGTCGTCTCCGCAAGTTGTGAGGGTTTGCCCTCCCTTGGAAAAAACTGTAATGACGTCCCTGTGGAATAGCAAATAAAAAAAAGAATTGATAATAATAAAGAAAACAAACATAGAATACAAAGCTACCAGTTTTGGATTTAAGGGTGGTCTGGATGTGCTAAGAGTCCCCACCAACCCCGAAACTTAGTTTTTGCCTGTCAAAAGATGATTTGTGAGCCTTCCCTCTGAACATAGTGAGATCTAATAGCGACCACTTGCAATTTCAATAAACAAAATCCTGCCTAGCGCTGCTGTGGAAAAGTATCCGTTATCTGCAATTCCAATGTCAGATATACTTTGGCGACAAGGGCCATGGCCATTCCCATCCTATGGTAAATATAATTAAAAATTTGGTAAATCTATTATAAAATAAAATAAATAGCAAATTTTAATTAAAATTTAAAAATATATATTTTAATTTAGTTTTTTTTTAATTATTTCAATAATTTACCGCTTTCGGCAAAAATTCTAGTAGTTGTGCCTCTCCCCTAATTCCGTCTACTGGTTCCAATGTGTGCCCCCCTCCAACGCCAAAGTATTCCAGATCCTCCCTTTCATGGCGAACAAATATTCATTCGAGCACTGAGCGCAGCAACATTGCTAATACTAGTCGTCAACACGAAGAATGTCTTTCCCATAGCAAAGCACCATCAAGAGATTCGAGAATATCATATGAGATCAGCGGTTCTTTTATCTGCTTGTTCTTTTCTATATTGCAAATTGAGCAGTCCAATGTCTCGCAGCATATCCGGGCAATCCCTTTGCGCTTATTTATTTTATTTACCCCTAAGTGTCTTTTTTGATTTCGTCAGCAAGTGCTTCTATCAATCTTGAATCATTGCACATCAGGACCTGACGGAGTTTTCATGACTCTATGTACAGGGTGCTGGCTTCCCTAAGGCACCTTGACTTTTGACTTGCTTTCGATATTTCTCAAATTTTAGCCCTTTAAAAATCCATTGTTTTGTGCTAGATTTTTTTATGTTACATAATTTTCAATTTCGTAACTAAGACATTAATTATTTAAAAAAATAAAAATATTCTAAAAACATCATAACAATTAATTGAAGTTTTGCGTTTAATTATAAAAAATTAAGATATCACTTGATATCCAATTATACATTATATCTTATATTAAGATGTGGTTAAATGTTGTTTGTTGTTCTTCATCAGCAATCGGCTGAGATGTTTTAGCTTCAAAATGGCTACCTCGCTCCAAAACAAGATTGACGATTTGGAAGCGCGCTTTAAAGCAGAATCATTGGAAGATGGTCGCGTAAAAAATGACTCAGACTTTTCTGAAAAGAAAAATGACCGGTCTTCCAAATCTGTCAACTTTAGCCTGGCCAGCCCTTCTCCCAGACGTCCAAAGCCTAGTTTGTGTATTTAATTACAAACTAATTATGATTTGCATATTTTACTTCGGGCGGTTTTTAATTTTCTTTATATAAGCAACATTCTTTGAATGGTATTGTTTTAAAAGCAAATTGAATGGCTCTGATCAAGCCTAGACTAGTAATTTGCTACTCTAGTAGGTTGAATATATTTTAGATTTTTTTCAGCTTGAATCTGTCTGCTTAGTTTGTGGCTTGATAGAATTAGTAATTTGTGCCAATTCTTCTCTTGTTCTTAATTGCATTTTGATTTTCAAGGATTTAACACTTTTGTAAATCTAAGTTCTCAGTCTCACTTCTTACTTTTTTTTTTATATAATGGTGATTTTCATGGCTGAATAGAAAAGGTGTCATTTAATCCATACAAAATTCTTATGGCATATATTGTTTGATTGCCAGCTAGCATTCAGTTAACTTAATGGAGACCAGGGTTATTAATAATTTTATTAACATTTTTCTTCAGTGTTCCCTAGCAGTGATGCACCATTCTTTCACAAGACTGTAACCACTTCTCAATCGATTCCAAAAACGTTAAATGAAAGTGTTCCTCAAAACAGTCAGAAATTAGAAATGCAGAGACCGGCACCTAAACAGACGGTTCCCGGCACTCCTCGGAAATCTTTCGGTTCGAGCGGCAACTGCAACGAAGTCAACGGCTCTCCTAGTCACAGTTTGGTCTCTACGCCTCCTAAGGCATGTTTTCAACTCGAAACTCCGAGTCCAGGAAACGAATTATTTAACAATGCAGAGAACTGGAGGAGCTTCTCCATAGGCAACAATTCACATCCTCCGGAGTCCGGCATCGCGAGGCCCGGGTCCGCGGGGAGTTTGGGCGTGCTGAGCTTCGGTGCGGGTCGCAAGCGTCAGGTGTTCAACTTTCCGTCCTCTCATCCCACTCAGAAGTCTCACGACAGGTTTTGGGGCAATTGTCATTTGAAGTGTTAAACAACTATAACAAGCAAATTAGTTGCAAGCTAATTCTATCCAGCTGTTTTACAGCATTTATTTTTTTAAGATGTTTTTTAATAGACGATTCATTCGGATGCTTTTGCATTGATTTTCCAGTATTGAAATTGAACAAAAGTACACGGAAATAATGAAGTCTGCTGGGAGGTTAACCATTAATGACAAAGTGAGCCATGCTTTTTATACTTCTCAAGATCAAATTTGTATATTACATAACCCATAATCCGATTCATAACTTTTTGCTTATTATCAATAATTTATACTTTATTTGAAGACAAGTACTTTTTCATAGTATATTTTTTGTTTAAGCATTATTCATTAGAATACATGAGGATTTTTAATGTGATTGAGAAAAGAATTTTTGAATTTAGTAAACATGAATTGTTTTCTGCTGGTTTGATATTATTATTTTACTACAAATTTTACATGCTTTGATTTGTTATGCTTTGCCTTTTGAGATGTTATGTTGTGTTACTCGTGATGCGAGGGGAATGTGATGATAAAACATCTCATATCATTCGCTCGTTACCTCTGGTGGTGATGATGAGCATTGTAAGCGTGTTTTCCTGGTCTCGATTGCATCATAAATACAACTCTTCCCATAAAAATTGTTTTATCATCAGATTATAATTTAGATAAGAAGCAGCCTACTCTGGTGCTTTTTATTGTGTGCTTCTGCGCAACTTGTTCGAGATGTGTATTGAGAATTATGACGATATTTAAGCATTGTTTCTTGACGTGAAATTTATGATAGAAATTCTTTAGCTTATAAAACTTTTTATCTCGATGACTGAATGATCAATGCTTACAAAAGATACCTGAAAACATGCTGTTGGCTATTTTTGAATATTATTAGCTGGTTGTTATGTAGAGCTAACACCTGATGCTGAGTCAGTAGATGATGCAAAAACATCTGCTGTTCGTATCAAGATTAATGGTCATCTTTGTCGGTGAATAAAAGCTCCCCGTTGGAGATCAGAAATCGGTGTCTAGCTGAATAACCATAGTTCAAACTACCACTCATGCACTACCACCTGTTTATCATATCGGGAAAAGAGGTTGATCAAATGAATGTGATGAATGTACAAATATTGTTTATTGCAACATTATTTTCGATGAATTGCTTCTTTTTCATTTGAGATGTTTTACGGTGCTGTTGCAGGTGATACCGACTGACATCAGAGAAATGGAGCCTCTGGGGGAGCTAGGCCACGGCACTTGCGGTCATGTGATCAAGATGGTTCACAGACCCACTCTAACTGTAATGGCTGTCAAGGTTTTGTGAATTTCAATGTTTTATTTTACATTATTTTTTTAATGAATTGCTTTAGAATGTGGTTAACTTTGATAGACTGATTTGCACTGTTGGATATTTTTAATAAATAATTGGTTGTGAATTTTTTATTCTAAATTATTCTCAGCAAATGAGGAGATCAGGAAACAGTGAGGAAAATAAAAGGATAATTATGGACTTGGATGTTGTCATGAAATGCCACAGCTGTCCTTACATTGTTCTCTGTATTGGAACTTTTATTACAACTGTAGGTGGCGCTTTTTTTATCACAAAATTTGCTTTATTTTCTTCATCACTGCCATTTTGAGGGATATTTAGATTAAATTTCCTGCTTTGTTTAGTGCTATCATTGACTGTTTTAGACTGATGTTTGGATTTGCATGGAACTCATGGCTACATGTCTTGATAAGCTCATGAAGAAACTTGGGGAACCTTTTCCTGAGAAGATTATTGGAAAAATTACTGTTGCTGTGAGATTTTTTCCAACCACAAATATTAATTGATTTAATTGAATGATTGTTTGATTGCACATCTCACATTTTTTTATATAAGATAATCAGTTTTATTTCAGACAGTAAATGCCTTGCATTACCTCAAAGAAGAACATGGTGTTATACATAGAGGTAAGCGTGGTCGTCGACCAATAAAAATATCAAAATCAAATCCGAATGAATGTCGAAAATTTGATGCACATGTTCATTTACAGATGTGAAGCCTTCGAACATCTTATTGGACGAGAGAGGTGCAATCAAGCTGTGCGATTTTGGTATCAGCGGACGTCTTGTCGATTCCAAAGCCAAAACGAGGAGCGCCGGTTGTGCAGCGTACATGGCCGTGAGTATAAATTTCATTTCTGTGTTTCTGGGTGTAAGAGATTCTCGCATGGCTGGATAGGTTTCTTTGCCATGGTTACTTGGTAAGTAGCCATTGTAAGAAGTAGAATCTAATTTTAGATTGTTGCAAGTCTGACAACAGATGGTTGAAGTATTTATTGATGGAAAGTTATAAAAATGACTTAATGTTGCAATTCACTTTCCGCAGCCCGAAAGGATCGACCCACCGGATCCAAGCAAGCCCGATTACGACATCCGGGCTGACGTGTGGAGTCTTGGACTCACTCTGGTTTGTCTGTTTTGTTGACTTATTTTTCTTCTTTATATAATGAATCTTTATCATTGAAATATATTATGACTTTAATTTATAACTGAAATGTTTTGTTATGCTTATATTTTCAAATGTAGTGAATACCACCTATTAAAATATTTGTAGGTGGAGCTGGCTACTGGTGAATTTCCCTACAAGGATTGCAAGACAGACTTTGAGGTGCTCACAAAAGTTCTTCACGATGAGCAGCCTCGCTTGCCTCCAACTCGAGGATTTTCTATGGACTTTGAGCATTTCGTTAATCTTTGGTAAGTTTTTTGCATGTTTGAGTAAACAAATGGATAAACTGATAATTCTTCTTTTGCTTCTTTTTCTCGCAGCCTGGCTAAAGATTATACTCTCAGACCAAAGTACCAGAAACTACTAGTTAGCTTTTTGTGACAAAAGCATTAAAATGATGATATCATTAACTTCAGTTACTTTTTTCAGGATCACAATTTTGTTAAGAGATATACTGGCTTAAATGTGGATGTGGCAGCGTGGTATGCTGAGATTCCAAAGAGGATCAATTGTGATGCTACCAAATTCGACAAATGTTCAGGGCAGGTCGAAGGTCACCAGGACCCTTCCGCGTCCTTTTTCTGCAGCTCGTCGAATGCCCTGCTTCAGTCTCCTGTCGCTAACAAAAGGCCCAGCACTGCCGGTGCCCAGCAAAGCAACTCCACTAGTCCGTTTTCCAACCTGCAACCTCACGTTGGCCTTCAAGCGGCCAATAAACGACAACCGGTCGCCATGCCTCCCTCGTCATTCGTCTCATCTAATTCTACCTCTTCGTCCCCAATCCTCTATTCACATCCTGATCTTAAGAGATTTGATCCTTTGTGCTCAGATCTGCCCACTCCTGCCTCCACTTGGTCCCCATGGTCTTCACCATCCTCTTGGTCTTCTCCATCATCTTCATCTTCAGCTGGAGCAGCATTCTGCATTTCCACACCATCTTCTGTGCCACATTCGTGCTCTCCTTCGACTTCGACTTACTACTCTCATTCGAGAATCTCGTCACCGTATAAGTCCCCTCCCTCTTCCACGTATTCCTCGTCTCTTTTCGTTCCTCAGTATCATCATTCTCCAATGCTCGGACGACAACTTTCGTATGGTTCGAACAACAATGCTGCCGTCGCTTCCTCTCACGTTTCTCAGCTGGTCATGCCTCCCTTCGAACACTCTCAACTCTCTGCACGTTCCGCAGTTCCTGCCCCTCTACAGAGTGCTGGCGTTTGGTCGCACGATTCGCAGTTACCGAGATCGGAGTCGAGCAAACCTCTCGTTGCTACGTCGACGAGCATCGTGCTGGCTCGTCCTCGTGGCAGGCCGCTGATGACTTCCTCCTTGTCCTTCGTGCAAGGCGATTACACTGCTCCAACCACCACCAGCTCTTTTTCATTTTCGCCATCTCATTTTCAGTCTCCAAAGTCTGAAGTTCTGAGCTCTAACAGTCAACAAAGTAACCAAGGATTGAGCTTTTCATTTTACAAACCTTTCTAATAACCATGATCTCAAATTCATCGATCAGTTACCGGTTTCACGCTATCTCGTGAATGCTGATTTCTGAAAATCTGTACATAAGTTCTTAAATTTCAATCATTTTGAATTTATTGATTGCTTTTTGTGCTTGCATCATATTCTTGTTTTTATTTATGCATCATCTCATAAATTATATTTATTTAATTTTTTTTTACCTTTTCATTGACATTCCAGCCCAAAAAATTTGCTATCTTGAAACTTCTTGCTAGCCTGTTTGGGTTCCAACCTACCTAGGACCTGCGTTTCTAATGAAACTGATCAAACTGGTTTCCATTGTTGGATTTTATGCTCTTCAGTATTTATATGTTTGTACAGGTGGTTTATATGTTCATTTGCTCATTGTTTTATTTTTGCAATTATTGATGAAATTAGCAAATTATTTTTTACTATTTTAGTAATAAATATTAATTTCCTGAGATTAAATGGTTTTTCTCAGGGACCAATTGATTTCTTTCATTTACTAATTTATATTCGCCTAATAGTGGGTTTGTGTTTGGCATCTGGCTTTTTTTGAGTTTGCAATGTTTTTGTGGCTGCAGCTTAATCTTCAGAAATTTGAATTTCCATTGATAATAAATAAATGAGATTTTGATTAAATGTTTAAATTGTTAATTCTCTGCATTAGTTCCATGGTTTGCGCTTCAAAGGGGGGTCAAGTGGGTCCATGGCGCTGGGCGATTTGGAACTTGTCGATGATCGGGATATTCCCGGTTCAGGCTGACGCGCAATATTATAGTACTTATATTACAGCAAAAATTATGGATCTATCGTCAAGTAGGTTAAAGAGAGAGTTTTGTTGGTGGATTAATTTTGGGTATAAACACGGGGGTTCGGTGTCGATGTGATATTAATTTTTTCTAGAAGCTTTTGGTGGACAAGAGCAGACGAAATTTGTAGAATAAGTTCGTCAAACTGATTCGTGATTGTAACTTCATTTTAATTTGTTTTTGTATTGGTAACAATTTAAAAAAAACTGCAAAAAAATCGTCATTAGAATGATAATTATTTCAGTGATCAATTAAAGTATCAACCATTAGGTTGGTTAGGTTATTACACAATTTTTATAATAGTAGGTTCAAGGAAATATTATTCCCGCATTTACTTTTAAATATGGTGAAGCACTAATGCAACACAATAGTAGTAGTTTCAGTCGATCGGCTGGTTTGGGTGCCCTGTAGATGTTTAGGTCTTCGATTTCATGCTGTCGGAGTTTTTGAAAATTTGTGTTTAAAGTTTACGAATTTCCGATATTTCAGACTGTATTTATGGAAGCTGAATCGAAAACTCATTTTTGCAAATGCACTCAATCGATATAAGCAAGGAATGGTTATGATCGTAAACCAGAAAATCACTTATTTTTGCATAGCGGTACTTATTGTATTGTGCCACCAGACAGTGACAGGTAAGCCTTTATTTTGATTGATATTGCACTGCACTTTAATAACATTCTTACAAAACGATTTAGATTTGTTAATCACCAAAATCGTTTACGAACATAATAATCTGACTTTCTTTCAAATTCATAATCATTTACATTTGGTTACTTATGTTGGTGCATGTTCCACTGGCCTGCTGGTCATAGTTTTACATTAGACCTTGCCATTGCAATGTTGGGATTGGTTTATTTGCTACAAATTATATGGAAGATTTTGTAACAGTAAAACATTGGCAAATTACCGACTAAAGGCAGTTGTGTCACAACTACTGCAAGTATTTTTAATTAAATTAAATTAAACCAGACTACTTAAATATGATTCACATGGCTATCAGTTAAATTAATGGTGCTTCTGCAATGAAATCTATGAACTTGATTTATCAATGAGATATTGACTTTATCAGAAGCAAGCAGCTCTAAGACTCTTCATTAAATAAAATCTGATGTTTCTAACCAAAAATTTATTGTTGCCTAGTGAAGTGGGTGATGTATTGTCACTGACCAGAATTAAATAATATTGAGATGTAGAATAATGTAGCAATTCCACTTTTTTAATGTTTCCAGTTAGAGCAAAATAAAATGTCATGTTCAGTATGGAGTGCTTTGCAATATGCTTTCTTTGTGTTCATCACAACACCTGATATCCTTGGGTAACCTGAGATTGATTAGAAGTTCTTAGTGGATTGATGCCATCAATTCTCAAATTATGTTGGGAGTTTTTGCAACCATTACCATTATAATTATTTGGTCAATGATGATAATTAATGTCATAGTAACATAGTAATTTAGTTAATAATGAATTAACAAGTTTTTATTTCTATTTTTACTGAATCATTGAAAGAAGACAACATTACTTACACTTCAAAAGATTGTTCAGAGCATAATCACTTTCTGACAGGAAGTCAATTATTTTTCTTTTTTGATCTTTCTGCTCCAAATTTTAATATTTGGATCAATGCATTTGATTTATTTGTTCTGCCAGGTTGATTATATCCATCATCTTTGACATTTCCCATCTTCTAAGGCGTCTTGAATTATAGATCCAGATTCTAATGTCGATTCCTTGCTATTGAGCTTATCACTCATTCTGCTTTGGGGATTCATCTTCCAATTCTGAGTTTTAAATGGCTTCTAAAGGTTTTTGTCTGAAGGCTTTGTTTTTGATTTCTTCCTAACTCAGCCACATCTGCATCTGCTTATACAACGTTATTATTATTGTTATTGCTCGTATTATTATTATTGTTATTGCTCGTATTATTATTATTATTATTGTTATTATTATTATTATTATTCTTATTAATTTTATTATTATTACTGTTCATTTTATTAATGCAATTATTCAATTTGTGCGGCTCCAAATGGCACCTTCTGCTCTTTGTTTGCTGTGATTTGTAGAATCATCTCCAGCAGATTAAATTTTTGCAGCCTTGCATTCAATTATTAAAAAAATCATTAAATTAAGAATTACATTCGTACATCTTCGTTCAAGATAGAATGTATGAAAGTGGTGCTCGGAATGGCCTGCTGTGCGAATGTGTAATAGCGAGTGCAAAGGCATTTTTTTATTAACGAAGGTACGTGCACCTCCATTGCTTGTTTTAAAATGATATTTTTATTTCTGGTACGTTGGAGAATTTGTAAAACATGGTTCTCCGTGCCGCTGGACAAACATGATCGGAATTCAAACCTCTCGGCGTTAACCCCGTTGTACGGAAACAATTTACGAACTCCTTTTTAACGCTCTTTACACTTTCGATATTTACTCGGATCATTATCAAATTAGCTATTATGGATTTGCAATTATAAATAATTTCAACGAATATTTGTGCATTCCATGTTCTTTTTAGATCAATTAATCGGATTGGAGTCTAAATCCAAGCCACGTTCTGGCTGTCGTGAGATGAAATTTCTTTTTAACATTGCTTAGTTTCATTCCTTTGACTCTTTATTGCCTTGTTATTTTTTAGGGTTTGGAAGAGATTGACTTTTGAAGCGTTGGAATATTTTCTGAATCTTCTAAAGTTTGAGCTGGTTGTTCCTGACGGTTGATTATAGCATGTTTAGAATTTGTTTTAGATGGTTAGACGCGTTCATTCTCACGGATTGTTGTAGACTTGCGGTAAACGAATGTGATGCGAATGTCTTGCATTGGAGGCGTCATTATGAATTGAACCTCGATTGAAAATAAACCGAGGAAAAGCGACTTCTCATTGATTAATGGCGGGGTCGGTTCAGGTGACTGATTTAGAAGAATGTGCAAAAGTCAGGGCATTAATAGCTTCTTGTTCGGACTAAATATGACAAATGATTGCTGATAAACAAGTGAGAAGTTGAGACCTGGGCTTGCGGCCATTTGACCAGCTCGCGTTATCTCAATAATGCTGAGTGTTGCCATGGAATCATCAATCAATGGGCTTTTCTATAATTTCTACTTAATAGAAGGATCCCAGTGACCATAAACGCATCGAATTATTCATGTACTTTTGTGTCGATTAATCTTTCAAAACGTTATGTTGGCGGATGTATAAATCTACATGCTCTTGATTTTATTGCTTTCCCATCTAATCCGAGAAGCAATTTATTTTATTATGAAGATTCTTTTAATCTCGTTTTGATGCTGGATGAACACCTGTTGTATTTTTCTCGCTTTTTTTCAACGAACATCTCCATTTGTCTGGATGCGCGTTATTCCACGAACAGGCCATAGTGAAGTTGTGAATTATTTAACGCCTCGTAAAACCTTAATGTAAGACTCTTCATCACGTGATTGATTCTTTCAATAAGAAAGAACACTTGCTCGTAAATGCTGCTCGATCTGAGTGGTTTATATTTTTTGGATAAGAAATTGTTTTTATTACTTGCAGGATTTTTATTGCTCGTAAAAAGAAATCATGCCGAGTGGCGAATAAGAACGTAAGGGATGATTATTTATAGGTTGCTTAATCATTCAAGGAAGTGAAACCAACTTCACTGCCTTGGGGCGTTGGACTTCATCCATACTTTCTTGGATTAAATGGGTCACCAACATTATTTATTACAATTATGTCATCTGCTTTGTCGATTAGCTCCTAATTAAGCTATTATCCGCTCGATTGGAATTGAGCATGTTTCCGCCACATGGTATTCGTGATGCTGGGTTCTCTCCGGTGCAAAGCGTCTTATCTTTATTATTCTTTACTTGCTGGAGATTGTTTTCTGAGTGCTGATTTTAACCGACGTGTTTAGTCTTCCATGTAATAATAGATGAGCGGCTTGGGTCTTGTTCTTGTTTCGCGAATCATTTCTCGTTTGAGATTTTTATACTGTTTTAAAATTCATTCTACGTTCGCCCTAATCGAAGCAAGGGACCTGCTTTGCAAATATATTCATTATGCAAAGGATATGATATCATCATTGCAGACATATTTATCATGCAGGTCGCCATAACCTTTGCAGAGCGGTCACGTAATCCTTACCTTTCTTTGAAATAACGCAGGTGATTTTAATATCGGTTTTATTAATGATTGACGTTATTTGTGTTTATCCTTGCATCAGAATCATGGAAATCTTCACCATACGTTGTATGTCAATGAGCATTAAATTTCGTCGGACAGATTGATAACCTCAGATGTCCATCTAGAATTGGACCACACTAACTTCCAGTTCGTGCTCAAATTTCATGATTTTAAAATTATTTTCCTAGAAATATCAACCAGAGACTCGTTTGGATTTTAATTTCGAAAATTCCATCTAAAATCTCAGAGAATGGTAAGTCATTTCCTGGCAATGGCTTGATGTGATTGTATGCGGACGTTATTCGTGGTTGTGTTTACAACCTCCGCTGGGACCCATCAATCCATCCAAATGATGTTCGAATAAACCTGGTCTTATCGTTCTAAGTTCTATGTTGGCAGACAAATATGTGCCAGTATGACTGAGCTCAACAGTAGTACTGCTTCTGTACTTTGCGAACGATTTTAATTATTTTTTTGATCCGTTAAATTAATATTTGAAAAATTAATTCTTATTAATTGCTTGTTCGGAGAGGATATATTTGTATACAGTTAGTTTGAACCAATGAAAAAGTTATACCCTTCTTGTCGAACGATGTTTGCTTCTGTTGAACAGCTTGCCGTGTGTGACTCAGCGATGTGTTGCTCGAGAGACATTAAAATTCGACAAAATGTCTTTCCCGCTAATTAATTTTATGAAGGCGATTACCTAGGAAATGTCGTCGGCAATTTCATCCAATTTAGTTTCCCGGCTTAAAATCGTGTCACGAATTTAAAAGAAAGCCTTCAAATTTGAGTTTGAAGGCCATTTCTTCTCGTTGAATCAGCGGAGGTCAGGTTCTAAGGAGACATGGGGACTTTCCCAAGGCTCGAGTGTCTTACTCACCAGTATCAATGTTGGCCAGATTTCGGAAGAGAAGTCGTCTCGAGTATAAACAAACTTTGAGGTGGCTTCAATTCGAGTGGCCGATAAATGCTCAAGTGAAGGTTTGAATCGTGTGAAAAGGTCCACTTTCGAGCAATTATTCCTCTTACAGACCTCAGACAAGGCCATTTATTTATCACTCTGAACTTATTGGGCTTGCTACTGTTGTTCGACCGATGCCTCGACAATCCATTGTCTCTCAATCGGCTCCAATAAGATAAACTTTGATTTCCCAAAGTAGAAGCAATTTAAGATCTTTTATTCTCGAAATTCATGGCCGGAGTCGTTTGTTAGGGCGTCTTACGTGAGGACTCAACTGTTCACCTTTGAAGGTTAAACGCTTCTTCTTGATGATTGTCTAACGTGGTGTTTCTTTCCAACGTTTTGAGAGCGAGGTGTCAAGGAAATTATAGATTTTCTCAGGTTTTCATTCACTGCGGTGATGGATGGTCGATGCGTCGATCAATAATTTCGATGCTGGCCCTCTTTTGTTTCCGTGAATTATGCGCATTTTTGACCAGCGGTGCATTCGCGGTAAAGCTCAGGACAAAGTGATCCGCGATGCATGATCCATGCAGGACCTACATCGATGTCTTCATGCTCTCTTAATGTTTCGGAGATATATTATTTTTTTCAAATTACCCTCTTTTGTCCAGCCTTAGGATGATGTTCTCAAAAAGGTTTTCGCTTGTCATTTGTTTGCACTTCGAACAGCATTTTTCCAGAGACTGCTAACGCGCTATTACTCTGCGAAGAAAGCAAACGGACCGACAAGCTGCTGCTGGCAGAAAACAATGCATTTTGAGACCAGTGAATGTTTTGCTTTCCCTAGTTGTCATTTTCGACCATCAACACCATTCACTCGTTAGCTTGTGAAAGCCGATTTCTTTTTAAGAACGTCTCGACTGAAATTTAACATCGCATCATTTACGAGGCGCTTCACAGAAAAAAGCTCATACTTTTGAAGAGCCTTAACTAGCCTAGCAACTCTTCCAAAAGAGAGGATTGTATAAAAAAAAAAAGAAATCCGATCCGTGTTGATAAAAGTTGACTCGATAAGAAATGCACTCGAAGGAGTCCTGGATGTGTTTGCCACGTTAAATAAAATTTCAGCTCCCTTTTTCCGGTTATGTGACCGGCTTCCTCATTTTCATCGGCACGGAAGATCGCAGTTTTAATTACAAGCTGTGCCAATCAGTGCTTGATCCCTCGCCTCGAAGGGAAATGCAAATTTTCGTTGCAGAGTTGTCGCGAGTAAAATTACTCATTAAAGCCAGGCGTGCATTTATATCGTTATTAATTGCCGAACGAGGACAAGCACGCGTGTTTATTGATCGCTCGATGAAAAACAATTGCAAACCTACAATGGTTACGATTACTCATATGCAGCAGCTATTATCGACTCGCCATTTCTATTGCTATTTCATAAGCATTGTGCAGCCTTCTGCCGAACCACCTGTCAGTAGTTTTAGAATTATTTTCTCCTTCTCTTTGGATCGTTCGACTGCTTTTTCGGCAAATTTCTTGGATTCAATGTCCTTTAAAACAGTGGGGCGGTGATTGCGTTCTATTGAGTATTCTATTGAGTAGTCAAAACCAAAGGACCAAAACACGTTTGTGTTCATCTTTGCTTGTCAGAATAATCGACTCCATTTGCTGCTTTTGTAATTATAAAAACAGTAATAAATATACGTTATTCATCTTGTAAAATGTTGCATGTGCTTGTCGAACCTTTGTCTCGGCCAAGTTGTTATTATTCGATATCTTCTGATCGTCGGATATATTGGCCTCAACCGGTGTGCATTGCTTCTCAGGAATTCGTGGAAAATTGATGCCTTCTTTAATTAAACTTAGAATGATTGAAGACTTTCCTTAATCTCTGCATTTGACGTGGACAACAATTCTTGCCAGCATCTCTGCCTTCTTTTATACTTTGGTCGCGTGACTCTTCTACATTTTTGGCTCTTTTGACATCGGCGGGAAGAGCACATCCCCGCATAATCGGGAGCTTGTGATTTTCCCTCCTTAAGTAAGTCTTTTGCAAATGCCTTTGCAAGATCTTCTTCGATGTTCAAACATGTTAACAGAGACCCACTGTGTTCGCTTATTATTATTATTATTATTATTATTATTATTATATATTATTATTATTATTATTATTATTATTATTATTATTATTATTATTATTATTATTATTATTATTATTATTATTATTATTTATTATTATTATTATTATCATTATCATTATCATTATCATTATCATTATTATTATCATTATCATTATCATTATTATTATTATTATATTATTATTATATTATTATTATTATTATTATTATTTATTTACAATCACGGCCTTCCGCCGGAAAACAATGACTCCAGATCCCAACAAGGGATCATAGGCAGTCATAACAATATACATGGTAAATCAGAATTCAAACAAAAGTTAACTCAAGCGAGCCAACAATTCTAGAGTCGTGGTCCAATATAAACGAACATAAGACAAATATAAGCAAAGCAACTGTACAAGCAATCATATACAAGAAGGTTATTCAACAAAATTAGATTAGTCTTATTCAAGGACTTTTCTTAAGATGTGTGCTGTCCCGCACAAAGCAATTTTTTGAGTTTCAATAGGCGATGGGTTACCAGGGATGCAATTCAGATAATCTTTAAATTTCTTTGACATTGTTCCAAGTGCACCTATAACCACGGGTATCACCTGAGCCCTCACCCCCCACATTCTCTGAATTTCTATCTGTAAGTCCTTGTATTTAGTCAATTTTTCCATTTCCTTTTGGACCACATTGAAGTCGTCTGGCATTTATTATTATTATTATTATTATTATTATTATTATTATTATTATTATTATTATTATTATTATTATTATTATTATTATTTTATTTTTATTATTATTATATTATTATTATTATTATTACGATTATATTTATTTTAGTTTAGAGTGACTGCCGATTAGATTAGTTGCCGCAGAGTAGTTGGTATTATTTATCATGAAATCACTTGTGGACTTTCAAGTCGTCCGCGGTACTTTAAGTAAATAAATGGAGAAATCGGAAGACAGATACAAACCTAAAAGCTGGGGTTGATTAATGTCTTTGAATCTCCCGAAAATATATCTTCCTCAAGCTATCTGAGACTGAAATTTAGGAATAGATGTGCAGGTCATACAAGAAATTTAAAAGTATTTCATTGCACTAGAAAAGTAATACTAATATTTTCTGCTAATATTAAGAAGGGTCGTGCGTTATATTTCATTTTAATTTCGCTCGTTACAAATTGGCCGTTTAAATCCTCTTGGTTGAGGCTTTTACAACTCGTGACACCTCCGACGCTGACGGAGATAAACACGTTTTGGAAATGTGTTTATTTCTTTTTTTTTAAGTCACGCCGACTTTTAATTGAATGGAGTTAGATGTGGAAAGCATATTGATAGATTGTAAACGATTAGATTGATGGAACTTGTGGTGATGAATTCATCTTTCTTCTTTTTGCGATGGTGTTGTTCCAGTGGAACTATCCATCATTTCGAAAGGCAGCTTCAAGAATTACTTGAAGCCAGTATTGTCTTCTCCGCTAAGATCTGAATTCCACTGCACGCCTTGCAACGTTTTTGCTTTTTTCGTTACCCGAGATCCCCGAGCGAACATTTATTTCGAGACAGGTCTCTTTAGATATTTTCATGTCAGTTTTTTAAAGGCTGGGGAGTCGTTTTATTCGCTTGTTATGAAACCGTTTGCCATCGAAACTGTCGCCACCGAGACCCTGCGAATCGAAAGCATTATCCAGGAAAAAGCGATTGTTAATTTCCCTCTCCTAATTTCATTGTCAAATGCTTATTTGCGCTTTTCTGTCTCCGTTTCCCGTGGTGCAATTGCTTTTCGCGTTATTAACGCCTTGATGCGAGGGCTTTCGACCATTCGGTTATCATATTTGTTTGGCGCATAAAATGAGACTTATAAATGTCGTAAACCACCTTGCTATGAATCAGCACTCGACAATAATTGCGTAATTACGTATTTTCTACAAATTAGATCTTAGTAATTCGCCGATAGTTATTTTGGACGTTATAGAAAACGTTACTTCGTGCATTTAATTACCGACCACTATCCAGTTATTGTCCTTAAATGTTCAGTAGATGTGGTTTTCATTTTCATAACTTTTCACTATGCGAGACATCGATGATTATGATGATGATGATTATGATGATGATGATGATGATGATCGTGGTGGTGGTGGTAATGATGACGATGATGATTGTAAGATTTCACTCTCAAGACTTTTGTTTCATTTTCTTTCGAATTGACTTTTCTTGGAGCCTGGAAATCGGTCGTTGATTGAAGTTGATGCGAGTTGTTGTTGTTGATGATGATGATGATGATGATGATGATGATGATGTTAAATTCCATTGCTTCGTCGCATAACCACTCCACTCGTTCTCGGATGCTTGTTTGTTGTGAAGCCATGCGCGATGACCTGCGTTGGAAAAGCATTTATTTGTTCAAGCATGACACGGAAATGATGCTGTTTTTGTATTCTTAATCCCATGTTCTTGTTGCTGTGTTGCCTCAAACATGTTTATGTGCCCGGACAAATCTACGAGCAATATTACCACGATTTCTTTCTTCCGTGAGCAGAAGCCAAACAACTTCGATAGGATGAACGATTTGTGCCTAAATTTGTAAATACGTTTTCAACTCCCGTGAGATCGTTACAATGTACTAGGTTGACGAGTTCTAACGAGTTCTTAATTAAGAATATTTCAATATTTCCTTCTCACCTGAGTAGCTTCTAATTGCATATCGATCAGAATTGTGAGCTCCTATTATTTTTATGATTTTCTAATTAAGACATAAAAATAAGTGCTCTGCTAACTGGGATGACCACCCATCTCTTAGTTGCAACAAAGAAATCATGGATGCTTCAAATTTTCTTCCTGTTTTTCACAGGAAATTTCATTTCTTTATATCTGACATGGAAAAAGGAATGAATTGTATTCAAATATTAGAAATTAAGCCGTGGGGATAGCCTTAAATTTAAAAACGGAAAGATGTTTTTAATGGAATCCTGAATTAACTGTCATTGTTTTTGTTTCCCAAGTTTGTAAAATTCGATGTATCAGTCTAATCTGGTTCGTATCTTGCTTTCAGAATCGGGGCTGAACTGTAACAAAGCATATTACGGGGGCTACGGTCACAAGGGAATAATTTCCAGTTATAACTTTCCATTCGATTACCGACACAATTTGACTTGTGTAAACAGGATCTTCATTCCTCCTCCTCTCGCAAATGAATCCAGAAAGATCTGCTTCCTCTTCAAGTCGTTTCTCTTGGAGAATTCCTCCGAATACTGCTCATTCGACTCCCTCATCATCGGCGAATCCTCCAAGAACAAATACTGCGGTCACGGACTCTGGCAATATGGCCTCGAAGAGAAGAACAACAGCCTGTCCATTATCTGGTCCAGAAATTTTTGCTGTGAGTTCAATTTTCCACTATCTTCGCTATTGCTGATGTAAAATTTATCTGATATCGTTCGTATAATGCATGCGAGCGTTGTTTTCGACTTCTGAAAGCCATTTCAGCCGCAGAATGTTTTGCCCTCGTTTCTGCTTAGCGATTAGTTGCGATTTATAATTAATTGCTCAGCCAAATGAAAGAAGTGCCTTCCACTGTTCATTTGCTCGTTTCATGGAAAATGTTTTTCTTTCTAAAATGCTGCCTGGGATGTTTCATTAAGCTTGAAAATATCCCTTCGAGTGTACTTTATTGAATTATGCAGCAATTTTTTACAGGGAAAAATTCTTTGTTTTATCTTGCCTTAGAATTTCCTTTTCTGAATGGGCATTTGTTTTATAAGTCTTTAGGGATGATGTAATGCAGATTAGCTCCTATCTAGTTATACATTTACTTTTTTGTTAAAAAAAATTGCCTTCGACTTTTTCGAGTTGCCGAAGTCGGGCGCGCGTTCCACTCCCGCAGACTTTTTGATGTTTCGTATCAAATTAGCGCCCGGTTGTCTGCGCTTCTTAAGCCATTGCTCAGAACACAAAAACCGGATTGTCTTCATTACTTTTCCAGCCGGACTCATTTTGCTTGCTCGACGACGTTGTTTTTTCCAACTTCTGAGATGTTTCCTTCTGTGATTTATTCCCTTGCAGACTTTGAGTAATATCCTCTGGCGGATATCATTTGTTCGAAGTAATTTTCAGAGCACTGCCTTGTTTCGGCTCTCGTTTTTAGTTTTGCTGGCTGGTTCAAGCTGTCATGTTTGCCGAGAGAAGGGTCGGTGATGCTGTTGTGACCGGTCGGCATGCAATATCGGTTCGATATTTATTTCCTGCTCGTTCGTTCGTTCGAGGCTCCGAAGCTCGGTGCTGAAGATATCTTAAATCAGTTGGCTGTTCATTTGACTGAAAGATGGCTTAAAGACGATAACGAGGATAGCAAGTAAACGTGTAGGAAGATACTCGTAAGATACTCGTAAGATACATAAGATACTCGTCATCACGTCTCTCGAGGTGGTGGTTCGACGCAAGCGAGAGTTATACGATGGGGTTTTGTCCTCTACTGTGGTGATTAATCTAGTGGACATCAAATTCAATCTGACCCATGCGTTATATTGATGGAAGTATTCTCTTCGTCATCAATTTCTAGAACTCAATCAACACTGAAGAAATTGATAAGACCACCCCTTCTCCATTTCTCAATTCATCTTCTTCTTTCCAGAGAAGACTAGTTATCGAATATAAAGATATTTTCTCCAATTCTCCGGTTTCATTGGCAGAACATTTCTGCCAATTTCTGCTCCTTAAGAAAAATGCAATGCATTCAATGCAGTACTTCCATTGCGATGCATTCAATACAGTACATTCATTGCAATACATTCAATACGGTGAATTCATTGCATTGCAATCGAGTCCCCTCGCATCAACATTTGGATATCTTCTGCTTCTATTTTGAAGTACTTTCTAGGTAAAACATTTGCATGACCACGTGAATTAGTTCTTAAAATATTCTTTTCATTTTATTTTCGTCTGAAGAAGTTGATTTACGTTGCAGATGCCCATTTGTGTCTTTTGTTGATACTTTTAAGGAAGCATTTCACTCATCTCGTCTGCCCTTTGAAATAAAGTTATGAGCTTATTGTTTTCATCATCTTCTAACAAGCTTTTCCATGATTTATTTATTTATTTACTTATTATTACTCGAGTGTACCTAGAATGACGATGCAATTTATTTAATGCCCCTCATTCATTCTCAGTTCGATTCGACAACAATGTTTCTTACGGTGCGTGCCGTGACCCGTTGGTAATTTTTTAAGTGCAGAACATATTCGCGAGAAAATATAATACTTTGAGGTTGATAAAAAGCCATTTTATACTCAGACTGTCAATTGAAAATGATTTATTGTTGGCTTTGTACTTTGAATTCTATGAGCCAGTTGCATTGATGTTTTAGGGATTAGATTTTTCATTCTTTATGCTCTTTATGACTTAAATTGTCTTTTTAAATCTTTTTAAATTCTTTCTACTAACACTTTCATCTGCATTCGGACATTTTCGAATTTCTTTTGAAAATCGCCCGGCGAGGTGCTGTTTTCAATCTTCATAGTTTTTATTTTTCAGTTCGGAATAAACCTTTCGACGAGTGCTAACGACACCTTTCTTTTGAAAATTAATTATTGTCTTAATTTCATTTTTCAATCAAACATTTTCTGTTATCGTCGCGTTATTAAATCTATTTGGTCGGCGTGTTTTATTTTCTACATTTTCGAGAACTTGTTTGAAGAACTGAGGCATTTTATTTGCATTTTATTTGCAGGGAAGGTAAAGTCGAGTTCAACGTTCGACGTGATATTTTCAAGTGACAACACCATCAACGGCAGTGGCTTCCTGGCACACTACGAGGTCTTCAGCTCGAACTCTCCAGAATATTTTGAAAATCTTGCTTCTATTCCTGGACAGGGTTAGCAGAGTAATGAACCGTTTAAATAATTATTTTATTTGCTGCTGCATTTGCCCGTCTATTTTTAAGTGGAAAGCTCGCTTCTAATTCGAGACGACGTGGATTTTGGATAGCAACAACCGGTGTTTGTTGCCGTTTTCGTCAGAAGTGTAAATTTGGTGCTGCAATATTTACGAACAAATACGCTTTGAACTCGAATAAAAGGCAGAGTTCATTTAAGACTAAGTTCAATGTTTGCGTGTTCCTCTTCATAAATAAGTACTTCTATGAGGAAGCTTTTCAAACGATTTTAGGAAGAGAATATTACATTACGTTGACTTGAATTTTACATTACGTTGACTTGTTGAAGGGTTTTATTGAAGAATTAATTAAAATGTTGACCTGAAGAAAGATTTACTTGCCTTACTTCTAGGAATAGTAATTATTTTCTTGTCTTTCCCGAGAAACATTTTCTAAATTACACCGAATTGCTCCAAGAATTCAGAGACCAGAGCGCAAAACTTCTGATGCGTCCAGTAATCTTGGGAATTAATTTTTCGAAATCATGAAAAATTTATTCTTTCTATTTATTCCTAATGCCAGACATTTTTGACAAATTGTGCGATTTTAGCCGGAATTAAATTGAAAAAGAGCCATTTTTCAGGCATGAATTTTGAATTTGATTAGAGAATTTTAACTTCCAGCTCCATGCCTTGCAAAGGAGTGGGTGTGCTTCTCGGACCGCAAGTGCATTCCAATGGGCCGCGTCTGCGATGGAAGGAGCGATTGTGTCGACGGTTCTGATGAAACATTCGCCTTTGCCAGGTGCAAAGGTTTGCATTTTAATTCATTCCATCTCATTTCTCGGCCTTCCTCTCTTTTCGTGTCAATTAAAGTGTCGCAATCGAAGCCACTAGCAATAACCGACGACAATGAAAGATGGCGAAAGAATTCCGAGGGATTTTTTTGTACACATTTCACAATTAAAAGACACTGCCCGGTGAGAAATTCTCGACCTCTGCATGACCTCAGCTAGATGGCGCTTTCTCTCGGAAATGTATTTTCAACGTATTTCACCAACGATGGATTTCTTGGCCGAATATTTCATACTTCCACGTGACGTTCAGATGCATGTTCTTCACTGAATGCTGTCACGAACGGAGAGATACATTCCTACTTTAGTAACGAGCTCGTAATTGGGCCTTCCTTCCCTTGTTGTTGTTGTTGTTGTTGTTGTTATTATTATTATTATTATTATTATTATTATTATTATTATTATTGTTATTATTATTATTATTAACATCATCATCATTAATTTTGATTTTTTACGCCTTAGAATCCAATATTCGCTTAACGCGTCGAGAAATGATTTAGCGATTTTAAACAAACCAAGTCTCTAGAAAGATGGATTTGCAATTTTTCATGAGAGTTTTGAAGAAAGTACATTTAGGAAATGACTTTAAAAATTATGGATTAGATATCTTCCAAACTTGACATGAGTTGGTGCAGCAGTATTAGAAACATAACTGTCATCGTAATCATGCACGTCCCCATATTCTTATCAGTCATCGATATCTTCCCTTAGCAAATTGCCTGTCATAAAGTTTTTGTTATTTCGAACTGCCTTAGTAATTTTAGTAATTTTTGTTGTCTTTCCGTGTCGCCGGTTTTCAGAAAATATTAGACTTCAAATGGTTAAAGTTTTGCACTGGTGGGCGTTGAATATTGAATGCCCGAGGAAAAATTAAATTAATTTCCCACATTTTTTTTTTGACAGGTCGGCAGAATTTAACATCCTGCGACTTTTCCAGTGACGGGTGAGACAATTAATAATGCACACATTCCGTAGATATTTTGAATTATGTCTGGCTGAATAATGCAACGGAGTTTATGGAACTTTATGTTCCTAAGGATTCCACGGTTCGCATCCGACAGTGGAAGTATAAGTGCGGTTCTCTGGCAACTTCATTTACCCATCGAGTCCGCTTATTTCCGCAACTCGAGTATTCCGCGTCCTATTCGTTGACTGTCATAAGCACTTGTTCCTTTGGTCGCTCAAAGTACATGATTTCAGTTTCAGTTTTAAATTGCTTTCCCTGTCAATCATCTTTCTTTCCTTAATTCGGCCGCGGAAATTCCAGTCCTGAAAAAAGAAGTATTCGTTCAACCTCCAGTTTCATCTATTTAGCGTAGATCCATTTTCAACGCTCATCAGAAAAATTCGGTCTAAATGCAGACAATTCCTGAATTTCACTTTCTTTGTTTCTTCCCCTCGGAAACGTGACCGACTGAATGCATTTTTTCCTTCGAACGGGAAGTGTTCGCAGAGTCTTTCCTGGATAGCCTTCTGCTTCTCGTTTAAGATCAATTTGCAAATTGTTAACATCTTCGAGATCGTTCTCTAGTCATCGCTTCGATTGCTACGATTTCTTACGCGTCGAAGAAATGAAATAGCAACGCATCCTCGTTCGTCGAACTCCAGCGAACAGTTGCTGGAACTTTTCACGTTGTCCGTCTTTCTTATTGCTCAACATTCATTCTTCTTTCAAGATGCTCTATTCTTTTGTTTATCCTCTCATTTTTTGCAGGACCTCCCTTCACAACTTCTGCCATCTGACCCACGAAGGATGGGAGATTGTCTCCAGTGCCGAATCGGGCATCCAGGATCACACCAACGGTTCATGTTAGTCGGTTATTTTATTTACATGCTTTTGTCTCCTTTTTGGGTTAACTGTCATTTTCACGATGATATTATTATTGTTATTATTATTTTTGTTGGTTATTCGTCTAGAAGTATCAATTAATTATGTATAAGCCTATCCGCCTCATCACGTAACCGAACGCTACCCTGTGAGTAGTATATACATTGATACTCTACGTACCACAACGATACCGTGCAGTATATCCCATCGATACTGTGATCATGAAATTGATACTGCGATACCCCGCAAGCAGGAGTTTACATCTCAGTTCGAAAGCAGCCTATTTTCTCTTGTCAGAGCAGCTTTTCCTACTTTTCGTGGATGTTGTTTGAAATGTGTGGATGGCGTCGTCGTTGGATTGGATTGTTGAATAATTGAATGACATCATCTGCAGCCTCCTCTTCCTTCCTAAGTATTCCTGCGTGACGTTCATTAGGAGTGCGTGGATTATCATATCTGCCTTTCCACTCCTACACGCTTCCTTATCGTCGGCTCATATCAGCATTTCAATCCGCGTTATTGGTTCTCGTTTATTTGTTTTTATTCATATTATTGACTGTTATTTATTATTTATTGTTCTTATTATTATTATTATATTATTATTATTATTATTATTATTATTATTATTATTATTATTATTATTATTATTATTATTATTATTATTATTGATGTTGTTGTTGTTATTATTATTAGACCTATAATAACTTTAAACATTCCCTGTCCGAAGGCAGGAAATTCAGACTGAGATGCACATTGTTTGCAGCTAAGAAGTCGGTTTGATATTAATTCTTTTCAAGTATTTTACCGTCATCCCTCCGGTGGAAATTAGATTTCCTGGAGTTTCATTCCAATGTCATTTATGCGAAGCCCACCGGTCATGGGAAGGCTTGAATGAAGATGGGAGCGTAAAGTGCAAGAAAATAATAAACATTTCATTCCTATTTGAATTTCCTTCCATTTAATTCGACGGTTAAGTGCCGAGTTGTGTTGCTAACAATTACTTGAAATTCCTCATCGCATCTGGCCGGCCCGAAGTTCCTAACACGCCCGGGACATTTTGTTGGCAATTTCCAGCATTTTATTGCCATTTTGTGCCCTGCATGAGTTGCCGTGTCGCGAAAAAACCTCGTCTGCGTCTCAGCATCAAATGTTCTCCTCATTTTCGCAGCTGTTACTCTCAGGATACAAATTGCCTGGGAACTTGCTTGTACAAATGAAAGATACTTTCATGAGTTCTTTCAAGACAATAAATTCTCCTCTTTTGCTGGTGTTTTAAGTTTCTTCTTCGCTCGAAGCTCCCGTAGCTGACAAGTGTTTGGTCTTTGTTTAAAAGAAGAAAAAAAAAATATTACGCTTCATCATCGTTGCCCGTGGTTAGCGTTTTATTATTATTACTATTATTGATCCTACTTAGTGGTAATGATTTTTATGCTTTCCATTTTACCTCCCACGTGGTCGCGTTATAAAAGTATTTGCCGACTTTGTGTACGCTTGCATTAATGAATGGACGTTCTGATTATTTTCCTCCAACATTTTCATCCTCCAACGAAAATATCTCTCCAGTGCTCCTCAATGCTTTGCTTTTTGACATGAATGTCTTTATTGTAATCTTCTACATAAATCCTACAGTAACGTTTATCGTTATTGTTATTATTATTATTATTATTATTTATGCTTTGGATTCGTATTTGTTTATTGCCAGTCCCGTTGTTATTAACGATTATTAAGTAATAAAACCGGCGCATAACTTTCAGACGGCCATTACATAAAGACGGCCCGAATACCCGCCAACCTGATGGGCCCGACCATGCACCTACGACAGCACACCTCGTACTGCCTCAGGTTTTGGTACTTTCTGTCCGACAGTCTCAACGGCCTGACTCTGTCTGCCTACCTCAGCTACGACCAGGCATTCTCCCAACCCGAATGGTTCGTCACAGCCGATGCCGTGACGTTCCAGTCGGCATCCAGAACGAGAGGCAAGCAGAGCAGACATCATCCCGAGTGGGATGGAAGCGGATGGAGAGCTGCCGAAATCGTGGTCGATTTGAAGCAGAAGCCGTTCAACTTTATCCTGGCAGCCCGAGAACAGGATTCCGACGTCAGCTCGGCAGACCAGGTGGCCGAGGAGAGGAGCAGAACGAGGCACGGAAAGGCTGAGGTTGCCATTGACGACATCAGTCTCGTTGAGGGAGGGTGCAGCGGAGGTGATTGATTGGTTCCCATAAAATGTTTTATGATGATGATAATGATGATGATGATGATGGTAATAATAACAAAGATAGTTAAATAATAAGATGACTAATGAGTAGCTTCAGATATTAGTTTTGATAGAAATTGATTGCAAACACGTTATGTTAATGCTTCCTCGAGGGTGTGGTTTTAGTGGTCATCGCCTCCCTCTGAATGAGAATCGGGATTTGGACCAACTGATCGTCATTTAATTTTTTTTTCGCCTGCTTTCGTAATGAGGGCATTTTTTGCATCATAAATATCCAAATGTCTGCACTAATGACGTTTTCAGTATTTTTTGTTTAGTCGAATAAATCCGATTACAGCTAACCCGCACGCGGATGTGGTTCTTCTGTATAATGCAGGTATCGATAAGTAAAGGTATTGATGAGCACCGGTATTGATAAGTAGCGGTATTGATTGGTAAAGATATTGATGAGTACCGTCGAAGGGGGTGGAAAGATCCTCTCGGGATCATTTCCAGGCAGGATAATGAATGTCAGCTGTCACGGTTCATGATACTCCTTGCAAGTTGATCCCGTATTTCACTATTAACTGCACGAGCCCTGGATTTATGACGGGCTTTGTGTTAAGGCAAGAATGCTTGGAACGTTTAACAATGTCCATTACTTCAGAATTCGTTCTGCTTGCATGACTCCAAAATTTGCCAGGACACTAATTTGATTTTCTGGTAACATGTGCAACTCCACTGGCCAATCTTTTTTTAATTTTGAATCTAATTTCCTATGAAAAAAATTTTTTTTCCATTTTCTGGCTTTAGTAAGGATTTGTTGGTTTTCAGAGAAAATACTCAACTCAAAGTTCTCTTCAACATTTAATTAAGTGATTCTTTTCAAAATGGTTGTTTGACCGTTTCATTCCAGTCGACATGCAATGCAATTTCGAGTCGTCAACGTGCGGCTGGACATCCGACTCGACGCCCTTGAAGCACTCGTCCGGCTCGATCGGCTACGACCACGTCTGGAAGCTCCGGGGCGCCGAGGACAACACGGACATCAACTTCGACCGGTCCTCGTTCGATGGAAGTAAGTCTCAATTCGGTAAATAAAACGAGTTTCTGCACAACTTCGTTTGCCTCTCTCAATCAGTGGATTTACTAACGCAGAGCTGCTCTGCGAATCTCATCGAAGTCTGGTCCGTGTTTCCTTCTCTTCTTAGAAATCACTCGTTTCTTGTCCAAATAAGGAGCCACGCGTGCACGTTACAACCAGTTCGTGCACTGGATTTTGTTCTGTTCACTTTTAATACGCTCTTCCAAGTACTTTTACACCCCTCGGGATGTTCGCGCATCGGAGATATTGGGATGGAAACTGTGACTCTTCGTTGCCTTTATTATTATTATTATTAATTATTATTATTATTATTTATTATTATTATTATTATTATTATTGTTATTGTTATTGTTATTATTATTATTATTATTGTTATTATTATTATTATTAATATTATTATTACCAGCATTATTATTATTATTATTTATGCTTTGTTTGTTCGTCCTGACATTCTTCGAATTGTTCCATTTAAATTATCTCCAATCGATTTCTTAAGCGATGACACGATTCAATGAAACGATGATGACTTTCGTTGCGTGCTGCAGATGGAAACTTCGCCTTCGTTCTCTTTCCTCCGCAATCGTCGTCGAATGATGAGAGAGGTTTACTGATCAGTCCTGCAGTCTCTGCCTTTCAAAATGATCATTTCTGCTTCACCTTCTGGTGAGTTTTTATGCTTTTTTACTTTAGGCTTTTTCTTTTTTTTTGGGGTTTTTTTTTGGGGTTTTTTTTAGGGTTTTACTTTTCCACGAGAAATCACGTGGAAGCCGTGAGACTGGAAAAACAAGCAGAGTACACGGATGGATGGATGGATGGATGGATGGTTGGATGGATGGATGGATGGATGGATGGATGGATGGATGGATGGATGGACGGATGGACGGACGGACGGGCGGAGTGAGTGAATGTTATTTACGCTGGAGGAATCGTGCCCAGATCCGCTATTACGTCAGGAAGTCATAGCAAGTTGTCGTAAAACAATGAAACCTTTGGACTGACTTTCGTACGACGATGACGTCATTCTCAGCGCCGTTCAGAAGCAGCTTTTCAGAGATGGTTTATTGTGTTATTTCGCCAAGGAAAAGCAGATCGTAATAAGGCAATATTAAATGTCGCGCCTCAAATAACGTTTATGCATTTCGGCATATTGCGGAGATATCAACGTGCGGATGGGATCCCCTGGGAATGGAATGTTCGTCTCCGAATTTATCAAAACTTTCATTCCCCGGGGTAAGTTTCGAAGAATGATTTTACATCAAACCCGGGGATTCGTCCAGGAGTGCAATCCAGTGCTTTGCACGCTCCTTATCCTACCCTAGCAGGGCAACCGTTTTGCTGATGTGTGGTTGCCGGAAACGAGAGTTTACAATGAAAGCCCAGCGTGGCATGAAATTTGTTCAAAGATTCGAATGCTACCGGGTGCCTCGGATTAGCGGCAATTGACGGATGGGCGCATATTTTCCAGTGGGGCTAAGTGCGGCTTACTTTGATTGATACCGCTGCATGTCGTAGCCGCCGGAGCTCGCCTGCTGCGGACAAATTGCACCTCGACAATCCTTCAGCATCGCGAGCGAGTGACGTCACTGTTTCTAAATCCACGCGACTGTGACGTGTTGCACGCAGGTCTCCGTATCGTTAGCCACCCTGCGACAAAGTATTCGTTATCATTTGTCGCGCGTCTTCGTTCTTCAGGTTGCTCTTCAGCGGAATCATCTGCCACCAAGTACCTCAGAGGAGAATTTTATAATTGGAGGCAATTCTTGAATTTTAAGCAGGCTCCCCATTCGCACGAGACACGGGACGTGGAGGTTTTCTTTAATTCTGCTTCTTTCTCGGTCGCTTTCCATCAGGAATTGTGTTGTGTAGGCCTTCTCACGTCGATCCAATTACGACTAATGACACGGCGGACACTTCATTCGGTCGTAATCAAAAATAATTAGCTGCACATTTCTAAGCCTAATGCTGACGACGAGAGTGACTGAGGTGGCCGAGTACCGAAGCGAAACAGCCGGTCGATGATATTTTTAATTTCCAGAATATCACCCGCACGTGCGCCGCGCTTCCTGCTACTCGAAACTTGCATTGGACGCGAACTTTCCAATCGTAGCGTGAGAAGGTGGAGGTACTTGTAAAGGATTTCTGCGGGGGAACGGACGGTTCTGCTCATTTGAGATTCATGACACCAGTCACGTCATAAAACGTAGGCCTCTCCTCCATAGCTCCATAGTTTCGAAATTACTAACGGTTTTTAGGACCGGACAGGTTTCGCGTAGTTTTGGAATTAAAATTGCGACGCCCTCCTAGGATTGCATTGCTCTCGGCATTCCACAAACCGGGAATGAATTAAAAAGAAATCGTTCATCCAGGTAGAACTGGCGTGCTCTTCGTTAACGTCGGAGTCGGCAACTTTCCAGACCTCGAGACGTCATTCTTCAACTTCTTCAGCGGACGAATCCTCTACAATTTGTCAACTTTGCCGACAAGCTCTGAGCATTTCTGAGTCTCTGCGCTTGATTGGTTCTTCAATCTAGTTCTAACGACGATTCATATCTCACCTCATTCATCACGAGGAGAGTCTCGCATGTCGTGCAATTTGCCAATTAAAAGCACTTTTCCAGAAAGCTCGATTAATTTTCTAGGAAAACGGTTTTCTAGAATAGATTTTCAGACTCCATCGAGCCTTTTAAAGGTGCAACACGACTGTTTGTTCGAAGGAGAATCGGCGACCCAACCCGGTAGCCGGAAGCGATCGATGGAGCAGGTATGAGGTGACGATTACCAAGTGGATGTTCCGCTGTTGCAAACCGCCTTCAATACTCCGAGGCCGCGCACGAAGGAGTGGTTCGCTATCGATCAGTTCCTGTGAGTCATGTGCACAGTCCTGGTACCTTCAGCAGAAGACGGGCCTTCCTTCATTTCCTCAAGAAGAGGAGGCATGGATGAAAATGAAAAATTTCAAAATGTGGAACGATAGGAAAATTCCCGAACGGACGGTGGTGTTTTGACGGTCGTTATCATAACCTCTCCCGTTTCCCAGAAAAGGTCGTTTAGCAGTCATAAGCGGGCAGATGAAAGTGCTAATATGTGGAAAAAGCCGGGTGGTCATGCAATCTCGGTGTCACCTTTCTTGGGGTGGCATTGTTTCATCGCGGGTTCCTTATTGCCCTGTGGATCGATAATGAATTAAAATTGATGCGACACGCACCACCGAATCACTGCAGGCTCCTGGCATTTCCAGCTACGTTCATATTACACGATCTCTTGTACCGTGTTTTACGTCGAATTATTAGTTAATCGTAATAAACGACTAATAAATAATAAACTTATAAATTGACTTTTTCAATTTTCCTACAAACAATTCTTCAATTTTCTGACTTTGTCACATTGTCAGGTACCAGAGGAGGTTAAAAAATGCATGTCATCTGAAGGTCCTGACGATCTCATACGACGGTCGTCTGTCAAGAGATCTGTGGAGCGACGAACCCGAGCAGAGTAACGTCGAGGGGAACGTCAGTTTCAAAGGATGGAAATTGGCAAAGATCAACGTGACGAGCAGCGGTCCATTCAAGGTAATCGAACTCAACGACGATCTCGGCTGCATTTGCCACTGTCAGATTTTAATCGCTTTCAGGAAGAAATCATTGAATAAGTCTTTTCGAACATTTGCTAAATATTGTCGCCTAGACATCTCGTTCTGCCTTTATCATCCTGGTAACTCGTGCAACAAATGACTGCAGCTCAACATAGTAATAATTTCTGAATCCTGCAAGATTTATGGTCTCACTTCCTAAGGAGACTTCGTCTTCACCGAAAGAGCTTCCCTAATGATCTTGTTTCCAACTCCTTCTTCATTCCTCATCATCCTCGTCATCTTCATCATCGTCATCCTCCTCATCATCATCCTCATCCCCATCATCCTCATCCATGAATGCTCAGAGTAGGGTAGCAATCTAACAGGAAACATTCGAGTGTTTATTTTGAAAGAACTTTTCTATTCAATTTTTTCCCATCATTCATCTCTTCTGTTTACTGTTTCAACATTCTTGTTTATTTGTCTTTCTGTTTTACGTTTTAATGTTTTTCCTCTCTTTTTTCATCCTTTGAACTAATTTAACTAATAATAATAATAACTAATTGATAATGTATTACGAATTACTAATACTAATTGATAATGTATTGCTAATGTTAATTGATAACGAATGGCTAATATCAATTGATAATGAATTGCTAATGTTAATTGATAACGAATTACTAATATTAATTGATAATGAATGGCTAATATTAATTGATAATTAATTCCAGATAATCTTCGACGCCTTGAGATCTGATCCTTCGGAGGCATGCCTGATCGCCATCGACAAGATCAGACTCGATCGTCACGCATGCAGACGCAGTAAGCAAAACTCGAAACTCGACCTTCTTTCCATCCGTCGTAGCAATAAATTTCAATGACCACCCACGCATCGACTGGGGGAGCACTAAGATTAATTAATTGTATTTCTTCATTACAAGCTTGCATGTCCGACGAGTTCCGTTGTTCAGATGGCACTTGCATCCCTCGGGAGAAGAGATGCGATGGAAAACTCGATTGCAATGACGAAGTCGACGAAGATCCCTACACTTGTTCTCCTATCGGACCTGGTTTGCAGACTGCCAAAGCATGTCAGCAGTCGAATTCCTTCTTAGATTTTTGCCTTATTAAATTGTTTTAAATTGAAAAATGGTCGTTTAATGATAGAACTATTCATCGTCGTTGTTGTTGTTGTTGTTGTTGTTGTTGTTGTTGTTCTCATCGTCGTCGCTAACATTTTGTCCTTTTAATGGCTACAACAGGAAAGCATCAGTGAGCTCATCATCATCATCATCACCATCATCATCATCATCAACATCATCATCAACATCATCATCATCACCATCATCTAGAAATGTCAAGTTTTTCCATTTGTTGCTCTTCAAATGAAAATTACATTTTACACGAATCACTGCTATCGGCAGCATGACAGCTTCCAAATGGTTTTCGTCTGTCATTTGCTTCTCATTGGCTAGTTGACTTTGTGACGTGAGAGATTGTTTCATCGTCAGTTGAACTTGATGATGATGATGATGACGACAACGATGATGGTGATAATGATGACTACAACGACGATGATGATGATGATGATCATCCCACTAATCCAGCTCTGAACGGCGAAACGGACACCAAGTGTTCCGGAGACAGTTTCCTCTGCGACAACAACACCCTCTGCATCCAAAGACACTGGGTCTGCGACTCCGTCAACGACTGCATCGACAAGTCTGACGAGGCTAGCTGCACGAGTGAGTGCTTTACTACCATCCACGCGAACCGCTGTGCACTTGCACGCGCGTTGCTCTCGTGTGCGTGTGACTGTGCGTACGAGGTCGTGTTGTCTTGAGAGTGGATCGTCTGTCGTTGTCCTGATCTCGATTGGTCGTTGTTTTGAACAGACTACGAGAACATGGATTCCGTGCCGTCCATTTTTGGCGATCATAACTCAGCAAACGAAGACGAAGACTACCACGACATCGTCGACGATGACGACGACGACGACGACGATGATGGCGATGATGGAGAAGGTGCGGAGGAGTGTTCTGATCTTGATTTCCAATGCACTTCCGGCGATGAGTGCGTGTCAAGTGCTCTGGTGTGCAATGGGTCTCCAGACTGCATGGATGCATCCGACGAACATAACTGTACAACAGGTTGTCTATTTTTTCCTGTTCATTACGAATGAATAACTACTATGATGAAGGTGGCGGTGGTGATGGTGATGAGGATGATTAAGTTGATTATGTTGCCATGTTTGATTTAGGAAGAGCTTTCATCATCCGTTTGGCGATGATGAAAATCTAAGTTATATCAATTTAAACGTAATAGAATAATGAATTGCATGCAATTACGAACAGCGGCACCAATAAAAGGAGCATTTGATCAAAGCTTTTAATAGACTCGAGTTATTCGTTATATGAATTGTTATGAAATGTTGATGTGATTGTTAAGAAACAATTTGCCTCTTCCAGCTTTGGAGTTTTCCTATCCTGGATGCCCTCCGAAGTTCCTTCCGTGCGTGACCGACGAACATTGCGTCACTCAAGCCATGTTCTGCGATGGCAAGTCAGACTGTCCCGATTCATCGGATGAACTCGAGATCAACTGCATCAAAAGGACAGGTTGTTGTTGATGTGAATGCGTCGAACGATATCTTATGCTTTTAAGAAGCACTTTTTATGCTAGCGATGCGATTATGGAATTAAGTGAGGGATAATTATGCACGAATTAAGTGATAATTATTATGTGAAATACGACCATAATTTTTTGAATGAATTGAAATAATCTCATAAATAACGTCTAAATGTAAACAAGGCATGGTAGGTGTTTAAAAAGGCAGAAGGAGCGGCAGACGATATCTCGTTCTTTGAGGGAATTGAGTAAACAAACGTTAAACTCAATTCCACTGCTCTTATCTCCTCCCTTGTTCGAGAATGATGAATTCTGTATAGGGAGCCTTTTAAGGCTTTGAAATGCTCGCCTGACAAAAGATCGGCTCGACAGAAGCCCAAAGGGGTCGTACATGAATGACGCAACGCCAATACTGATTTGGCTCCGAGTTGTCAGCCACCTATTCTTTGTCAACGTAGACGCCGAGGAACCCATCGTGGATGCAAATCAAACAGGACCACCAACGAAGCGTACACAAGTCGTTATCATCTGAGCATCATATTTCGATCGTCATCATCATCGACGTCATAGTTGGATATCTGATGACGAGAGAGCGTGCAATGAATGCCCGTAATCGCATCAGATGAGAAAACACTCCCAGTGAACTTGAAATCTACGCTTTTTATTAAAAAAAAAAAAACAATTTCTCGTAGAAGAAGTTTCGTTTTCCTGGTGCAGCAACATCGGTCGTAGATGTGGCAGTTTCTTCCATTCGTGCGGCGAAACGGAGTGGTTCGGTGCTGGCGATGGAATGTCATTGGAAGTAATTGGCCTGCTAATGTCTGCCGCGGGAGTCTTAGGAGTTTGTTTGGTTTTGCTTTTGTGTGCATCCTCGTAAAATATCCGGACTTTGGTTGTTTGAAAAGTGAGATTAACACCGTCCATAGGGGAGAAGGAAGTATTCCACCTACTTTTGTGCTTTCTTGCCACCTCCGGTTGTTTCCCTTTTTTAGACTCAAAAGAGCAGCCATCGCACGTCAGATGTCATTTCAAAGGAACTTGTTGTTGATCATGTGAACATCGTCAATGCAACGAAATACAACGAAATACAACGAAATCATTTCATTGCTCTCCTGGCGTGGATCGTCACAAAAGAAAATAAATTGCATTCGACTATGCGCTAGGATGGTTATCGGTTGTTGTGGTTGTGTTGTTGTTGTTGTTGCTGTTGTTGTTGTTGTTGTGTTTTGAGGTTGTGTGGTTGTTATGGTTGCGTTGTTGTGGTTGGTGTGGTTGTGGTTGGTGTGGTTGTGATGTGTGGTTGTTTCAGTGAATCTTAGAGTATGCCTCCTCTATGCCTCCAATATGGGAGTTTTATGTGTTTGTTTGTTATTTATTAATCAGCAACTTACAAAAGATTTTTATAAGAGTTTTTATAAGGTTTTTAGCAACTCGAGTTGTTATTGCATGTTATAATCTTGCTTTATTATTGCGTATTATATTCTTATTAGTGCACGTAATTATTACACTTCTCATGACTCATACTAGATGCCAGTTAGACAAATGTTTAAAACCTGCTGGTGTCCTTGAACCTACTGAGTTAGTTTGTTAGTTTGTATGAAACTACTCATTTCATTGTTTGCAGAGGATGAAGGCTCATCAATTTACAAACTTCCAACGTGGATGGTGTTGGAGTGCAAATTATTTGCAAATTATTTGCAAATTGTTTGTAAGACAACAAATCTTACTTGTCCTACTTGTTGTATGTAGGAAACTTGAGTTTCGAATAAACTCACCAACCAACCAACCAACCAATTAACTGATTGCCCCAGGGGAGTTTGAACTTGATAATACGGATGATAAAAATAGTTTGAACTTGATAGTAATGATGATAGTAATAGTTTGAACTTGATAGTAATGATGATAGTAATAGTTTGAACTTGATAGTAATGGTGATAGTAGTAGTTTGAACTTGGTAGTAATGATGATAGTAATAGTTTGAACTTGATAGTAATGATGATAGTAATAGTTTGAACTTGATAATAATGATGATAGTAATAGTTTGAACTTGTTTGCTGATAAATAACTTCGCACTGAGTCTCATGGAGCTCTTGAACATCGGATTAAGTCTGAAACAGTCATCAAGCTTTCTCTATCTCAACATGATTCAAATCAGCATGATCCACATCAACGCGATCATCGTCGACATCATCATCATCATCGTCATCCACATCAACGCGGTCTACATCATCATCGGCGTCATCATCTTCATGATCCGCATCAATATGATCTACATCATCATCATCGTCATCATCAACATCATCATCCACATCATCTACCTACTGAGCAAGCTTCATATTTTAAGTAACTTTTTTTGGATTTCAATAAGAAATGTCAGTTTATTCCGTTCCACTTTTAACACACCTCATGTATCTCATCTATCTCATCTATCTTATGCTTCTCATGTATCTGCTTCTTAATTTATCCTAGTTTATCATAGATCATCTTAAAATCATCTTAAATTATTTAACCAACAACATATCATCGGCATCAAATTCGCTTCCATACGTGATGAAAAATGTGTGAGAATTTTTTTAAGAGGTTTTGCATCTCAGTTGATATGATGAGTAAGTTCGATGCAAGCGACTAAAATACAATCATGCAGTTTTCTTATTTTATAGCCAGGTTATTAAATTAACAGATGATAAGACATAGATCCCTAAGCGTGATAATGATGATGTGGTGATGATAGTGATGGCCACCACTATAGGGTGGTGATGATGATGATGATGATGATGATGATGATGATGATGATGATGATGATGATGATGATGATGATGATGATGTATAAAAAGCTGGTCTTGTAAAAAGCTTAACAAATAAAGGTGAGGCGGTTCCAATTGATATTTTAATGTGATTTATTCGTTTCTTCGATTTATTCGTTTCTTCGATTTATTCGTTTCTTCGATTTATTCGTTTCTTGCTGACGGTTGTAATATTTTGTAATTGTAGCCATTAATTTTTAAACATTAATATTTTGAAATTGTAGCCATTAATTTTTAAACATTAATATTTTGTAATTGTAGCCATTCATTTTTAAACATTTCAGGTGCAGTGAGTCGCATGTCGTCAGTCATTATCGGTGCTGTTTGCGCCATCGTCTTGGTTCTTTTCATTTCCATTTTCGTCGTCGTCTGCTTCCTGTTCGCGAAGAAGCGCCAAAAAAGATGTCACGGTCGCCAGAGGGCCAATCTCCCCCCACCCACGATGACCAGCATCGCTACCATCTTCAACTCTCCTGAATCTCAGAGTGAGCACATGTTCTTCTGTCAACAGTGTCTTCCGTGTACATCTTCTCACTTGTTCATCTTGTTGACTGTTGTTGTTGATGCTGTTATGGTTGACTGTTGTTGTTCATTTCTCATTATTATTATTATTATTATTATTATTATTATTATTATTATTATTATTATTATTATTATTATTATTATTATTATTATTATTATTATTATTATCATCTTTATTATTATTTTGTTTTATTGTTATCATTGCATGATGATGATGTAGATCACATTGTTATTATTTTTATTTTTACTTCTTGGTTAAATTAAGACGTGCTTGCAAGTGCTTTCACCTGATTTGTATTTAAGTGAAGACCTTTTAACGTATAGATCACGTGATTCAAGGATACCACGGCAACCAGAGACAAGTGTTGCAAAGCGGTGACGAATCCACAAAGTTGACCAAGGATGAGATGCCACCTCCTTACAACCCTCAATTCGTACAACAAAAGTTCCAGCCAGATTCTAAGGTTATTAAGGTTACTTTGAGGTTACTTTGAGGTCATTTTAAGGTCATTTTATCTTTACTTACCTAACTTAAGGTTATTCATTAATATTGTTCTTGAGTCACTTAGTTCTGTTTACAATCTTATTGTAATTCTTGTTGTTGACATCATCCACAAAAAAAGTAAATAAATAATTTATTAAACTGGATTAAAGAGTCTTTGTTTAGATTTACAAATTTGTTTTATTTTAAGCAGGTTTCATCGTCGTTTGAAAAGTTGGACTACAACGTCGATCAACTCGACGACGGAAGCATGAGCGACTTCATCTCGGACGAGGCCAACGACGTTCGACTGCAGCAGACGATGCTCGTTAAGGCGGGAAACGACTCCAGAAGAAGGGGAGAGTCGAAGGACAGGTTGAGTTCAGTGGGGGATCACATCTACGAGGAACCGTCGGGTCTGGTGGCCCTCATGAAAAGCAGTGCACCTCAGTCTCAACGTGCGTGTTTTGCATCTAATTCGAGTAATTTTTATTTGTAAATATACATTTTATCAGCAGTTTTATCAAATATATTCTATAAAATATATTACAAATGCACATTTCATTCGCAGTTTCTAGACTTTCTCCTGGTCCATCAAATCGTCTGCTGATGCCCGCGCAACAAACCCGATCCTCCATCGTCTCTCCGACGGCTTCCTCGGCGACCTGCCAACGAGTCTCTCGAATCAGACTCGGCACGACTTCCCTCCACCCGCGAGCGGGATCCGTGGAGGCGGGTTGGACCGGCGGAGGCAGGAATGCGTTCGAGAACAGAGGCCACGCCACCATGGGGCGACCCGCTCGCAGCCACCAGCACAGCACGGCGCTGGCCAATCGTCGTCGGAGCGGCGGCATCGACACGGAAAGACCTCCGTCCTCTCCGGCGACTCCTCCTCCGTATTTCGGCGAGAGTTTCGCTTCGTCCGACCTGAACAGAGCCGTCGTCGGAATGGAGATGACGTCGAGGCTCGCCTCCAAGAGTTCGACTCCTGCCGAGAGCAGCAACTCGAGCAACAGCGGAAGTAGCAACGCGAGGTTACTTCCCTCTTCTGCCAGTTGCCAGCAGTTTCTGACCGGCACGAACAATCAATTTCACGGCCGCAAGAACGCCAAGGCTGCGAACTCCAAGCAAAACCGACCGGACGGAATTCCGCTCGGAATTTGTTACTCCTCGGATCGAAACCAACTTCACGACGTCTTCTCGCACAGACTCGACCACCAACCTCACCAACCTCACCAACCTCATCATCAGCTTCGGAATCAAAAACTTTCCTCGACTCCGTCGCAGGGGACCTTCTTCCAACAGAGGTCTGATTGCCACCGATGAATCTTTTATGAGACCCTTCGTCGACGTTTTAATTCTTTCCATGCATTGCTCTTAAACTTCTTCTGCCACGCTCGAACGAACCCTCTGCATCTGCCTTACTTACTTATTTACTTACTAACTTGCTTCAGCAGCCCATTGAGAAGTTATTATTAGTCATGAAATTGTTACTTTGTACCACAACATTTCAATGCATCATAAAACCATCTTGCTTCGCTACACCTAACGAACGACATTTACTAATGTAAATTCAATAACTTTTAATGACTTTTACTGTTTAGTAAGTTTATTCTCATCAATTTCGATTTGCAGAAATTTGTTAACGGGCCTCGGAGACTCGACGACCGTGGGCCCCGTTCGCTCGAACAAACCCGGGGGAATGCTGAACGGGGCTGCAGCGATGTCGTGCTCGAAGCAGGATTCGTTCGACGAGGCGACCCCTTCCTCTCCCCTTCTGCAGCACCACGTGATTTGTGGGGATGAATTTCTCAACCCCACGTGCGTCTGATCGATGTTCTTCTTCTTCTACCTCTTCTTCATCTACTGCTGCTGCTGTTGAATCTTTCGAATCACGTCTCCGATTGTTTTCCAACTTTTTTTTTTAATTTTCGAATCGCGTCACCATGATGAAGATGCCTCCGATGCACCTACGTCTCCGATTCGCTCGTCCGTGTCGATGCTTTTTGTTTCCGATCTCCGACGACAGCAGCTCGCGAAGGGACAAAAAATTTAAATTTTAAATTTTAAAAGCAGTTTCTTTGCTGATTATTTGATGTTTCATTTGCAACTTCCATCTCTTGCTTCTTCTGCTCTAAGAAGGCGTCGATTGTTGATGAGCACTTAATGAGATTGCTTAATTGATTACTTAATTTTTAACGAGGCATTTGGTAGGTAGAATCCCTTACAGAGGATTACATTTACATCCCTTTGAATGGCATTTAAGTTACTTCCCAGGACCCTTATTTTAATGAAATCATTTAAGACACTTGAAACATCAAGGAGCTGTACAATGTTATTAATTATAATCGATTTATATGGAATTGGTTATTTATTTATAATTAATCGATGCCGGACGTGTTGCGGCCTGCGACGGTTCGAACGTGCAGGCTGGCCATTTGTTGATTATTACACGGTTATTAAACCACGATTATTGCATGATTATTACATGATCATTGCATGTTTATTACATGATTATTTTCTCTCCTCAGACGAAAGGTTTATGCTGAACTTAGTATGAATTTGCGCTCGGAAGTGTGTTATGGATTTTTATAGTCATTTGAATTCTTTGTTTTCATCGGATGTCGTTTTTGTTTCCTTCTTCAGCTGCTAAAACTAACACTTCGTGTTGACTTGTACAGGCAACCCTGCTCCCCTCGTTATGAAATCTGCTTTTATGTCTGTCTTCATTTCTCACCATTTGTTCGTCTTAATTTCCGCCAGAAGTATTTTCAATCGGTTCCTATTGAAAAGAAATTCACAACAAGCAGGGCTTCGTTCGATTGAAGGAGTTTAAGACGCAAGTCTTCAACAGAATTGACACGAATGACTGAAAATTATGAGCTCGTAACGAGTGCTCAAACGAAGCGATATGCGATGAACTAATTGACGTGTACTGTCGTGTTGAGAGTGTGTGATGATGCGATGTTGTGAGCGCGTGATGGTTCATAGTTACAAAGCAGAGTAAATTCAGTCTGCAATAGCGACTAAGCCATAGAGAATATCCTCGGGATCATAATCAACATCGCGGATACCAACGAATGACTCGAATGCGATGGTGACGTGGAGGGGTTATTCGGTTCAGTAGGGTCTGGGACGGGGGGTCGAGGTCTCTGAAAGTCGTCACTTTGGACGATGGAAGGCGGGTAGGAGTCCACGGAGTGCTCGTTGCTCCTGAGGTTGGCACGTTCTCTGCATTTGTCTGCTGGTCACCGGTGTAGTGAAATATTAGTTAATGTGACAAGGTGTTAGCAATAAAATAACTTAATAATACAACTTAATAATATAACTTAACACGGTCTAACACTTAGGTGTTAAAAGTGGCTAAACCGATAATTCACAACGCACAAGAGCGCATAGTACCCTTGAATTGGATGAGAATGGAGGATGAATTGTACCGAATGGGAAGATCGTCGAAATGTCTCAGACATTCATCCTGACGAGACGCGAGGATGCCCTCTGCCAGGTGCTGGAAAGCCTGGGAAGATTAAAACATTGAAAGTTATATTATATTATGTTATATATCCTTATGTTATATTATATATCCTTATGTTATATTATATATCCTTATGTTATATTATATATCCTTATGTTATAGTATATATTCTTATGTTATATTATACATACTTATGCTATATTATATATCCTTATGTTATATTATATATTCTTATGTTATATTATATATCCCTATGTTATATTATATATCCTTTTGTTAAAACATTGAAAGTTATATTATATACCCTTATGTTATATTATATATCCTTATGTTATATTATATATCCTTATGTTATATTATATATCCTTATGTTATATTATATATCCTTATGTTATATTATATATCCTTGTGTGATATTATATATCCTTATGTTATATTATATATTCTTATGTTATATTATATATCCCTATGTTATATTATATATCCTTATGTTATATTATATACCCTTATGTTATATTATATATCCTTATGTTATATTATATATCCTTAATTTATGCTTCCACTGGCTAATTGAGGTTCTAGATTTAAGCCACGTCACTTAAAAACAGAAGAGAAATGAATTTCCCGGCAAAAAAATCCTTGGCGTTAATTTTGTGTGGAGGGCTCATGGCGATTATGGTGTCACGCTTGAACGCTCAGGCATCTTATTGATGAGTCGTCAGCTTTGCTTTCTCCGAACGAAGGAATGATATAAAATGAGAATAAACATGTCATCGACAAATCCATCATTTAAATCGTCTCGATTTACAATTGCTAATTGCGAGAGTTTCCTTTTTATGTGCAAATTGTGAACATTTTTGTATAAAATAAACACCAGATTTCTATTTTAATGAAAGTAATGCAAAATCAATAAGGAAATAAACCCCTCAGGTGAATGAAAAACAACAAACAAATAATGAGACGTCATCATGCCGACTCATGAAAATGGCGGAGTTAGCAATCCAAAAATTAATTTCCGTCTTCAAAACACTTTTTAGAATTTTATTATTTCAAATCGCTTAGTTATATATTTTATATTTAAGTTAGTTGTATATCTTATATTTTGTTGAATACGAGTTTCTTGAGTGAATAACTCTATAAAGCTTATAGTATGCCCCATAAATCAACAACTTTCTTAATAAACTAAATTATTTTGTAAACCAAGGACTTTCTGATAAATTCTTGTTAGGCAACAGGTGAAAAGGGAGAAGAAACTTCAGAGAGAATTCATTATGCCTTTTTTTTCAGCAGATGTCCAAAGTTCTTTTGCAAATAACTGTTAGAATCATTAGATTTTTCTTTTAATTTTTGCACTTTTCATGTCTAGATTATTAAATCTTTGTCGTAGAAAAACGTTTTTGTTTTTGAAAAATTTGAAATTTGAAATGCTGGTCATAAAGGCAACAACAAACATCGCAGTGAAGTGGTTTTCAAAGTGATCTTTTTATTATTTTACCATTAAAAACGTAATTAGGCAGAGAAAAGAGACAAAACATTGCTAAAGCAACTGCAAAGCAATTATAAATTATAAATTCCTTACTTCAGCCAGACTTCATTAGTTTTTGACTGCGAAAATTGAATATTTAACATAACACAATATTTAATATTAAACGTAACACAATATTTAATATTTAACATAATACAATATTTAATATTTAACATAACACAATATTTACTAATTAACATAATACAATATTTAATAATTAACATAATACAATGTTAACCTTATTAAAAGTCTGAAGTTAAACATGCGAAGAGAGAAAGAAAAGGCAAGGGATGAGTGCAAACGTGTACTCCTGCGTGTTTCGAGAATTCGTGCGAAACCGAGATGGAAAGCTAGCTTCAGACACTTTCACGCCGTGTCTATTATCAGATCTTTCCAAGATCAACTCAATCTTTTCCAGAACCAATTAAGGACCTGTCTTGGGAAGTGGAATCGAGCGCCATGACGGATGCGGCGGAATGACGCTGCAACAAAAAGAGGCCATAGGACCACACGGCTGTTGGCTTGTGATAATCACAATTATCAACCACAACTTTACAAGTACAATTATCAACCACAACTTTACAAGTACAATTATCAACCACAACTTTACAAGTACAATTATCAACCACAACTTTACAAGTACAATTATCAACCACAACTTTACAAGTACAATTATCAACCACAACTTTACAACCAATTGTGGTAATCACAATTATCAACCACAACTTTACAACCAATTGTGGTAATCAGAATTATCAACCACAACTTTACAAGCAATTGTGATAATCACAATTATCAACCACAACTTTACAAGTACAATTATCAACCACAACTTTACAAGTACAATTATCAACCACAACTTTACAAGTACAATTATCAACCACAACTTTACAAGTACAATTATCAACCACAACTTTACAAGTACAATTATCAACCACAACTTTACAAGTACAATTATCAACCACAACTTTACAAGTACAATTATCAACCACAACTTTACAAGTACAATTATCAACCACAACTTTACAAGTACAATTATCAACCACAACTTTACAAGTACAATTATCAACCACAACTTTACAACCAATTGTGGTAATCACAATTATCAACCACAACTTTACAACCAATTGTGGTAATCACAATTATCAACCACAACTTTACAACCAATTGTGGTAATCAGAATTATCAACCACAACTTTACAAGTACAATTATCAACCACAACTTTACAAGTGCAATTATCAACCACAACTTTACAAGTACAATTATCAACCACAACTTTACAAGTACAATTATCAACCACAACTTTACAAGTACAATTATCAACCACAACTTTACAAGTACAATTATCAACCACAACTTTACAACCAATTGTGGTAATCACAATTATCAACCACAACTTTACAACCAATTGTGGTAATCACAATTATCAACCACAACTTTACAACCAATTGTGGTAATCACAATTATCAACCACAACTTTACAACCAATTGTGGTAATCACAATTATCAACCACAACTTTACAAGCTCAAGTGATCGATGATCTCTGTTCATAGAACAAACTTCATTTGTGTTTCTACTTAAACACTTTTTGAGAGGCTTAACAGTTGTGAGCCTGCATGGCCTAACGGTTGAGGCTGCGCCTCTCACGATGGAAGCGCGGATTCGAACCCCGCTGCGAGAGCACCGTCCCAATCATCTAGATATGCAACGGACGTTAATAAAACATTAATTTGACTTAACAGTTTCCGAAAAGGGTGGGGAGGAACATTTTAATCGATTTAGGTAACCTACCTTTTATACAGCATAACATATGTTATACATATAATATACATGTATAGTTATGCGTATGTTATGGCATATATTATACATATAACATATTAGCTATAAAAATAAATGCAAAAAATCAATAATAAAAAAGATTACTATGAAACTGAAATGAAGCAAAAAAAAAAAAATAACTAAGACGACTTAAAAGATATTGAAAAGGTATTTTTTAAATTGGGATAGAAGAGTTTAAGCCTTAATCCTTGTCAGTAGAATTACTTCGTCTCCACGCAGCAACAACAAAGCATTATGAAACATCCAACAATACAAAAGAAACAATAATAAACATAAAACAAAACAAATAACAAAGGCAAATAATTTATTAAAATTATAAGTTTCAAAAATTAGGAGGAATTCTTGAACTTTGTGAGAGTCATACTTGAATGTCGAGAAGAATAAAAATATCTTTTGATTATTATGTCAAAGTGTTATGTACTGAATATATTATTATGAAAAATAAGTGAATAAACATTAATTATTTTATTAATTAATATTTTATTGATTATAAATTACTCGAATCACTGACAACAACATCAAATCACAAGGATACGAATAACATTTCCGATAATCACGGGTAATACTTTCGGAGATTTTGAAAAAAATGAATTTTCAACTCACAAAGCAAGAGAAGGAATTGCTTCCAGTTCTTTCCGCAATGAGGTGAGTTACTCCGTGATCTCGCCACCAAGACAGACAATCCATTCTCTCGACTAATTGGGTGCAATAACATTTCATTTAATCAGCTTCCTACCGCCTCTCTCTTGTAATCGAGATTTATCGGGGCCACTTATTGGCCACCTTTTAATTCTGAACATGTCGTCACTCGTGAATATTTAGCAGCACATTAGAATTCATTTATTATAATTAGTAATTGATTTTCATCAGAGCATTGGCTGGTTCTTCGTATCGGTGTTAGCTCTATTCTAACATTTGAAACAAGTTCGCGAGTTCTTAGTGTCGACAGTAAAACAAATACTTATAATAATAAATGATATTTAATTCATTTATCACATTCCCGCTAAAGCAGGTATTATTCAAAGTGAAACTTAGAAAGTAGAATGCACTTTTAGCAGGAAAGCATTGGTCCATCACTTCGATTCGATCAGCAGAACCACAAGCGATTTTTATTTCCAATCTGCACCTTGGACCTGCCCCTGTGGCTGACGTGGAAACGTACCTCCCCCTCAGTGGGCACCTGCTCTCCTCGTGTTCAGAAGAGGCTGCATTAATTAATTATTTAATATTTATACGTTTAATTAATTAATATTCTGTAATTAATTGAGAAATTAAGTTATTACTATAAAATGATTTATTGGTCATTAATAAATTACTCCCTCGTTAATTCCAGTTAATCAGCCATACATCTCCCTAAGCTCCGCACAACATGGCGCCAATAAGAAAACAAAATCAACAAATCCTCAGCTTTTCGTTCGCCTTAAAAAGTTTAATTGAACCTTGAATGATGCCGAAGAGCATTTAAAAAATAAAAAAATAAAAATTAAAAAAAAATTTTAAACAATTTGAAACAATTTATTAAAACAATTTATTAAAACACCAACCAATGAGGAGGAAGGATGACATCTTCGAGGTCAACAAACCCTCACTGCATCTGCCTCCTCCGCTCACCTCATCGCCTGAAGAATATTTGAATATAAATGAATATTTGAATATATATGAATATTTGAATATAAATGAATATTTGAATATAAATGAATATTTGAATATATATGAATATTTGAATATAAATGAATATTTGAATATAAATGAATATTTGAATATATATGAATATTTTAATTATCATAATGATTGTACTGATGACGATTAAGATAAGTAATAATTAAGACTGATATGGACAAGAATAAATATACGAAGATCTAACGAAGAAAATTCAACTGTACAATTAATGAGTTCAGTTAATTAATGAGTTCAGTTAACCGAAATTTTTCTTTTGACTTATTTTCACGAATATGTCTTCTCTTGCTCGTGGCTTAATAAATGATCTAAAATAATAAATGATCTAAAATAATAAATGATCTACAAAATGCAAAGAATGTCATCCATCGATCCACATTTTTTTCACTTTATACTGATTTAGTAATTATTAAAACTAATTGTTTGCAATCACCAAACAAATTGCCAACAAACTGTCCTGACAAACATTACAGCAGAATAATATATTCACTGTTATTATCATTAAATCTGTGAGTTTGTTGTTTAAAAAGAATCATTTGCAAGTTTTAAATCCGAAATCTCAATTCAAATGGCCAACGAATAATGCATGATTTTAAGCCCCAACTAATTCTCCTGAATTAATCAAAAATAGGTTCCCAGGCAGGTTATATAGGTTTCGGTGCCCCGTTTAGCATTTTTAATTTGTTATGCAATTCTTATAATTTGGTGCAATTCCCCACTCATTATTATCAATTAAGCTACGCCATTGATAGTTTCATGAATGCTTCATGGTTCCTTTAAAACCATTACTACTGCTATTTTCTTTTCCAAACAAAAACAATCTAAAGTCATCAGTCAAAAAAGTCAAACATCGTCCAAGTATTTAAGGTCTCCAATTACGGCTCGGGATCACCGCGGGACTATAAAATGAACAATTTATGGTCGGATAAAAAAATTTTCCAGCATGTAAATATTACTTTTATATCGCTCATTACACATTCAAAATAGTTTGAAAATAGTTCTTTCAAATGATAACTGATTAAAGATGAAAGACCACGTCGTCCCCTAATTTGTGTTATCCACTTGTAGGCTTCACACTTTGAAGTCAATGATGCACTTGATGAATCTTCGTTTTTAAGGCAACACTTTTTTGCATTCTTCTCTGTCCTCATTTGACACACTGAAAATAAAACTACTGAATGCTTCAATGTTTTAATTTAGAAGCACTTTCTAGAATTAAATTCTTTGAAATCTGATTTTTAAGTTTGTTTTTTCAATTTTTACCAAATATTGGTTTTGGTATTTTATCCACTTTCTCCAAATTCTGAAAATGTCGACGAACTCTTCATCCATTTTTCTGCTTGATTTTTCTTCGAGAAGCTTTAAAATGAGTTTTTCCTCTTTAAGTTTTGAATTTCTTCTGGCTATGTTTTTGGATAACAATATTGTCTTTTAAATCTCTCCTTATTTATTTTAACCTCTTTTCTTGCCTCATCAACTGATCTTTGAACAATTTTGGACTATCTTATCCACTTGTTTTATCCAACTGCTTTTGAACAAACTGGAGCATTCCTTTGTTGCCTGCTTATTTTTTCCTACTTTGTAAATGAAAATCTGTTTATTTTTTCCTACTTGATAAATGAAAATCTGTTTATTTTTTTCATCTTTCGATTCAGAAATCTGAATTTGTCTGTCCTGCGTTTGAACTGCTTCAACGGAATCAGCACACTTTCTTCACCTCATTCAATTGTCATCATTTGTTAGGAATCCTTAAAGTGTTTTTAAAATAATTTCTTTTCTCATTTTAATTCAAGCGACTTTCACATAATATAATATATTTTTTAATAAATTATGGTTAACGTTACATAATCAAAGTAATTATTAATGCTAGATGTACAAAAATAATTGGATAACTAGGCAATGATACGATTGAGTATAATAAAAATAACTATTGCAATAAATTTTTAGCTATAAATTGTAATTTAATACCATTTAAATAATTTATTTTCATAGAAAATCGAATAAAATTGGCCAAAATTTATAAAAAAAAGTCTGTTCATTACAAAACTCGTTCACAATTTTATTTAGAAGTCCGTCTCATCTCCTCAACATTTCAATTTGCAAATGAAAAGCAATTTGTCAACATTTCACCAGACAATAGATTGATTAAAATATCTGCTTTTTAAAAATTAAATAAAATTTATTTGTTTATTAATAACTGCAAATTATACTGTATTTAATAAAAGTTCATTAATACATAATTAACAAATGATATAATTCCAAATAAATAAATCTTTAATATCCGTTTACTTCACTTTATTATAATCGATCATCACTCGCAAAAAATCCGAGAGTTATGACTAAGAACACATGATTGCTTGTGACCTTCGAGTCATGGCAAAGATAAGAATGAATAAGAGACATTAACTCTGATCAGTTAACGAGAACTGCACTATCATTAGTTACTATTAATGAAAGATTGAAAGTATTAATGGACAGTATTAACACAGGAATCCCATCAGAAGCCGGTTTCGTCACGCAACAAGCTCCTCGGATTCCCCTTAATTATCGGAGGAAAATAAAATTCGAACTTACAAAGCAGGAATTCCGCTTGATGTTCATGATTCAGCGTCAAAGAACTTTGAGGCTCCTTTTATGGACGTCTGCTTTTCTTCTTCTTATCATTGAAAATTCACGTCGCTCTTTTATCGCCCATTCATACGTGACGCAAAGTGCTCGACGCAATTTTAAAATCGACGGCAATTTTGATGAGCATTTCTTTGAACAGGTGGTTTATAAAATTTATATTCGAAATAAATCTTTTTATTTTATAAATTCTTAATTTCAGCCTCAAGCTGCATCGATATTCGTGTTATACTTTGGGCTTCCTCGGATGAAATAATCATTTCATGATGATGAAAATAATAATATTAATAATAATGGTGATAGTTAATTTGTAAGGCGCCATATGCATAGCGTCAGATGCGCCAATATGATGCTCACTTCATAATACTCATCTCATGACATTACTTAGTTAAAACAACATTCTTTCTAATACTCACAATCCGGGGCTCGATTGTAACGAAGATTAAAATGATTTTCATTCGGTTGCATCAATCGCTGGTTTAGAGGATCCTAACAGTGATTCCATCTGAATATATCACGGAGATTTCAGGAAAGATGGTGTTTATGGGAACGTGCAACGAGGAAATGAAAGAACATCTCATTCGTCTCCAGAAGGAAAAATTTTATTGAATTGCTCAACAAACAGACCTTTCGCTTGTCCAGCGTCGGAATTAAATTTTAGAACATTTTACAGGCGTCGAAGCCATGAAAGTTTCACGGAGTTTCTCAAGCGATGAGTTGTGACTCGTGAGTTGTTGTGCTGTTCGTCAGGGTCTTCTCGGAATTGCAAATCGTCCCCTCAAGCACCTGCACGTCCCCTCATCACAGGCCCACCAGGGTCCTTCCACGTGGATGTTCAGTCGAAATAGTCCAACAAATTGCCTTACTTACGTAATTCGAGTCGTGTTCAGACGTTTTCAGTCATTAAATTCGTTCGTACATTTCATTCGGAATAATTCATATAAAATATCAATAATTCATTTCGTCAACAATTCATTTCATTAAGAATTCATTTCATCAACAATTTGCCTCAGAAAAAAAGTTTAAAAAAAAAACGGATCCTACCCGTCACTCAAATCGGAGCAAAATCAGTCGACATCTTTTTTCTGGATTTGCAAAACAAAATGACTCCATTACTTCTCCTAATCTTTTTTCATTTTTACTTTTTTAGCATTTCCCTATAGATGATTAATGTTTGTATTATTATTATTATTATTATTATTAATTATTTATTTATTATTATGAAAAAATTAAATGTTCAACAATTATTTGAAGACATAATTTCTATCTTAGTAATTATTTCAAATTATATTTTCTAAGGCAACACCATTACTGCTTTGATTGCTTTGTCTCCAGGTTGTATCAAGACATCAATTTTTCAAAATTTCCAAAAGCCATTCCATCTTAATTAAGTTGGAATTTATTTATTAAATGACATCCATTTTTCAGGATTATGACACTGCATGGTAAGGATTAGTGGAATTATTTCCAAGGCAATCAAGCTCTTAAGTCGCTCCACTCACGTAACACAACTCGGGGGAGTCATTGTAAACCCAGAAGACGAAAATACTTTCAAAACTTTGCCTCTGAATTTTTATGAGACCCTAATTTCATTAAGACATGTCATGCTTTTGAGGGAGCTCCAAAAAGAATAAAGCAAATTTTATGTTAAGAAATGTATTTATAAAAAAATAAAATTTAAAATAACTTGAAATATTTTGCATGTAATTTGCATCCTCACCTATTTGAAGCGCCACCATGTTTCTTCGTTTTCTTGTGATGCCGACACATCGGTTGGAAACTTGACTGCAAACGGAGATAATTGAGTAAGATTCAAAAAACACAAAAGAAAAATGATTTATGTCGATTTTTGCTGCCTCCTCATCACACGGGCTGTAAATTAAGAACTGAACCCCTGAATACATCTCCACTGACTTTCAAACATCCAAAATGTCTGCTGTTGCGCAATGGATTGGCTCCATTTATCCAGCACCAGTTTACAAGAGATGAGTTGACATGATGAATAGGAATAAGCACTCTCTCAAACCTTCCTCATCTATAACTCCAGTGCTTCTAACGTGTTAGCGCCGTGTCGATGCTTTGCGCTCGGAAACTTAATGCATTTGTTTTCCATAAGGATGAATGGCTGGATTCCTTCCCACCCTTTTCTTTTCACTGCATAGCATCAATCAAAACCAATTCGCTTCATTTGAATTTCCCTGCTATGCGGACTTTACGCTCCACTGACCATTTGTTGAACGCCTGCGTCAGAATTTGGATCTCCGTCGAACTGGTCGGGGATGTGGAGTTTGGTTGGTCGACTTTGAGGCACTTGAAAGACTTGTGAATGACACTGGGCGAGGTCAAAGTTGAACGGACGATCATCGTGTCGTTGGAGTCGCTCGCTTCGAAAATGTGGTGAGTGTTGGCGACCAGGAACCACGTGGAAGCGGTCAACCAGACTGGAAAGCTGCAGCTCTGAGAAGCGGGCCAACCGAAGAAATCTGTGATTGAAAATGAAAAATAAATCAAGTCCATCCTCGGGAGAGGTAACGAGGCAGGAAGATTAAAGATAAAAATTGCTCCGACGAATCGTCTTGCCCTGTAAACATTTCATTATTTGTCACTAATCACCTCAGGGTAGGTTCGTCGTTATGACAAGCCTATGAGTCTTCGTTAAATTTTCAACAACCTTTTTTCAAACAAAATTTAAAGTCTGTTGTTTGCAACCGCTGACAACACAATGCAACGTCACGCAACACAGCATACAGTACAATGTAATGCGAGACATTACAATACAATACAAGACAACACAGTACAACATAGTACAACACAGTACAACATAGTACAACACAGTACAACATAGTACAACACAGTACAACACAGTACAATGCATTACAATAAGCTGACCTTCAGTGAGTTCAAGTAGGAGTGGTCCTTCTCTGGCGCTCTTCAAGGACTCGCAGGAAGCATTTGCAGAGACGGAGATGTAAGCTACCGCTCCGAGAATATGGTGCATCTGCGCGGGAGGAGTTCATGAGTCTGACAATGATGGATACTCGATACTCGAGTGGAATAAATGCAAACATGCGATGCGGAAAAGTTGCAGGTGGAAGATAAAACATTAGCATGATATTATTGTTATATTCTGCTATTGTTATTTTGTATTATTAATAGATTGTGTTATTGTTATATTTTGTTAATGTTACAATGTCTTATTTTTATAATGTGTTATTGTTATATTGTGTTAATGTTATATTGTGTTAATGTTATATTATGTTAATGTTATATTGTGTTAATGTTATATTGTGTTATTGATAGGTGGAATAAAATTTATTAGCCAAACATGACATTGCTGGTATGATATCTTTTGAAAACATCGACCACCCACGAAACATCGGTAGCGACTGATTCTGCGACTATCATCATCATCATCTTCATCAACTTTTTCATCCTGATCCACGCCGTCGTTATCGTCGTCATCATCGTGGATGTTTCCATCGTATTTTCTAGAATAACTGCTGAACTTCCCGATGCCATAGTGTTTCGATCCTTCCTTCCACGTTGCCAGACATTCCAACTCCACATCTGTTGGAAAATATTCTCACTCAAGGTCATTAAAACAAAGTTCTTTGAGATATTTTAAAAAATCAATCAAAAAATATCTGCAATCAATGTTAACTTTTTTTGTTATAAATTATAGATGTCAAAAACGTTGAAATGGAAGGAAAGATTGTAATAAAACGTTGAAGATTTAAAGTCGCTCGGTCATTTTTCTGCCGGAAAATTGATTGACTTCCCAAGAGAAAGTTAGAGGGACAATCGCTAGATGGATGGCTGGCTGGTTGTTAGTGGATTGGTTGGATGGATGGTTAGTTGATTGATTGGGTGGTTGAGTAGTTGATATTTTGTATCTATACTTTTTATTTTGTATCTAGTATTTTTTGAATTGTATTTTTGTATTTTTTGAATGCGCTATGTTTCCGGATAGGCCCTTCTTAATCGATCCACCATTTGAATAGCGCCCCTATCCGAGGGCGCTCCCTGGCGGTGCGAGATGGGCTGCGAACACGTCACGTAACGACTGCTGCTTTCACCGCCGTTCGCATTCAAGAAAAAAGTAATTAAATCTAGTATGCAGTAAAAACTGCCGTAATGGACATCTTGATATAGGGATAACTGTGTCTGTGGACATTTTTTTCCAAGAACGAAATATTTTGTAAAACAATTTTGCCATTAATTACAGTGCTAAATTATGAACCTGCCAAACTTTAGTAAAGGTGTTGTAATGGTTTCAAATCTTACTAATAAAAACATTTTTTAACAAATAAAAATGGGGGATAAAGTATCTTTTGCATAAGCACACTTATGCTGGATTTCACAGTCTCTGTTTAGTCCAGTTGCGGTTTAAGTGACTTTTGATCGATTTTCAGTGGATCGCAAGCTAAAAGACAATGCTTGCCATTGGAAAAGAAAATTGAGGAAATTTCTAATTAAAAAAAAACTAATTCTTTCTTAAAACTTAGCAAAGGCTTGAAAGTTAGCCATCACCAGGTGTTGAAAATCACAATCATCATCGCAAGAAAAGAAGACATTAAAAAAAGGAAAACGGAAAAAGAAGTCAAAAGCAAGTAAAACGAGTAAAGGAGACGCAAAGTGTTTGAATGGTTATGATTAACTCGCTCAAACAATCTAACAAGTAACAGGTCAGTTACTGAAAGATAGCTTCCTACATTTTGAGGAATTTGTTGCTTTGGATGTGAACAGGACAATGATAAATTGATGATACGAAAATGATGATATTAAAATGAAGCTTGTGTCGGTGAAGCTGAACCTGAAGAAAGCGCCGTCGAGTCTGACCTTACATCATTACATCATTAAATCATTAAATCATTACATCACTACATCATTAAATCATTACATCGTTACATCACTACATCATTACATTACATCTGCAATCATTTCCCAGCAAGAAGCCTGGAATAAGATATCTGAATTATTATTCCACACCAATTCAATGCTCTCCTTGGAGAACATCATTTGAATTATCCAGAGATTCGGGCCAAGATCTGGAAAGCAAAATGGAAGCACACAGAAAGGACCACACAAGCTACTATGAAACGTTTTTTTAATAAATTGTAATAACTGAGTATTCTCTTACGTCTTGTCTAAAAATGTCTTCTAATTATTAATTTGCATGGGTTTACTATTTTCAATGGTTTAACATAGACACTCGATATAGTTCAAAATTGCTCACATGGGTCATTTTTAGCCGCAAAGTTAAAGTATTCTTATTAGCAGTTCTCCTGCAGATGACGATTTACTTTGTTTTTACTGTATTTAATTTTTGTTTTAATTAATTCAATTAGTAATAATAATAACAATAATAATAATAATAATAATAATAATAATAATAATAATAATAATAATAATAATTAATAATAATAATAATAATAATAATAATAATAATAATAACAATAATAATAATAATAATAATAATAATATTAATAATAATAATCATTTAGTAGAGACACATCGACCCATCGTTCTAGTATGTGAGTTATATAGTAGTTATATAATAGTGTTCACTAGTTAGTTGGATGTTCGTTAAAAATATTGAAAACTGAAAACCGACTTTGTTCGAACGTATTGGGACACTGCCTGCATTGCCTTAGTCTGAAGACGAGGGACGAGGGAGATGAGCAGGTGTGAGCGTAAGAAGTTGGACTCCTGCAGAAACAGCCGCTGAAATTGCTGTACGTCACGTGATAGGCTCTTAACAGGGGACACTCACTCGGGACGGCGTCGACTGAATTGGAAATAATTATTAATTACTGAATCGTAATCATAATAACAATAATAATCATCATCATCATCATCTTTCCAATCAATGTTCATCTTTATCCAGAGCAGTCTTTTCTCAAATTATCTCTGTGAGAATTTCTTCGCAACTTTTGAGTAAGCGATAAACGAGCAGCGTGCTCGACTTCTGAATATCGTTGGTCTTAGGAAGCGTGAAAACTCATTTTCCGAAGGAAACGTTGTTGTATCCGATTTCAATTTATGCATCCTACATCCTCGTTCGCATCTCTTGGGTTGTTAGGGCGTTGCAACTCACTGATTTCTTTGAGTCATTCCAAGATGAATCGAGTGCACAAAATCTGACCCTCGCAACTCGTATTTCCGCCGACCGGACAAGCACAAAACCCCTACGAGGGGCAACTAATAAGCATCCATCACTCCATCAATCTTGAACCTTGATTGGTGCGCATTTGAGAAGGTGACAATGCGCCCATTGTACCAACCTCTGACGAGTGTGTAGACAGACAGATGACGATCCACTTCTATCTGTCCGCAGATGCTCTGCAGAGCAGTTCTGCCGATGCAGTAGCCTGGAAATTCAATGAAAAGCCATCAGATATTCTAACTCGAGAAATATTTTTGATGACGACAAAGGGAATTGGTATAATTTGTTAGAAAAATATGACTTTTTGTGATAATATTAAAATAATAATAATTTATTTTAATAAATTTATTATAATAATATATTATTAATATATTATATATATATATATATATATATATATATATATATATATAATAATCAAATTTTGATTGGTCTCTTAACGCTGATATTATTATTTAATTTGTATTTATTCAGTTGATATCATTTTTTCCTTTCCAGTTATTCATAAATCAATAATTATTTTTATTTCAAATTAATCATTACTTAATTTTCAGTTATTCACGCGATATCATTATTTATTTTCGGCTGACAAAAATAAATAAAATTAGACGCTTGATTTTCCACTGTGGACAGGCGTCGAAAGTTTAATGGGGAAGAATAAAATCATGGGGTGGAATTTGAGGTTTGTTGCGTGCAGTTCAACGATTCCATTGCAGAAGTCTTCGCGAGGAGTTTGCAGTTTATTTTCAAGCATAAATAAATGATATTCTTGTCAAGAAAATTAACAAAAGACATTTTCGCTTGACGTTCTTGACAGTGTTGAAAGTCAACAAATCACTTTTTTTTAAATATGTAATATAAACTGATCACGGAATCGTGACGAATGCAGAAATCTTTTTAAAAAATCCAAGTTTTAAAATAATCTAATATTTTATAACAATCAAAATTTTAATTGGACGTAGAAAACTGAAAAGAAGTTCCACTGACTTTCTCGATACTGAAGTATGTTCTGATGTTTCTGATGCAGCAGGAGGCACTGATGGCAGTGTTCTCTCCTGAAAGTTGAAACATCGGTCATCGTTTCATAATTCTACTTGCTGCTTTCCACACGCGCCAAAAACATGTTTGCGACAGTGAAACTCGTGTTTCCAATGTCACGAATAAGGCGGAATTATGAAGACGAAAAGATCCCTGGTTCATCGTCATTCTCAATCCGGATTTAAATGTAATTTTCATCAAAATAATTAGTCAAAAACAGTCCCAGTTAGGAAAAGTTATGTTTTCGTATCATTTAAAATAAAAAAACTTTTCAATCTTATAAGCTCATTTTTTTAGTGATTAATTGAAATCTACGATGTGAAATATTAATGTCCTTGTTTTTAACGGATTTATTTTTGTGTCACTTTCAACAATAAGATGAAATATCGAATAATCCATTGGAAAGGTTGGAAATGTTATTGAGTTGTAAATGGAAGAAATTGTTGCTCAGTCGTACATTATTCCACATCTTATCGTCACCAGTATTACCTCCATGATTTGAATGGGACCAACATTGACGTGGCGATGATGACGATGGCTGTGAAGAAGAAGAAGATGATGACAATAATGATGATAATGTCGATCTTGCGTTTTAAGGATGAAGCTTTTAGACATGCAGTTTCGCCATTCACAGAAAATTAAATTCAAAATTTTGTTAAGTTCGAGTTGAGACTGATATTGATATCATGTTTGATATTGATATCACATTAAATATACATTGTATTTAATTTCATTGAATATTAAGTTAATTGAATATTAAAATTATTGAATAGTTTATATCTCATTCCTAATAATAGCGTTTTAAAATTTGTCACATTTCCTTAACTTTGTGCTGATCTGAACAGACATTTTCGTTGAAAACTTTTAATGGTTTTTAATGTCTGGTGGTTTTGATGATGATAACGGTTATGACGATGACTTTGTTTGACAAAGCACATCAGGTGCTGTTACGCAAGGCAAATATTTCATAAAAAGGAATATGGCCAAACAATTCGCAAAATTTCAAAAAAATAAACCTTTTTGTTTTTATTTTTATATTGAAATTATAAAGATTGTAAATTATAAATGTTGTAAAACTGTAAAATTGTTCTCACAAAATGAAGCATTTTCTAAACACCGATAATAACAATACTCAATACATTGATAGAAAGTCAGGAGACATCTTGAGTGTATTTTATTTTTATTTTTATTTATTTCGTTTTGTTTTTAATTATTCATTCGATGAGAATGAAAATTGAGAGTCAACATGCTGATGCATTTTATGAGCTTTTAAGGGTGAATTGTTTTTAATAGCTGTAAATGTAAAATCATTAAAAGGATTATAGGTCGAACAAATGCATAATTTTATGAGCTTTTAAGGGTGAATTGTTTTTAATAGCTGTAAATGTAAAATCATTAAAAGGATTATAGGTCGAACAAATGCATAATTTCTACCAGATCCACGCTGGAGGCATGGAGCAAGTGTTCAGGGACCTCCACCTGGGTTTTAAATACAAAAATATTACTTTCAGGACCTTTATTTTGATTCCAAATTTATTACCAAATTAACTTAACTAAAGAGGCACAAATTTTCTGACGGAGGATCTGACTTTTGATGGAATGAGTGATTGACATTTGACTTGCATTGAAGAAAATGATTGATTGAAACATTGAGATTCGTTCAACATTGAAAAGCCGAAACTTAAACTTAAAATGACAAAGTCAGTAACCCATTTCTTCATTGTCCTTTCTTTCATTACAAAGACTCATGAATTTCAGTAAATGGTTTTTTGGAGAAATAAAATAATTGTATATGTATTTACATTTTGTTTGGATGTTAAGAATCTAATGAATTTTAAATTGTCACAAATTTTTATAAAGCAAAACTTTTCAAATTTTCATGCTACAGTATATTCCCAATTGTTCATACAAATACAAAAACATTTTAGCATTTGATTTTATAATAGTTTTTACTATTAAAATTTTAATAATAATATAATTATTATTACTATTATAATTATAATTATAATTAGTATAAGTAATGATAGCCGTTCGCCGCCTCGGCACCCAGCCAATGGTGACCAAATATCTGACGAGTTTGTACAAAGTGAACATGAAAATCGAGAAAGGACTCAGCGAGACAATTCCGGTTGAGGATGAGTCAGGCAGGGAGACCCAATGTCCCCTATGCTTTTCAAAGCGGTCGTCGTTGACATGTTCATGAGCAACATCGACAGTGCTGTCGGCGTCATCGCAGGAACCGGGTCGCAGGAGAAGTGCAATTATGTTGCCTTTGCAGATACAAAAGACATCTAAGATCCGGAGGTTCTTCAAACAAATTATCTGGAGAAAACACGCAAGAAAGAACCGAAGATGACGCACAAAGAACACTTTCAATATTCCCTGACAATATTTCGAAAATTTATTTAATCATTTTAATCTTTTTATTCGAATTAATAATATTCATATTATGGTCCGCTTGGGTGATCCCTGACCCGTCTGAGGACTTTAAATATTACGGCGATGATGATGATGATGTTTTTTGATGATGGTTTTAGAAAGTGTTAGAGGGCTGAATAAAGTGTTTTAATCATCCTAATAGCTCTCATAATAAGCTGTCGAGGTTTGTGTGAACTAAATACGTTTAATTGTAAAAAAAAAGCCATTTAAAATTTTAATTTTAATAATAGACATCTGAGATAATAAATGGTCTCTAAAATGGTGTTTTTGGGAGGCTATCATATTTTCTTATACAGCCTACCAGTTTGACTGTTCTGCATTAAATTTATAAATAATATTAATATATCAACTGATATTTAATTCTATAATTAGTCTTACGTTTGATAAATATTTAATGAACATTTGCTACAAAAATAACTTTTTTTGGTGCAAAAATCAGGCATGACGTAAATATCCATTTCAGACGTTCCTAAACTTGTTTAAGAGAAAGCGGTCTGAAGAGAAACAATAAGTTTGAATTAAGCCGAACAAATAGCTGAAGAAAGACCGCGCAAAGGCCGGTTCGTGCACTGGGTTCCATCATGGCGAGCGGGAAAGAAAGCAGAAGTGGCGAATAATCTCGCGAATGAATAAGTTTTTTTTACGGTTCTCAAGATGTTTAGGACTGGGAGACAGTATGGGGACGGGAAATGTGGTACTCTTGGGAAACTAATAAGGGGAGTAATGGTCGGTATGCTTTCCAGATAAGATGGTCCACTGGGTTTGCAGTCGGATTATCGGGATGCAGGAGTAAAATGACCGCAAGAATTATGCTCAGACGGCTCCAATTCAGCTGGATGTTGCGTAAAGTTCTTTCGTTAAAAGCAAACAGCGCAATTTCCTCCACTTCCATTATCGCCCACAGTAACGGGTGAAAACAAAGGGACATTTTCATCAACTCAGCCAGAAAGCCCCAGAAAAAAAATATTTAAGCTCAATTATCACCGTCATCGTCATCGTCATCGTCGTCGTCATCATCATCATCATCATCATCATCATCATCATCATCATCATCATCATCATCATCATCATCATCATCATCATCATCATCATCATCATCATCATCAATCATCATCATCATCATCATCATCATCACATCATCATCATCATCATCATCATCATCATCATCCATCATCATCATCATCATCATCAATCATCATCATCATCATCATCATCATCATCATCATCATCATCATCATCATCATCATCGTCATCATCATCATCATCATCATCATCAGCAGCAGCAGCAGCAGCATCAGCATCATCATCATCATCATCCTCATTATCATTATTATTTTATTATTATTATTATTATTATTATTATTATTATTATTATTATTATTATTATTATTATTATTATTATTATTATTATTATTATTATTATTATTATTATATTATTATTATTATTAACATTAATATATGCTGCATTGGAGAACACACAACTAAATTTTACAAAATTTTACAGCATGAAAATCAAAACATCAAACGTCAAAACCCGACAAAGATTTTGACAAAAATGAAATATCACAATAACAAACAAAATGTCACAAAATGACAGAAAATGTCACAAAATATCACAAAAGGACACCAAATGACTGAAACTGTCAAAAAATATCACAAAATGTGACAATATACGACAAAAGTCAGATAATAATTATCGACATCTACCTTGAAAATGAATGTATTTCCTTCCCTCCACTTCATTCAGAAATAGTTTTAAGGAGTCCTCATTTGCACAATTTTTAAATATTTTTGTATAAATAAATTTTTTTCGAGTTTTATTTTTGAATAACAAAATCTCGATACACATCAACAAGCCAATGAAATGACGCTGAATGCAGAGTCACGCAGCCAATTCTTCAGACTTTTGTGTGACAAATTATGAAATGAGGGGAATTATTTTGTCATTGATCTCAATTTGAAAAATTAAAAAAAATATTATCAACTTTTTACCGATTTTAATAATATTATCAATTATTTTCAATTTACTTCAGATTTATAAAATATTTTCAATTATTTTCAATTTACTTCCGATTTAAAAATGATATTCATTTATTATCTATTTACTAGCGATTTGAAAAATATTTTCGATTTACTGCCAAGAAGACTTAAGACTTACTGACCTAAAAAGAATGAATGACTTGGAAGATTGAAATAATTCACATTTGTAAAGCAAGGAGCAAGATGCAAGTCGAGTGCTTTGAAAGAACGACGGAATGATTAAGAGACTCGAAAAGGATTATTGAGTGCTGCAACATCTTCTCTCGCTGAGGAACATCAGGACTCGAAGGAAACATTGGTCGTTCCAAAGGATTTCAACAGCAACTGACGAAAGCCAGACTCTTCTCGCGGTGCAAGTTATGAATGGGAATCGATAAAAACCTGATTAAGGAAGTCAACTGTCCATACTTCCTGCTCCCCATGTGCTTCATATTTTATGCTCGCATTCGGAATGTTTAATTTATCTGATAAACCCATGAATTTTTGTCCACTTGGGACTTGGAGAAAACCTCATTGGGTCATAAATCATTCGAGATTAGCAGTTCTTTCGGCATCAGAATAGATCTCTTCATTCAGAAGTTTGCATTTATGCGGCATGAAATTAACGAAATTACTCTGAAACAAATAAATCACTA